>CM022243.1:17153577-17753577 GCA_011696235.1 Quercus mongolica
ATAAAAGCAAAACGCGAGCGACCTCTCATGGCACAGACAGAAAAGGCCTCGGGGAACTAGGACAGGGAAGAAGAATGATAACAAACGACTTTCAAAAATGGCAGAATAGGATTCCGTCCAAATAGGAAAAAAGGGGAAAAGTGGAAGACGCCAGAAATGGGGATGCCGAGAAGGGCATACCTCAGCACGTCCCAAAGAAGATGGCCAACCAGGAACTTTCAAAAGAATCAGAGCTGAAAGAAGGAAAGAATGAGAAAAAACGGAAAAGGGACTTACCGAGACGATGGGAATAGGACATGCTCTGTTTGCAAAAGAGCAAAACAGGGGAACCAACGGTTCCCCAGGAAGACCAAAAAACTCCATTATAAAAGGAGGGGATGGGTTGTGAAGAGGGGGCGGCGAAAAAAAGAAAGAAACACAAGAAAGAAGAAATTCTCCAGGAAAAACTATCAGAAAATCTGTGCAGAAAGGAAAATACTAAGGGAAAAACAAGTATTGCTTCCCGGTATCCTGTAAAAGCCACTATTGCACATACTCGGATTCAACGAGAATCAAACTTTGCAAGTTTTGAAGGCTGAAATAGTCATTCAAGTCTGTAATTTTTGAGCTTGATTGAACCTTGTATCACGTCCTAGTGAGCTTTCTGTAATCAAACAGATAATGTATTAATGAAACATTGCTTCATATTTCCCAGGATCCCCACAACACTAATTTTTATCACTTTGCTAATCCTGTTTCTTTCATTTTGAATTTACCTTGTTAATTTTTGGCACTCTTTGATATCCTTGTTTGTCATTTTCTTTATATTGTCAGGAGTATTCTCTGCATCCACTTGATTCTTAAACAGCTCGTTAGCTGCGGTGAGTCAAGGTCCGGTTCACCAAATCCTCCTTTTCATTTAGGCCCGGGATCCTTGGGCCTGAGTGTCACGAAAAAGGCACTCTCACAGATATTAAGCTTGAATTGGTAATTTGTAAATTGGGGGTTTAAACATTCAAGGTGTTTTATACACTTATTGAACTTTTAGAAATCATAAACAAATTTGTATCAGGGAAAACTATCTGAGAGATAAATAACGATATTAATTGTGAGACTATCAATTACACTAGACCATTGAAGATCCCTAGTGGGCCTTTATTGAACTTAGACCATTTTTCTAGACATTTTTTCTCCCCGCATTTTCTTTTCCTTGAGCCCTGTGCACTTTCTTCACTTCCAATTTTTACAATTTCAGACGTGAAGTTTTTGTGGCATGATATTGCTTCTTAAGAAATTTACATTAGAGATGCTAATAAAATAGATTAATGTAAAAAATGTCAAATAGAGGAATTGAGTTTATTCCTTAAAAATATTTAGGTAACTGAATATTCTTATTCTCTTGATGAAGGGGGCGTATGCAAGACAGCTTTTGAGCTGATTTTTGATTTTGATGAAGTCGTAACTGCCAAATTTTGTTTATCAAATTTGCTGTGAAAATACGATAAGGCTTTGGTTTTGTATTGAATTTAGGCTTCGTTGAATTAGATTTAATTGGATTCTGATAATTCTTATTAGGTGAATTAGAATTTAATGTTCCTATCTGTGTTGTGTTGTATGCTCTACTTGTTTACATGAATTGGTGTATGTTGCAATTAATTGCTGGCCGCCTGTTTCTGGAAATAAACTTATTTCAGCATTATATATGAAGCTTCATTAGTGTTTAATTTGCGAAATGTTGTTGATATAATATTTGATCCAAATCACACAAAAACCCTACAAACACAAAACACCTACATTATTAGGTGTTATCAACAAAAGCTTGAAAATCCCCAAACAAGTACAATTACTACTTGGTTAGCAAGAATAATTTCATATTTATGATAAGCCAAGAATAGAAGTGGAGTTGTTGAGCAAACCCCAATTCTTAGACTAATGGGTGTGCTGATTGGGCCTGCGCACCCCAGTCGGATATGCATGGGCGTGCCATGTGGCTGTGGATGCGGCTGCACGTGTGTCTGCGGCTGAACTTTTTTTTTTTGTGGTTTTCGATATGGGCCAATTCAGGCCGATACGGTTCGAAACAAGCCTTGAATCAGTCCAATTCAGTCTGAAACAGGCCCCAAATTGGTCTTTTTAAAATTTTTTTAGACACTGTGTTAAGGTCCAAAAAATCACAGCACCCAAGCCCAAAGAAATAACACAAGGGGCCCTAGAAAATAAAAAAAGGTGGTAAGCCCAAAAGGCTTGAAGCCCAAAAACCATAAAAGAAAAAAGAAAAAAAAGACAAGCCCTTAGCCAATGAGAAAAGAAAGAAGAAAAAGAAAAGAAGCCCAGATTAGAAGATTGGAGAAGAACCAGCGTAAAAAAGATGAGTCAGGATCCTCAGAGGTTGCCAAAGGCTCAGGATCCCCGAGGCGTGTAGCACAGCCAAGACAAGATTAAGACAGCTCAAAGGAAAAGCCAAAAGAACACAAGAAACAGAGGGAAGATACGTCCTTCTCAGGTACCAGATATCCAGCAACAAAAAGAAGAAAGCCTAGAGTGAGCTCTTACAGCGCAAATGAATGGTACCTTGGGGAACCAGATTAAAGGGCTATAAAAAGGGAAGTAGCAACAAAAAACTTTCGAACCAGCAAAGTGAGGTTCTGCCCATTTGAGAAAAAAAACAAAGAGGAAGGACGGCTAAAACCTGAACCATAAGGAACGTGACATCAGAAACAAGTGCATTCCGAAATAGATACTCAGCCATGGGATTTCAAAGAAATAGCACCAAAAGGAAGAAAACAAATGAGAAATAGGGAAAACTCAACCTTCTGGGTGATGGGCACAAAACGGGCTTTGGTACCCAGGGGCAAATCAGGGGAATCAATAGTTCCCTGGGACTCTAAAATAACACTATAAAAAGGGGGTAAGGCAGCCGGCAAAGAGGAGGAAGAAGGGTGAAGAAAACAATAGAAAATTACAACAAAATCATTGAGAAAGTTCTGTTGAGTAAAACTCAAAGAAATTAGTAAACTATTTCCCGGTATCCCAAAAACAGCCACTATAACACATACTTGGATTCAAAAAGATTCAAACTTTACAAGTCTTAGAGGCTTGAATAGCCATCTAAGTCTGTAATTTTTTAGTTTACTTGAACCTTGTATCACGTCTTAGTGAGCACACTGTAATCATAATAGAGAAAATTTAATGAAATATTTCTTATTAATTTGAGGATCCTTAACCATTGCTTTGTATATTTCTTGATTTCTTTGTATTCTTTTTTCTTTTTGATTGTTGTTCAATACAAATATTCTCGTTTGTTAGTTTTATGTGTGTTGTAGGAAGTATGTCCTGTGCACAACTTGGTTCTTAAACAGCCTTTTAGCTGCAGTGAACCAAAGCCCAGTCCACTAAACTATAATTATTTGGCCCATGATCCTTGAGCCTGTGTGCTAAAAAAAAAAAGCACTCTCACATTTTGGCGACTTTGTTGGGGACTGGGTAAAGAAGAGGGAAGAAGTAATCCCTTCGCAGAGCATGCCTCCAAGACAAAGAAACAGTAAAGGTACTAATATGCCACCTGCGGCCTTTGAGCCCGTGGGAGAAAATGATGTAGCTTCCAGACAGAGGGGCAAGGTATCCCTGATGGAGCAGGAGATCGTGTCAGAACAAAGGCATACAAGGCAGAAACCAGACCCCATGGCTCAGATGACAGCGATGTTGAAGGATTTGGAGCAAGAAGTTCGCCTTCTCAAAGAAGGCAGGACACAGGAAATCAGAGACAATGTTCCTCTTGTTGGTAACCAAGACATAACTCAACCAAAAGGAGGGTCAGTAGTGGGAGGGAGAACCAACCCCCAGTACCTAACATTGGTAGATGTCAGTGCCCTCCTGGAGGAAGAAAGGGAAAAACTTTCGAGGATCCCTGAGCAATTCTATCAAGATCCCCCATTTCCTCCAGAAGTAAGCCATACCCCAAAGGGTATAAACCCCCAAAGTTCCATCCTTTTGACGGAAGAAATGGAAGCGCTGTGGAACACGTGAGTAGGTTTATTTACACTATGGGCCCCTACGCAGGAGATAGAGAACTATGTCTAAGAGAATTTGCTAAATCCTTAGTGGATAGAACATATACTTAGTACACCACGCTGATACCTGGGTCCATTAAAACCTGTGATTAAATGATGGAAAGATTCTGTGCCAAGTATTACCCCGGTGAGTACAAGATCACTTTCCAAAGCCTTCAGATGGTAAGGCAGAGGCCTGGGAAGGATCTTGTCCAGTTCATTAAAAGGTTTGAAGATGTGTCCCTAGATTGTTATGGGGACCACAAAGAAAAAGAACTCGTAGAAACCTGTATTTCCAACATGCTTTTCGATTATAGACTCAACCTCGAAAATCTATGCATCGCACAGTTTGTTGACCTGTTACAGAGAACTAGAAGGACAGCATAAACTATGAAGACAAAAAGGATGCCAGTATCCCAAGCCATGACAGCATTAGTGGGAGAGAAAAGGAAGAGGCCTGACGGGAAGGTGTTCGAGGAACCACCGGTGATCCCATGTACCGCTGAGGAGTTAAACCATGTCCTGGATAAATGGATCGGAGATAGAGTTGTTAGGTCATTTACTATGTCCAGGTTACCAATTGAGGAAGAAAGGAAGAACCCTTTGTTTTGCAAGATCCATAATTATGTCAAGCATTCCACCAAGGATTGCTGGACTCTCCGTAGACTCTTCCACAAAAAGTTAAGAGAAGGAACCCTGGAGCTTACTCAAAAGGAGCTAAAGGTGCAAAGGAACCCTTTGCCCAACCACAAAGGGAAAGGGGTGGTAGTTGTAGTAATCCATGGGAACCCGGCAGAAGCGGAAGAATCTAAAGGATCCTTCCACCCTAGCACAGTCAGGACCTTCCAGAAGAATCCTAAGTTCAGGTCACTATTCAACCAACTGGGATTTGGACTAGAAGTAAGAAGGGTGGCCACAGAATCTCTTATGAGTATAGCAGTAGATTCGGGAATGGAATGTTTCACAGCAGAGTCACATGCTAGTTGAGCTTTCCTGGAGACAACCAATGCAATAACTTTCACCGATGAGGACATGGAGGTTGAGCATCCAGATCACCGTAGACCACTTTATCTAATGGCCACCATAAATGGTGTCCAAATCAGAAGAGCATCACATAGGGGCATCACTCAACCTCATAGCCTTAAGTACCCTGGAAGCTATGGGTCTGGTTGACAGGAGGATCTTGGGGGCTCCCATGGAGATAACAGGATTTGGAGGGTCGGTGGAATCAACTGAAAGGTATGTGCAGCTAGCCTTAAGAGTAGGACCAATAGTGGCCTTGACAAGGTTTCATGTAATTAATGCAGAGGTATCCTACCATGTACTGTTGGGAAGCTCGTGGCTCCATAAACATCAACTTATTCTATCCACGTACCATCAATGTATTAAAGGGAGATTGAGCGGGAGGCTTGTAAGGATCCTTGCCAACCGTAACCCTTTCAGCCAAGGAGAAGTGAACTTCGCAGAAACAATGTTTTACGACGAGCTAGAACCAGATGAGAGAGCCCCATGCCAGGTACCCCAGGAGCACTTATCCTGGAAGAAGAAGAAGAAGGAGGAAAGGGCACCCGTGTCTTGAGAAACCTTCCGGAAGGAAAAAGGAAAAAGGAAAAACTGGGAGCTCAGCTCTTCAGGATCCAAAAAATGTGTGGTGGTGTGAAAACCTGGAGGAAGGTTGATTTATCGCCTGTGAAGGTGCGTGGGACCTGAATGCATCACGCAGGAAGGTCCCAGACCACTAGATTGCATGATGGCCCAAGAAGAAATCCCAGAGGAACCAGTTAAGAAAGCCCGGATTCAACCTGAGGAAGAATTAAGGGAAATAAATTTGGGAGCCGAGTTGGGATCCCAGAAGCCTGTCTTTATTAGTAGTCAGTTGATGGCACAAGAAAGGGAGCAACTGGTGGCCTTACTCCAGAAGTACAGGGATGTGTTCGCATGGACCTATGATGAAATGCCTGGTCTAGACCTAGGATTGGTAGTTCATTCTCTCAACGTGGACCCATGAATTAGACCAGTAGTTCAGCCAGTTAGGGTCTTTCACACCGAGGTAGAAGCTCAGATAATTCAAGAAGTCGAAAAGTTGCTAACAGTTGGTTTTATCAAACCCATCCAGCACCCCAAATGGCTTTCTAACATAGTACCTGTGAAAAAGAAAAATGGTCAGATCCGTTGCTGTGTGGACTTTCGCAATCTAAACAAGGCATGCCCAAAATATGAGTTCCCTTTGCCCAATAACGACCTCCTTGTAGATTCAGTTGCAGGAAGCTCTACGTTCTTGTTTATGGATGGGTACAGTGGGTACAACCAAATTCGCATGGCTGCCAAGGATGCAGAGAAAACGGCATTCAGAACTCCAATCGAAAATTTTTATTATACTGTAATGCCCTTCGGCCTCAAAAATGCAGGGGCCACATTCCAACGAACCATGACAGCTATCTTTCATGACATGATGCATGAGGAGATGGAAGATTACGTAGATGATATTGTGGTCAAGTCAAAAACTAGGACAAGACACCTTCAGGTACTTGAGCAAGTTTTCGAAAGATGCAGGAAATACAAACTACGCATGAACCCCATTAAATGTGCCTTCGGGGTGTCTGCTGGAAAGTTCCTTGGGTTTCTAGTACATTACAGAGGCATAAGTGTATATCCAGTCAAAGCCACAATGAAAAGACTGACAACGGTGAGGGAGCTCAAAAGCTTCCTAGGGAGGGTCTCTTATATTAGGAGATTTGTGCCTGGGCTAGCTTCAATTACGACGGGTTTATGCAAACTGTTGAAAAAGGGAACTGAGTTCACCTGGGGAACGGAACAACAGGAGGCCTTCCAAAGGATTCAGCAAATCATGAATCACTTGCCCACTCTCCAAGCACCAGTGTGTGGGCGACCTCTGTTGCTGTACTTAGCATCAAACTCCCAAGCAATAGGACCCTTGCTAGCACAGGAAGATGACGATGGGAACGAGCAACCTATTTACTACGTAAGCAAGACACTCAAAAACGCTGAGACCAGGTACTCCAGAATAAAGGAAGCCTGCCTAGTGATTATCTATGCATCCTAGAGGCTGAAAAGGTATTTCTCAGCTCACTAGATCCTTTTGGTGACTAAGTCTCACCCCATAAAGGCACTCCTATACTAGCCCTTTCTCACGAGAAGGATAGCACAATGGCTGGTCCTGCTCTCTCAATATGACATAGGCCTCAGGACCCCCAAGGCTATCAAAAGCCAAGCCATAACAGACCTGCTAGCTCAGTTCCCAGTAAAGGAAGAAAGCTCACTAAGTGAAGAGATCTCGGGTGAGGTGGCAGTAGCAGAGATCCCAGGAAAGAAATGGACAATGAGATTCGATGGGTCAGCTACAACAACTTCAAATGGGGTAGGAGTCGTACTAAGCTGTGAGAATGGGGATACCACACCCTTGTCTTTCAAGCTTGGGTTCTCTTGTTCTAATAATGCAGCTGAATATGAGGCATACTTGATCGGGTTAACTATAGTACTCAGTATAGGAGTAAAGCATATGAGACTATTGTGAGACTCCAATCTTGTAGTTTCCCAGGTGAAAGGTGACTTTGCGCTAAGAGAACAAAGTTTAGCAGCCTACAAAACTTGGGCGCAAAGGCTGGAGTAGGAATTCCAGACCTTTAGCATAGAATACACTCAAAGAAGTGGGAACATGTTTATTGATGCACTCGCCACCCTAGGATCCTAAATACCATTCAAAGGAAGGGACACTCTATCATAAGGATAGGAAAGCAGGAACATTCTATCATAAGGATCCTCCAAAAGATGTACCCTGGAGAGTCCAAGCAGTGAAATTGGAGGAGCGAAGTCAAAGAAAAAATGAAAGAGGCAAGACCCGGAGGGAATATCAAAGAGCTGAGGGATTACACTCTGATAGAAGGGAAATTGTACAGGAGGCTGCCTGGAGGAATCCTATCCAGGTGTATTAACAAGAAGGAAGGAAAATTGAGGCTAGAAGAATTACATACCCAAGCCTGCGGGATCGTAAAAAAGATCAGCCTATATAGAAGAATGCAACGCATGGGATACTACTGGCCAAATATGAACAAAGAGGTAGCAACTATACAGAAAAATGTCAAGAGTGTCAACTTACGATAGACAAAGAAGAAAGCTACATTGTATTTGTTACAGAATATTGGAGAATTTCCTTCATAGAATACTTGGCTTAAGGGATCCTACCAATTGATAGAACGCTAGCCCACCAGCTCAAGAAACTTCCAGATAGGTACTTCTTGCAGAACAAGATCCTATACAAAAAGGGATACAGTGGAGATCCCCTAAGATGCTTGGGGCCAAGAAAAGCTAGAGAAGTTTTCAGGGAAGTCCATTCCAGTGATTGTGGGAGTCACCCGAGAAAAAGAAGGCTCTATAAATAGTTACTACTGTTGGGGTACTACTGGCCAACGATGAAAAGGGACTCCGAGGAACTAGTTAAAACCTGCCACGCTTGTCAAGTTCTTGGAGATGCGATCCATACTCACCTAAATGTATTGCAGGATATGACGACGCCATGACCTTTTCACACTTGGGGGCTCGATCTCATAGGGCCTATAAACCCCCCATCCAATGGTTACATATAGATCTTAGCAGCCATAGAGTACTTTACAAAATGGGTAGAGGCCATCCCTTTGAAAAAAGCCATTGGAGCAGCCGTAGCAAACTTCATTCGGGAATATATCATTATAAGGTTTGGGATCCCTAGGAGATTGATCAGTGACAACGGGATCCCATTCATAAACAAAGACATGAAGGGGTTGACTGAGGCATATTACATCAAGCATGGAAGGTCTACCCCATACTACCCACAAGGAAACGACCAGGCTAAGGCCACTAATAGGGTGATGCTGCAGATCCTTAAAAAGATAAGGCATGAGTGTGGAGGGAAATGGAGTGACCATTTGGCAGATGTACTTTGGGCATGCAGGGGTTCTATAAAAATAGCCACGGGATTTTCACCATTTTCCCTAGTCTATGGAACAGAAACTATTAGCTTGGAATTAGTTGTTCCTACACCAAGAGTAGTATTTAAAGAAAGCCAAGAGGAAACCGAGGATACAAACAATGAAAGGAGATTGGCAGATCTGGAAGGGGTAGAAGAAGAAAGAGAACTAGCCAAGAAGAGAAGCCAGAGGTACCAGCAAAGAATGACTAAGGCATATGCACAAGCAGTATGTCCAAAAACTTTCACTGAAGGGCAGCTGGTACTGAGGATGGCAGAGCACATAAGGAGGAACCTTCTAGGGCCCTCCAAATTTGCCCCAAAATGGGAAGGACCCTACATCATCAGAACAACTCATGAAAGTGGGTATTACTACCTTACAAAGGAAGATGGGATAGTCCTGACAGACCCATAAATGGGAAGTGACTGAAATAGTACTATGCATAAGAAAGAAGGGGTCTCAGCATGCCAGGATCCTTTTGCCAACTCCCCAACTCGCTAAGTGTTTTCTTTTTTTATCATTTCTTTGCTTTTATTATGAATTTTTGTCTAAGTAATTTTGTTCAGAACCTGTGATAGAAAGACATTCTGTGGTCCTTATTATCTTTGATGACTTTTCCTATGTTCCTTAAATGATGATCGTATTTTGATTCAATGAAATTTTCTTTTTCCTTCAACCTTTAAGTCCTAAATATTGCAAAGTCCAAGTTTGGACAGAATTGAGGAAGGATATCTAGGCCAAGACAAAAGAAAAAAAAAAATACCGTTTGACACATGACCCAGGATCCACCTCACAAATAGTTTCAAGTACCTCATAGATAGTTTCAAATGCATGGTCTAGGATCACGGGCAAAAGTAAGTGCCTAGGATACCTAGTCCAGCATTTGACAAAAAGGGGATCTGTTAAGTTCAACAATTGGGACTATATATAAAAATAAATAAATAAAAAAAGGAGGGGATACCCAATGTACCTAGTTTAGTACTTGCGCAGCAAAACAACCACCGGGATACCTGATTCAGGACCTATAGTAAAACTTGTAGGAACCATGGCCCAGGACTCAGTAAGAAAAAGAGAGAAGAGGGGAATGAAAAGTAATGTATCAAAGGGGAACAAGCAAATCCACATGCTATTAAGAAAAATTAGAAGCAGTCTTAAAACACAAACACTTAGAAACAGTTTTGAAACGCAAACACTTAGGAGCAGCCTCGAAACACAAATATAGATCTATGCAAAAAAAAGGAGTAATGTTCAAGCAGAAGAAAAAATAGAAACTTATACAACCCCAAATTGTTTATACACATCTAAAACAACTGGAAAAGGGGGGAGAGGGGAAAAGCTAGGAAATAAGGCCGACCAACAAGGAACCATTTAGGGAAATAGTAGGCACGATTGAAGAAGAGAGAACTCTCTGCCTTTTGACCTTCAAATCTTGCAAGACCTTGTGAGCACGAGTCAGAGCTTCCTTAGCAACAACAATCTCAGTATCTATACTCCTGGTAGCCTGCCTCTGGAATAGCACGTGGGCCAGTAGATGCAAATGTTCTAGCAAGAAGGACAGGTTGAACTTGGCCTCTAAAAGGTCCTGTACCACTCCCCTCCACTCCAAGAGCTTCTCTTCAGATAAGAAGTCTACAGAAGAATCTCTCAAAGAAATCAGCACAGTACACAACAACTCCATCAGGATGTTACCCAGAAAAACATCTCCCCTAAAACCACTGGTAAAGTCTCCATGACTCTTGAGAAAACCTTCTGTTAGGACATATGTGTTTCACATGTTAAGAAAATATGTCATGATTTCATGTAATTGGCTTATCATTTCATAAAACGCACTTTACTTGTATTTGGGTAGATTTAGGATATGTTTAAATACTTCAAGAAACCATATTTCAAGATCAAGTGTTGAAGCCTTCAAGTCTGTCCAAGAAAACAAGTTAATAGTGCAAATTCATTAAAACTCGACAGCTAGCTTGACAGCTGTATCTATCGAGCTTAAGAAAGCTGTTCAACATTCAGTGTGCTCGACACCTACTCGACAGCTGCTTGACATCTCCTATCTGTCGAGGTTTAAGATTTTCAGAATTCAAATTTGATTTTCTTGGGATCCGTGAATATGTCTTTGGGCTTTCTTTTCTCCTAACTCTAGACATATAAAATGACTGTTTTAAGGGCCGTCAAATAGTTCACAAGTTGCACAAGTTTTGAGTAAACTTTGTTCAAGCAAATTGTGACCGGAGACGAAGTTCTTACCCTAGTTCATCTCTTTCTCTTGAAGAAGTTGCTACGTATGTGCATCGTAGGGTTTTGTGATCAAGCATCTTCTTGATCTTCATGGTGTGGATGAAGTCGCGTACTAGGATCCGCGCAATTGGTTAGTCACGTACTTGGGAGTCGTGCATCTGAAAGGGGAACTGTCACTATAGAACAAGTCCAATTGGGTATTGGTGTAAGGGTTCAACTGTAGGTTGGTAAGGTACTTGAGATTCCTTTACTTGTAACCGCTTGTTGTGATAATAATGGAGTTTCGGGAGTGGTGACTTGAAAATCACTCGGTGGGGTTTTTGCCGTTAGGTTTTCCCTATTCGTAAATAAATTACCGTGTTATTTATTTTCCGCTGCGTTATTAGTTTATTGGTGATTTGTTTGTGCTACCACGCGTTTGCATGATAAATTGATTAATTAATAACTTGGCTAATTAATTAATTAATTTCTATCACAAGGGGTCATTCAGTTTGTGGCCTATCAAGTGGCATCAGAGCAGGCATACTCTGATTAGGGTTAATCTTTGTTGTGTGATCCATTGACCCCTGTTGTCATGGAAACTCTTGATTGTTTTGATTTGCATGATCTTATGTTGAATGATGATGATAATATTCAAGATGCCTATTGCAAGCTTTATAATTTTTGTATGAAATCTCTTGAATATTCTGCAAAGTTAAAAGCTAAATTTAAAAAGGTCAAGCTTGAAAAAGATGATTTGATTGCAAAATTGGATGAAGCCAAAAATTTGAATGAGAATTTTAAAAATCAAATTTCATCTCAAGTGGACAAAATTAAAAGTTTGGAAGTGCAACTAGTTGAATCTAAAACTGAAGTTGAAAAATTAACTAGTGCCAAACTTCTTGTTGAGCCTAACTCAAAAGAAAAGGATTTTTATATTCCTCCATTTAAAAGGAATAATGAAGAGTTGAAGGCTAATACTGCTAGGATAGACAAAGATAAAAATTTTGATGTTAACGCTGAAGTTTCTAAATCTATGTCTAAAAGGAAGAATGAAAATTCTAAGTTTGTCCCCACTTGTCATCATTGTCATATTGTTGGTCATATTAGGCCAAATTGTCCTAATTTGTCAATCTCTAAGGTTAGACCTCCTTCTAGGAAGCATAGTAGTTCGAAAACTACTCATGTTTGTCACCATTGTGGTGCTTCCAGTCACACTCATTCTAATTGTTTCAAGTTGTTTCCTCATAAGTGAGTATCAAATAGGTCTCATCCTTTGTCTAAAGGCTTTGTACCTATTCTTGGTGAGTTATTAAAAGCTTTGAACTCTTTAACTCAATTTTAGGGGAATTCTAATTCCTCTATGTCCTATAGTAGTCATACTAGGACACGTGCCTTTTCATCTTCACGGCCAAAGACTCGTGCTATGTGGGTGATAAAGGATCCTGAGACTTAATTGTCTTTTCTGTTTGTCCTCTACTTTAATTCTTTCTATCTAAAGTAGGACTCTCTTTGCTTGATTTCTTATCTGCTTTTGAAATCCTGCTTTCATGCATCTGCACCCTTCTATCATGACTTCATGCATATGCATATTTCTTTCATGCTTTCATGTTGTTTGTTTAACATGTTGTTTGTTTGTTTGTTTTCTTTTTTATTTATTTTGTCTTTGATATAAAAATAAAAAAAAAATTTTGAAAAATCAGAAAAATACAAAAATAGTATGTGTTTTGTGTACATTGGTACTTGTGTACCTTGGATGGCCATTGAAAGAAAGTCTTTTAAATTTTGTATAATTTATAGCTTAAATGAGCATCTCTATGCACAACTAATCATATGAGCTTTGTGGCTCTTGTTTGTGATGAGTAAGATTAAGTTGTCTCTTGTACTTAACACTTATATCACTCTTTTTGACGAGAATGACTAAAAAATCCTAAGAGAAAGGCATTAATAATCATCTCACCACTATTGCCCACCAATCATAATATGACACCTGTATGCTTCGGCATAGCAAAAGTGCAGTGTCAATGACATTTGTGTGCTTAGGCATAGCAAAATTGAAATGTCAAATATCATTGGGTATTTCTTTTCTCTCTCTAATATGCCCATGCATGATATGCTTAAAAGAAAAATATGCAAAGAAAAATCAAAAGCAAAAAGATCAAAAATGCTTTAAAAATGATTGCAAGCGTGTATTCTAGGAGATGTGGGAGTTATAGGATGTACCTCAAAGGTGATAGTCCCCATCAAGCAGTTATGATTGTGTGTGAGTTAAAGTGATTTTCTCATATCTCAAATCGTCATAACATGTATACACTTATGCAATCTTGCGATGTTTTTCACACACAACACGCAGTATTCTTTGCTATTCTTGATACATGTGCAGGTACAATTTGATTTGGCCATCACAAGGTTTTACATGTGTTAATGTATGCTCACTAAACTATCTTGACTTGTTTTTGAAATATAAAATTGGTTAGACTTGTTTAGTGTATGTGTGTGTCTTTCTTTTTGGAAATCCATGTGCTTAAAACTATCATTGAGAGATGATTTTGAGAGCTTAATATGTTGAGTGGATCATTGGTTGAGTTGCTTGTTGGATTGCATTCATGTCTATGCTTTTCACATCTCGAAAAATTGATTTTAAATGCTGGCTCGACACCTCCTCGACACCTTGCTGTCTGTCGAGCTTCTTCAGCTTTTTCCAATCGCAATCCTGACAGCTGCTCAATACCTGGTGGATCGATCAAGAATGGTTTTGCATCCTCGATAGCTTCTCGACACCTGGTGGATCGATCAAGCTTTTATTCTTGGTTCTGTTGAGTTGATCCTCGACACCTCCTCAATACCTCAACTATCGACGACCATTTTTCTCGACACCTCCTTGATAGATATCTCGATACCTCTCAATACCTGCATCTGTCGAGATTTATTGCTGGTACTATTTAAGCATCCTGTGTGATCCGTCTCTCATTTCAATCGATCTCTCTCTCTCTCTTTCGATACGTCTCTGATTTCTCTCCCATATTCTCTCATCTCACTCCCTTAACTGTTCCTCAAGGTTTCTTCAAGCTTTTTCAAGTTTTTCTTCACTTGGTAAGCTTCTAATCCTTTCACATTCATGAATTTCATGTTTTGAAACCTAAGTTTTGGGTTTTTTTTGAAAAATTTTGGGGTTTTTCAAAATTGATGAGTTATTTTTGAAATTTTGGGATGGATTTTCACTTAAATGAGTTTAAAACCTCATACATTGCATCACATTAGCATTATAATGGTATTGTCATGCATTTAGATGTGTGCTGATAGGTTTGGATTGGGCTGAGCCCAAGATGCAATTTCTTTTGCATGTCACATGTTCATGCATTTCCCATGCATACGTACTCTTTTTCAATATACTTGTTATTATTGAAATTACTTGGGAATTTTCTGATTGTCTTTCTTTCTCTCCCTCTCTTTCTGTTTACGTTAGTCGTGTCTATGGCACCTAAGTGTAAATCCACTCCAGCCTGGAACCCTCTTCATTCCGAAGCTTCTTCATCATCTGATCCTACTCTATCACATATTCGGTTATGTGATGATCATGCCTTTAAGGCATTTAAGGAGAACTTTTCTAGGCGAGGCATTCATTCGGAATGCCAAGTTGTTCTGTCAGACTTTGCCGACACCGACCTTCCTTCTGTCATTCATAGTAGAGGATGGGAGGCATTGTGTGACATCTTGGTCACCTGTCCTCTAGTGCTTATTTAGGAGTTTTACTCCAATACGCACGGGATTGATCGTTTAGTACCTCTTTTCTTCACTCGTGTTCAAGGTACGCGCATTCCTATCACACCGCAACTTGTTGCGGATGTTCTTTGGGTCCCTAGGATAGAGTTTCCTGACTATCCTAGTTGTGAGCGTCTAAGGACTGTGTCCAGGGATGAGCTCATGTCTGCTTTTTGTAAGCGCCTTTCTGTTTGGGGTGAACGTCTGTTTACACGATGTCGACCTTTTGCTAAAGGTCCTAGATTTATGAACATGGTGATGACCTTTGTTTTGCATCCACTCTCTCACTCTAACTCTATCACAGAGCCTCATGCTCAATTTTTGTTATCACTTCTTGAGCATCTTACTATAGATTTCCCTTCTCATTTCATTCTGTCTATTATAGATGTTCATCTAGATTCGGCATCCCGTGATAAGCTCATCTTTCCTTCTGCTATCACGAGGATCTTATGTCATTTTTCTGTTCCTTTTCCCTCTTCTGACCATTTCACTATCATGTGTGCCATAGATTACACTACCGTTAAACATAGCGAGGCCCAGCTTTAGTCGTGGCAGTCGGATTCAGTAGCTCCTCCCTCCCGTTTAGCTCTATCCGGTTCTACTCCATCCACATCCGCTCCTCCTTCTTCTTCGAGTGATGTGACTTTAGGAGACATCATGGCGCAGCTACAGCGCATGGATGCTCGCCTAGATACACTCTCTACGGAGTTGTATCAGGTGAACGTTCATGTTGGTCGTATTGCATGACGACAGGCATCCATGGGTGGTTTTGCTCCTGAGGCTACTCCTTCACCACCTTCTCCCGTGGCTTCTGCTTCTGAGGATGAGGATGAGGATGATGGTGATGACGATAATGCTTCAGATGATGCTGATCTACCGATGAGATGTCTACTTGACACTCTTACCCTTTGTCACTCGTGACAAAAAGTGGAAGTAGTTTTGGATATGAGAATAGTCTATCTTAGGGGGAGAGTTAGTATAAGACCATTTTTGTTAGGGGAGTGTTGATGCATTTTGAGGGATGTAGTAAGGAAAGTATATATCTTTTCTTTTCTTTCCTTTTCGATACATTACTCTTGTACATGAGGTCTTGTGATCATTTATAGACATACATTGTACTTATCTCTTTCTTTATATTGATGTATGTTTTTCTTCACCTACCCCTTCATGTGTTGTTTCTTTTCTCCCTTAATACACATGTTTCTTATACTTGTATGCAATCTATTATTTCTGTTTCACACAAAGATGCCTTGATAATTTTTGTTTAAAGTGTATCAGAAATACAGGTTGTCAAAGTCTACTTGCCATAAACTCTCTTCTTGCAAAGTTTTTCAAGAGTTTGAGCTAGGATAGATTTTATTGTATTCAACAAGTGAGTATGAGTTGAGTGATTTATGACTTCTCTCATATGTTCATTTGTTTGTTATGGTTTTGTCATAGATTGCCAAAGGGGGAGATTGTTAGGACATATGTGTTTCCCATGTTAAGAACATATATCATGATTTTATGTAATTGGCTTATCCTTTGATAAAACGCACTTTACTTGTATTTGGGTAGAATTAAGATGTGTTTAAATACTTCAAGAAATCATGTTTTAAGATCAAGTGTTGAAGCCTTCAAGTCTATCCAAGAAAACAAGTTGATAGTGCAAATTCATTAAAACTCGACAACTGTCTCGACATTTGTATCTATCAAGCTTAAGAAAGCTGTTCAACATTCGGTGTGCTCGACACTTGCTCGATAGCTGCTCGACACCTCCTATCTATCAAGGTTTAAGATTTTCAGAATTCAAATATGATTTTCTTGGGATCCATGAATATGTCTTTGGGCTTTCTTTTCTCCTAACCCTAGACATATAAAATGATTGTTTTAAGGGCCGTCAAATAGTTCACAAGTTACACAAGCTTTGAGCAAACTTTGCTCAAGCAAATTGTGATCGAAGACGAAGTTGTTGCCCTAGTTCATCTCTTTCTCTTGAAGAAGTTGTTGTGTATGTGCACCATAGGGTTTTGTGACCAAGCATCTTCTTGATCTTCATCGTGTAGATGAACTGAAGAATTTTTCAACCAACAACCTTCTTAGTTGGTGATTGAAATCGCGTACTGGGATCCGTGCAATTGGTTAGTCACATACTTGGGAGTCGTGCATCTGAAAGGGGAACTGTCACTATAGAACAAGTCCAATTGGGTATTGGGGTAAGGGTTCAACTGTTGGTTGGTAAGATACTTGGGATTCCTTTACTTGTAACCACTTGTTGTGATAATAGTGGAGTTTCGGGAGTGGTGACCTGAAAAACATCCGGTGGGGGTTTTTGTCATTAGGTTTTCCCCATTCGTAAACAAATCACTGTGTTATTTATTTTCCACTACGTTATTAGTTTATTGGTGATTTATTTGTGCTACCACACGTTTGCATGATAAATTAATTAATTAATTTCTATCACAAGGGGTCATTCAGTTTGTGGCCTATCACCTTCTAGCAACGACAGACCCTCCACAGGCACGGAGAAACGCAAAAAACTGCTATAAGAAGATCCAAAGGAATGGAAATGGCTACCAGAAAGGCTATTGAACTCCATAAGATCAAAACGAGCCAAAAAGATGGAAAGCCTTGAATCAAGATCTAAAGCAGCCACTCCCGGAACGTTCCCCATCACTGTATCCCCATTTGTAGGAGCTGGAGAACCTTCAGCTGTTTGAGTTGTTTGAAGATCATCAACCAGAACAGATTTGACAACTCTCTCAGGAACCACAAATTCAGAATCCCTAACACCTGTATTAGCACTCACAAAAAAAAAAAAAAAAAGAGGTGGCAAAAAAAAAAGAGAGAAGGAAAAAGGGGAAACCAGTATCGGCCTCTTGGGGCGGAACCTCCTCCTCTTGCTCCTCTAGCTTCTTAGAAGACACTAAGAAATGACACATAGCAAGTTGAAGAAAGGGTGAGGAAACTTTAGCAAAACGGCTAAAAAAAGGTAGAGACGTAGGGGGCTTCGCCATAGAAGAAGAAGACAGGGGAAAGGCATAAAAAGAAAGAAAGAAAGGAAACATAGTAAGAATGATCTACACCCACCTTCAGAATTCTTTGATTCCAAAGAAGAGGCAA
This sequence comes from Quercus mongolica, assembly GCA_011696235.1. Classification (NCBI taxonomy): domain Eukaryota; kingdom Viridiplantae; phylum Streptophyta; class Magnoliopsida; order Fagales; family Fagaceae; genus Quercus; species Quercus mongolica. Next base: position 17,171,651 of record CM022243.1, read on the forward strand.
CGCTGGGAACAGACCTTACACTGGCTTGACCTAAAAAGAGAAAGGAAAGAAGGAACTGAAAAAGGGGAAGGAGAGAAAAAGGGGACAAAAGAGAAAAAGAGTTAAACACTATTATAAAGGAAAATAAGGCTCACCCGTTTGTTTGGAAAAAGACGCTCCCAAAGTTTCTTTACTTAATACTGTCTGAGAGAACACAGTTCTGATGGGATTGGGAGTCTGCTCAAGTTGGGGACTTTGGGATGCAGGAAGTTGGGAAGCTTTGGGATCCTGGGTAGCTTGGACACCCTGCATTGGCTACTCAACCTCCTTAGCCATGCCACCACTAGGGGGCTCCTCTTCCACACCAGGAAACACAATAGAGAGGGCTGCAACCATTTCTTCCTCCAAAGCCTTACCAGCCATGGGAGGAGACACTTCCACCTAAAAAAAAAAAAGACAAACAATAATAAGTGTAGGTAACAAGGTGTCACGAACACACAGTACTAGAGAAGGCAATAAAAGCAAACAGAGAGGTGTGAATGAGGAAAGGCCATACCACATCATCACCAGATGACTGATTTCTACCTTTCTTGGAGTTCGATTTGCATTTGGACTGTAAAGGAAACAACCACTCATTAGCTAAAAGAGGGAAGTGGCTGCAACAACAATGACAAATATAAAAGAGAGAAAAAGGAAATAGGTCTTGCCCTTCTTTCTCTCTCTACAAATTCTTTGATGGTCTTTTGTTTACTATGAGTACGCCCAGAGGGTCCTAAGGGGGATTGAGATACGAAATCAGAGGATCCCAAAGGACCATGGACTGAAGAAGTCACAGGAACCTGGAAAAAAGAAGACTCTACCTTAGTCTTCTTCCGGGTCCTTGTACTTAAAGGTTACCTAACTTCCTTTTCCTCAGGAGTCACCAATTGCTTCTAGGATTTCCCAGTCTTTCTCTTTTTTGCCTCAGGACCAGCCTTTGTGCCCTCTGCACTTTCTTCAACTTCAGCTTCTTTCAATTTTTCCTACCGAATCCTTTTTTCTTTGCCTTTACTGGTGGGAGTGGCAGCACCTATTGCCTCTATTGCACCCCTCTTGATGGGTACCTCGAAAGAAGTGCCAATGATAAGGTCACAACTCGACCAAGTTTCTGGAAAATCCTATGCATAACTTACCTAGCCTCCCCTGGAGGCCTGCCATTCCACGAACCCTGTCTTACTACTCACAGCAGTAAAAATAATTCCAACAGTAGGCAGGGATAGGCGTTTATTGGATGTTGGAGCAGAAGAAATACTAGAATTGGGGGCTTCCCTAATTGTGCCAGGACCAACAAAGTCAACAAAATATTTTTGTACTCTCCTCCAATAGCCAGCATAACCATTGGAGGCAAAAACTCCTCTTTGGGAATTGGGCACTGCAAACTGAGGGCTCCTCCACAGCCAGTAGGAGAAGGCCTAGAGTCTCAAAAAAGGATCCAAAGAAGGAAAAGACGGTACTATGTCTTTAAACAACGAGGGAATATCCTAATCAAAACCGAATTGCCGAAATACCTGGTGTGCCGAGTAATGAGTATACTTTGGGCTGCTTGAAGAAGGCACAGGAAGCCAAGAGGGACTAATACAAGCCAGGTAGGCTAAACTACCCTCATCACCACGACGCAAATCAAAAGTGTTTCTTATAGAAGTAAGAAAAGAAGACAACACAGAATCACAAGCAAAGCCAGGACCAAACTCCCAGGGAGACCTCCAGTGTAAATGTCCTGCCTGATCAAACAACTCAACTAGGTTGAGACTGCCACCTTTCAAACTAATCCAGTGAATGATGATGGGAAAAGTATTAGTTGAATTACCACAAAGACCCTTAATTATATCGGGGGATCCCTGGAATTTGTCTTTCACAAACTTCAAATTCCTACACTTAGCTAAAGTGGCTGAAGAACGATCCCACATAAATATTTGAAGGATGGCATAGTGAAGAGATGAAGTGATTACATAACAAGAGTCGCCTTCGGCTTCATCTCTGTGAAGCTGATCTAGTTGGGAATAAACATGGCCCAAGAACAAAGGGGCTAAAGGATACTGAGCGCCTCGGGCCAACTTAATTTCCAACGGGAAGAAAGTAGACTTAACCCCATACCCTGGGAACTCACTAAACAGGAACTTACTAAGCCAAAATGCCAGGAAACCAGCTCGCCTGATTTCCTTATCTTTCTCACATGAAAGGGTCATAACCTATCTCCCCATCTTGGCCGGCTTACCACCAGGAGAAGCAGTGCGACCACCAAAATGGCTAAATAAATTGTTTTCTACCTCGAGATCCTCTTCAGAAAGACTAATATCAAAAGGATTCTCATCCCCAAACACCGGGAGAAGGAAGTTGTTGACCACATCCTTTAGAGTAATTGTCAACTCATTAATAGAAAAGAAAAAAGGTGTGAAGAGAAGGGAACCAACGGCGTACCAGATGCCTAAGACCTTTAACGTCTCTAAAACCCTCAAGATTCCTGGAAATCGCCATTGCTTTTAGGATCCCAACGCACTCCAAGCAACCCACAAACTCCTCATCAGATAGTTCCCTATCCACCCAAATTGGCCAACCTTGGAATTTCCTAGGAATGAAATCAAAGAAGATAGGCACCACCTTTCGAAGTCCCTGCGTGATCTGAAGATCAAAAATTTCTCTAGGGTCTGAAACCTGAGCGGAACCAGCGAAACCTGCCTGACCAGAAAATACCCAAGCATGAGGGGATGATAGGGCCTCACCATGAGACACCTGAGGGAAAGATAGACTAGGGGTATACCAGGGTCCCGTAGGGGAAAAGCTGGGCGCTCAGTGACCTCATGAGACTCGCCCTGAGCAAAACCAGAGGAGCCTTCACCCTTAGAAGGGCTGGGAGTACGCTCTCTTCTTTTTCGAGAAGAAGAAGAAGCCATTAAAGTAATGGGTATGATGAGAAGTAAGGAGAATTGGAAGAATGGAAAAGGAAATGGGAGTAGCAGATTGATTGAAAGAGAGAAAAGAGACCTAAGAATGGAAGATTCAGGGAAGCAAAGAGATAATGTGAAGTGCCCGCAATAAAGGCACAAAGAGCAATTGGAGAAGACAATGTATAGAAAGACGCGCCAATTGCCAAAATATTTAATTTTGAAGGAGAGATTAATTAGCAATTATTAATGGAAGTTACGGGGAACGTAAAAAGTGGGTGAAGGAAGTTTTACTCCAAAAAAACTCAACTGTCACGTCCCGTACATAGGGGAAACTTCAAAATAAAGAAACACGACACACAGAAAAGACCAGGATATCCGAAAGTAGCGGGAAGGCCCGAATCCTGAAGAAGGAAAAAGGGAACCCAGGGATAATTAAAAGGAAATCCTACAAAAACTAAGAAACCCTGAATTACTCACGCGTGGGCTTCAGGCAACCCACGTGCTCGGGGGGCTAAATGTTGATGTCCAAAAAATCACAGCACCCAGGCCCAAAGAAATAACATAAGGGGCCATAGAAAATGAAAAACGGTGGTTAGCCCAAAAGGCTTGAAGCCCAAAAACCATAAAAAAAGAGACAAGCCCTTAGCCAATGAGAAAAGAAAGAAGAAAAAGAAAAGAAGCCCAGATCAGAAGATTGGAGAAGAACTAGCGTAAAAAAGATGAGTTGGGATCCCCAGAGGCTGCCAAAGGCTCGGGATCCTCGAGGCGTGTAGCACAGCCAAGACAAGATTAAGACAGCTCAAAGGAAAAGCCAAAAGAACACAAGAAACAGAGGGGAGATACGTCCTCTCTCAGGTACCAGAGATCCAGTAAGAAAAAGAAGAAAGCCTAGAGTGACCTCTCATAGCGCAAATGAACGGTACCTTAGGGAACTAGAATAAAGGGCTATAAAAAGGGAAGTAGTAGCAAAAAACTTTTGAACTAGTAGAGTGGGATTTCGCCCATTTGAGAAAAAAGACAAAGAGGAAGGATGACCAAAAGTTGAAACATAAGGAATGTGACATCGGAAACAAGTGCACTCCAAAATAGATAGTCAACCATGGGCTTTCGAAGTAACAGCACCAAGAGGAAGAAAAAAAAATGAGAAACAGGGAAAACTCAACCTTCTGGTCGATGGGCACAAAACGGGCTTTGGTACTCGGAGGGTAAAACAGGGGAATCAGTAGTTCCCCGGGAGTCTAAAATAACACTATAAAAAGGGGGTAAGGCAGCCGGCAAAGAGGAGGAAGAAGGGTGAAGAAAACAATAGAAAATTACAACAGAATCATTGAGAAAGTTTTATGGAGAAAAACTCAAAGAAATTAGTAAACTATTTCCCGGTATCCCAGAAATAGCCACTATAGCATATACTTGGATGCAAAAAGATTCAAACTTTGCAAGTCTTAGAGGCTTGAATAGCCATCTAAGTCTGTAATTTTTGAGCTTACTTGAACCTTGTATCACGTCTTAGTGAGTACACTATAATCATAATAGAGAAAATTTAATGAAATATTTCTTATTAATTTGAGGATCCCTAACCATTGCTTTGTATATTTCCTGATTGCTTTGTATTCTTTTTGCTTTTTGATTGTTGTTCAATACAAATATCCTCGTTTGTTAGTTTTATGTGTGTTGTAGGAAGTCCTGTGCACAACTTGGTTCTTAAAAAGCCCTTTAGCTGCGGTGAACCAAAGCCCAGTCCACCAAACTATAATTATTTGGCCCAGGATCCTTGGGCTTGTGTGCTAAAAAAAAAAAAAAAAAACACTGTCACACCCTGAAACACTCTTGAGGAAGAAGAGAACAAAATAAAAAAGAAAAATAACAACAAGACAAAAACAAACGCTTGAAATGCACTTAAAGTCTAAAGCTACTACCTTTCCACGAGGCACCATAGAAACTAATGTGGCGTTTGGTATGGGATAATGTTTTAGGATTTCCAAGAATGTTTAATGATTCTCATGTTTGGTTGTAAATCACACTAGGGAATCAGATGGTAGGGGAATTTGGATTCCCTCTTTAACTCATTTTCAGTAGGAATGTTGATTCCCTTTAAAACAAGTGGTTATCTAGATTCCTAAGCTTAAAGGAAATTATATTTTTTATAAATTGACAATTTTAACCCTTTTTTCCTTATTATTTAAGCAATTGAGATAAAATATAAAACAGATCATCAATATCTTTTCCTTTGTCTTTATCTCTTCTTGCCAAAACAACATAAATAGGATAGACAACTCTGTTGATATATTTATTTTTCCTCTTTAGACTATAGTTTTAATGAATTTGACATTATTTATAGTTTATATTTTATTTTTCATTATTTATTTAGAGGAAGATTATTATTATTTTAAAAAAAAGACTTAATTGGATTTACAAATCTAAGGATAGAATGAAAAAAATAAATAATTCAGTTAAGATTTCTGGGGATAAACCAAGTATTATAATCTCACATTCCTAAGAATCTTATTAGATTCCCAATTAAATCAAACACATGAATCGTTACATTCCTAGACATCTAGATTGCAAGACATTACATTCCTAAGAATCTGAATTATTTTTTAACTTGGGTTCATTTTTTCAATTTCTTTAGCTGAAGAAGAGGTATTAAGAATTTAAGACGAAAAACATGAAATGGACAACAGTCATGCTTCTCCACCAAATTCCTTCCAAGGATATTCACACCATTCTCTTTAGCTAGATTTTGTTTTCAATTGATAGAAATATTTTCTCTCCATCAGTAAGGATGTTACCGTTCATTTTAGTTGTGTTTAGAATAGGTTTAAACGAAGATCTATTTGTAAGTCAATGCATATTAATGTTATTGATATCATACATAGTGTTCTAGATATCATACTAAGTTTTATATACATATTCAATTTGAAATTCAGACTAAAGTGTTATTTTTCAAAATTTATAAATTCAATTGCATTTGCTACATCCTCATTTAATTAAATTTTTTTAACTAAGACTCACTCCAAATATTAACCTTAAATTATTTGAATAGATTTACTTTCTCTGTTTCTTATTATTTACATGTACATAAATTTATTTGCACTCTTACAAAAATTTCGTCATTTTTTGTAAAAAAATTTGTTGAAAAAATTTGTACTATGTTTTCCAAGAACCTGAAAATGCATGTACGTATTAAACTTCTGGGTTTAAAAGCTAGTTTACTTTAAAACTAAAGCCCCCCCAATCCGTTGTTATCTTGCCTTAAATAAACTTTATTCTATTTTTCGATTGGTATGTTACACACGCACCCATAGGTCTTGAGCCCATGACTTCACCCTCCACCTGGCACTTGCAAGGAGAGGACGTGCCAATTGAGCTAGAGCTCATTTTTTTTTGGATAGGTAATAAAAGTAATATTAATCATGAAGTAAAAATGAAGATAGAAAATACATGGGTTTTACGATTTGATAGACATTGATTTAATATTAGAGGAAATTGCAAATATCTCCTAATGTCTCTCAGAGTTTCACATAGTCCCCTGTCACTCCAATTGCTCTCAAATTAAGAACAAATTAACACGCATGAGAAGGAAAAGCTGAAGAGAGCTTTGATTGTTCTGTGATTGTATTTCTTTTCGGATTTGGTGGCACTTTTGTGTTTCTCACTTGTTGCTGTATTTATTCCCAAATGCTTCAGCTTAGCCTGTGGTCCTTCAGCTTTCCTTTGCAAACTAAACAGCTTGCAACTCATGAGGTTAGTTTTTTGTCAACCTATCATAACTTGTGAGCCAAGTCTTGCTTTCAGCCTAACGTAATAGTAATGGTATGATTGTGCTTCTGATTTTAATGGATTTTATCTAGAATTCACTCGGATGAAAAATGTAATTCCGTTGTGCTAGGCATAGAGGGGCTCACTATCTTGACTGATTATTTAAGCATGCACTACAAAAAAAAGGTTCTATGGCCGCGCTTTTAAAACGTGGCTATATGTCAAAAAAACATGGCTATAGCCTATAGCCGCGTTTTTTTAGGCCACGCTTTCTAGTGTGGCCTAAAACCTGTGACTATAGGACTCACGGTCCTATGGCCACACTTTTTAACCGCGGCCCAAGACCAGGTCCTATAGCCGCGTTTAAAACGCGGCCTAAGGTTGTGGTGTTGGGCCGCATTTTAAACGCGGCCTAAGGTTGTGGTCTTGGGCTGCGTTTTAAACGCGGCCCAAAGTTTAACCTTAGGCCACGTTTAAAACGCGGCTATATACCCTTAAATTTTTTTTAAAAAAAAAAACCTTTGATTACCAAAAATTAATTTTCGGTAATCAAAAGTTTTTTTTTTAAATTAAAATTAAAATTTTTAAAATTAATACTTTCAAACTTTAAAATTTCAATTTTAAATAAATAAAGAAATTCAAAACAAAAATACAAACCCAACAAATTCAAATTCAAACAAAAACCCAGAAAATTTCAAAATTAATCAACCACAACATTTTCTTTCCACCCAAAACCAGAAATTTTCTTATGAAACAATCACACACAAACCTAGCCAATTCGGCTCACAATAACAACAAACCCAACCAACCTCATAAATTTTCCTTAAACAATCATCAACATTTTTCCCAGAAAATCAAGATTTTCTTTCAAACCAAACACTAAAATAACTCACATTCAATAAACCGATGCTTAAAATACATACAAAATCCCTATCCTCCACCGAAACCTCCAACAAATCAAACCCATAAACCCAGAAAAATCATCAAATCCACATGAAAAAAGACAAACCCAGCAACAAGTGAACAGATCAAAAAACCCACCGATCGAGCCACATCAAGCCACCGATCCTGCAATCCGAAACCCACATGAACAAAGTTTGAGCGTCGCGATCGCGACGCTTGAGCGTCGCCGTTCGAGACGCTCGAACGGCGACGCTTGAGCGTCGCGAACGGCGACGCTTGAGCGTCGCGATCGCGACGCTTGAGCGTCGCCGTTCGCGACGCTCAAACGGCGACGCTCAACGCTCGAACGGCGACGCTTGAGCGTCGCGATCGCGACGCTCAACGCTCGAACGGCGACGCTTGAGCGTCGCGATCGCGACGCTTGAGCGTCGCCGTTCGCGACGCTGCAGCACTGGCGTCGCCGTTGAGCTTCATCGGCGACGGCTGAGCTCAACGGCGACGGTGTTTGTGGTTTGTGTTTTTTTTTTTTTTTTTTTTTGACCGAAATGGCTCTGGGTTGAATGGCTCTGGGTTGTGGTTTGTGTTTGTTTGTGTTTGTTGGTGTGGTATTCCTATTTAATGGCCTCAGTTAAGGAAAAGAAAAAAAAAATGCGTTTGCCAAAAAATAAAACACGGAGGTCCTTAGGCCGCGTTTTTAGCTCAAAAAAACGCGGCCTAAGGTCCATTCTATGGCCACGTTAAAAAAACGTGGCCTAAAATCCTTTCTATGGCCGCATTTTTAAAATGCGGCCACAGTTAAGGAAAAGAAAAAAAAAGTTTGCCAAAAAATAAAACACGGAGGTCCTTAGGCCGCGTTTTTAGCTAAAAAAAGCGCGGCCTAAGGTCCATTCTATGGCCACGTTTAAAAAACGTGGCCTAAAATCCTTTCTATGGCCGCATTTTTAAAATGCGGCCACAGTTAAGGAAAAGAAAAAAAAAATTTGCCAAAAAATAAAACACGGAGGTCCTTAGGCCGCGTTTTTAGCTAAAAAAAGCGCGGCCTAAGGTCCATTCTATGGCCACGTTTAAAAAACGTGGCCTAAGATCATGTCTATGGCCGCATTTTTAAAATGCGGCCACAGTTAAGGAAAAGAAAAAAAAAATTTGCCAAAAAAAAAACACTGAGGTCCTTAGGCCGCGTTTTTAGCTAAAAAAAGCGCGGCCTAAGGTCCATTCTATGGCCACGTTTAAAAAACGTGGCCTAAGATCATGTCTATGGCCGCATTTTTAAAATGCGGCCACAGTTAAGGAAAAGAAAAAAAAAATTTGCCAAAAAAAAAACACTGAGGTCCTTAGGCCGCGTTTTTAGCTAAAAAAAGCGCGGCCTAAGGTCCATTCTATGGCCACGTTTAAAAAACGTGGCCTAAGATCCTGTCTATGGCCGCATTTTTAAAATGCGGCCACAGTTAAGGAAAAGAAAAAAAAATTTTGCCAAAAAATAAAACACGGAGGTCCTTAGGCCGCGTTTTTAGCTAAAAAAAGCGCGGCCTAAGGTCCATTCTATGGCCACGTTTAAAAAACGCGGCCTAAGGTCCCGTCTATGGCCACGTTTTTATGAAACGCGGCTTCAGTCCATCTTGGGCCGCGTTTTTTATAGCCACAGCTTAAAAAACGCGGCCCAAGACCCCCGCGTTTTGTAGTGATGGAAAGGATGAAAGCTTCTGCACAATATTCAGAAACATGTAAATTATATACTGATATCTGACCCCCAGTGTCCTCCTTCAATGGTATCTTGTATTTGGTTGAAGCTACTGAAGTGGATAGTCATGTCTTGCCTGTTGCTTTATTCTTGAGACTAGCTTATTACTTTTATAATTGAATTTTCTATTTTTTTTTTGTAATTTTTTTTTTCCATGAAACTAAAAAGGTGAATCAATATTTTGTATTTTAATTTCTAAAAAAAATAAATTTTTTTTTTTTTGTATTTTAGAGCTCTGTTTTGTTGGTTTTGTTGAAATTTGCTTATGGAGGATAGGTGATCAAGGGTAAAACCATGGAGTCCATCCCTATTCTAGAGCTTAGAAGAATCTTCAAATTAGCCCGGAGTAGTGTGGGGACACATTGTAAGTACAATTGGAGGTAACAATTAGGAACATTGATACGATTTAATTGTATAAATTTTGATTTTAGTATTGGAATTTTCCTTAGGGTTGGTGATAACCCTTGGAGTGGTTTTTTTTTTTCATTGGTTTTTTACTTTGTAATTATTACTTGTTGATTTGTTTATTGGGATTAATAATCAGAATTCCATTGAAGATCATAATTGGTTAATTTAATTAAGTTGATTTAATTCTGCAAAAGGGGTCCAAAGGTAACTTTTAAATGTCCACTATTATATATGCTGAAAAACACAAATGGATAAAACAATTTTCACATCCAAATCCTATAAAAATAGTTTCTCCAAAAAAAAAAAAAAATCCTATAAAAAAAAAAAACAAAAATGTTCACAAACGATTTTGTAACCACATTATTGACTTAAATGGTAAATTATAACCTTGGTCTTTATTCTTTATATCATGTGTCAATTTAATCTCTAAACTTTCAATTGTGTGAATTAATTTGGTCCATAACCTTTTTAGTGTTATAGTAATTTAGACCTGCCATTATCCTTTAGATGGAAAAAGTTGATGTGTCAAACAAAATAATAAAAAATAATTTTTCATACCAGATCAACCCACTATGTCAGATTAATTTAAAATAAAAAAAAAATCTATAAACGTGAGATTGAAACCTAAAGGCTAATGGTATGTTTGGTAACTGTTTTTTCCTCTTATTTTTTGTTTTCAAAAACAATTTTCTATTTTTGAAACTAAAAAACTTGTTTGGTAACTCAAAATAGATAAAAAAAAAAAAAAAAAAAAAAAAAAAAAAAAAAAAAAAAAAAAATCTATTCTCAAAACTCAATTTGTGAAGGAAACTGAAAACATGCAAAATGCTATTTTCAGTTTCTAATTTTCAAAAGTTAATGAAATTACGCATTTACTCATTTAATTTAATGAATCTGACTCATTTAATGAATTAGCATTAGAGTTCAAATCCTAGTAACAACATATTTTAGTATTTTCTATTTTTTTCTTCAAAAAACTATATATTTTTTTTAATTGCAACTAAAAACTGTTACTAAACATAACCTAAACGTCCGAACCCAATACACAAACTCACAACCCATCATCTGGCAGAGGAGTTTGTCATTTGTGTGTGTTCCAAATGCAGAAGAGAAGAGTGAGGCACAAGTAGCACAACACAACAACACATGAATTTATATATATATATATATATATATATATATATATATATATATATATATATATATATGTTAAACTACCAATTGTCCAAAAAGTTTAAACTATTAGGAAATGGTGAATTTAATCACGTAACCATATGTCTAACACTCCCACTCACTTGTGGGTCTAAACTTTCCCTTAATAAGTGGGGGCCCAACAAGTGGGAATTTAACATTTTAAATGGGAGGTAAAGTAAAGCTAGGGATCGAACTCAGGATCTCCTGCTCTGATACCATGTTAAACTACCGATTGTCCCAAAAGTTTAAACTACTAGGAAATGGTGAATTTAATCACTTAACCATATGTCTAACAATGGTTAAGTGATTAAATTCACAATTTCCTAATAATAATATATATATATATATATATATATATCTATATATTTTTTTTCTTATCTTCTTAAATTGCATGATTTTTTTTTTAGATTTTAAAAAAATAGATATATATATATATATATATTTTTTTTTTCTTATCTTCTTCTCCTATAATTTCTATTTTAAAAAAATAAATAAATAAATTCAGCTTCACACTTTCATAAATTTTTACTACACATAAAAAATTGAAGAATTTTGTTTAGATTTTAAAAATTGCAACATTTTGGATAAAATAGAAGTTTAGTTGTTATTATCAACTTATACTCTAATACTTAATCAATTTTTAGGATGTACACAAAATCTTAATCAATCATTGATGTTTATCAATTTTATTTAAACCACCATACCGACAACATTCATAAAAGAACAAACTCATCAATAAGAATTTCAAAAGATTACCTTCTTATGGTTTAATCATTGAGTAAAACTAAGCTCTCCATGAGATTAGTTGTGTAGTGCTCCAGTAAAATATTTTCAATTCCAAGATCTTCAATTCTAAGATTGTCCTCATTTAAACTCTCGAGGTCAAATAAAAAGAATCGATCAGAAGAAAATGACATAATACTTGAAATCATAAGTTCATCACTGCCCATGCAGCCAAAGATGCTCTTAAAATTCACCAACGGTACAACTTTCTGAGTCCAAGATTCAGCAACTCCAAAATCCTTTTTTTTTTTTTTTCTTTTTTTGTAATCTAAAACCTTGCTTTTTTCTGGTCCACGCTTTGCTTTTACATGTAGGCTTTGGTTCACATGGGTTGCTCTATATACGGTTCACGTAGCTTACTCTCATAGATCTAAACAGAATTTGGTTGGAGTAAATGCAAAGCAAAAGCAATGCATGTATTAGAAGTTAGAACTGGAAATGCTCTTGAAAAAAAGGTAAATATTTGTATGAGAAAATTTCATCATTACTAATCCTTCAAAGTATTTGCAGGTGCAAATACAACTAGAAGGATGATATAACAAAAATTCAGTAAGTACTAAACAACTATGGTGGATTTGGTGGTATCTTTTAAAATGTATCTCATTATATATAATGATTTAATTATGTAAATAACTCTATTTATTTACTATTTCTCATGTTTAAATATTATTAAAAAAAATTCTAATCGATTTAAGTGGAATAAAAATGTTTCAGATACAGGCTTGAATTGCAAGTTGGTGAGACAATAAAAATTGCAAATTTGTGTAGTGTTTGACAAAAAAATAAAACAGAGGTTTTAAATCAAGATCAAGTATCTGCAACTCTCCAATATAAAAGAAGAAGTAAGAATGGTAGAAATTTTATTTGTCAAATTAAATGAAATTGATTGTGTTAGATTGAAAATTGATGTTTTCTCTCTTTTGAGGCCATATAAAATATTTAAATGAAATAAGCTTCTTTTTTTTTCATGTCTAGATTATATATAATCATTTTTATCTTAAAAAAAAATCTTTATAATAAGTTTACATTCTCATAAAATTTTACTATATATTTTTTCTATATTCTCAAGAAAACCTATATCATTGTTACTGTAGGAACCAGGTACAAGGATTCTGGGCCTTATATCACTTGGGCTTACAATTTATTTGTAGTGGGTTGAAGGATTTCCTACAACGGGTCGTTCTCGGCAGAGAGACTCAAAGCAATACTCAATCTGAAAACACTCTCTCCTTGACTATTTTCCCTCAATTTTTCTGAACCCATTCTTCTCCCAACCTTCTATTATTTATAGTCAAGGTTAGTGGGGAGATCATGATTACAATCACCGTTAGTGCTATTGAAGGTCCAGTGTTATCTGGCCTAAGTGGTTGTTTAGGTGAAAGGGCGGTGCAGCATTTATGATCTTGGAACTTGGTTCCATTTTCTCCGGTCATGTTCGGCGACTCACGTTCCCGTGCATATCATGTTCTCCCCGGACGCGACTCATGCGCTATTCCGGGAAGGATCAACCGGCCAAATCTGGGAACTCAATACCCGAAAACTTGTTTATTCTCTAAGGCAGTCTCATGAAGGGCATAAGGTAACTGGAATTTTCCGCTGGGCCTGCAACCGAGGCCGGTATGGGCTTGGGCCCGGGGCCTAGATGGTTCTGGGCCCAAGGACAGTATGGGCCTTGGTATCGTGGTGCCGTACAATAGCCCCCCCTTGATTCATACTCGGTTACCGAGGAGAATCAAGGAGCTGCCAGGGCCTTCTGATCCCGGGAATTCCCTAGCATGGGACTTCTGGCTGTCACTTCTCATTAATACTTATCTCAAAAGACGCGCCGTACCGCGGCGCCAGGTGCAGTTGTCATTATTGCCTAACGGTTCGTGAACCGAAGCGACGCGCAAGTCAGTTACGCTTGGCATTCGTTGGGTCGCTCGTAGGCTGTGCCCATTTATTGTTTGATTGAGTGTTTCCTCTTCCTCCGTTTCTTTTGGCTCTATAAATAGTCCTTCTCCACACATCATCTCATTTTTCCTTCGCCTCTGATCTTTTAGTGCCTACTCTCTGCCGACCATATTTGTGTGTGCTTGCTCGCTCAGCGTTCTTTTCCTCCTTAGCACCCAAAGTAAGTCTTTCTAACCTTTCCTGTTCCTTCAGCTTTGTTTCTTTGAGTTCATTCTTGTAGTTTTAGGCTCTGTAGATGGGTTATTCTTACCTTCTAGATACCCCGGCTGCGTTGGCCACCTTTAGGAATAAATTTAGTATCCCCAATGACGTGGACGTGGCTTACTGCCATGAGAGTGATACGGAATTCCACCGAGGGCAGGGTACGGCCTTCTTTCCGTTGATGTCCATTCTAGAAGGTGGGGTTAGGTTCCCGGTAGATCCCCTCCTGATAAACACACTCTCCTACTATGGGCTGTGCCCCGACCAGCTTCCCCCCAACTTTTACCGGGTAGTTAGTTGTGTCAGCCGCTTGAACCAAACCTTTAACTTACAATTAGACCAACATGATATTAACCAAATGTACAGTCTCTGTGGGAGCAAATCCGCAAATTATTATTTAAAGACGAGGGATGCTCGGGTACGGCTGATATCGTGCCTACCCGATTCGAACAGGAACTCCGCCGGGGAGTTCGTCAGGGTGCGCGGCAATTGGCTTGCCGGGGAGATCCACTGCCCCCTCACAAAGCGTGAAGTGGGTTCGTACCATCCCCCTCCTAAAATTGTTTAAGTAAAAGAAAAATTTTATTTTTACTTTTATTTTTATATTGGCAAAAGCTAATGCGTCACCTGTTCTTTTGCAGACGGCAAAGTGTTTACTCAGGACATCAGAGCAGTCCATACCAGGGACTTAAACTTTGTCCTCCGTTCCGAGATCTACGTGCATTGGGACGGGCAACTCCGGGCCTCACACCTGATCCTCGGCGTGGAACCGGTTTATTCTACCTGGCAGCCTTTCAAGCAGGCGTTGACAGTTGACAGCCCTCTATTGTCGTACATAGACGTTCGATACGCGAATTTCTTGCCGCCGAAGCTTACAACCGGGGAGGCGAGGGAGTTTGGTCCACGGTTTACTGCCGCGGACGAACTAGTTCCCCTTCGTGACGATTCCGCGGAACAGGTTTCTCGGCGCCTTAGAGAGAGAGCTCACGAAGCCATTCAACAAGGGGATCAAGCAGAAGAGCAGCCCCCTCCCGAGGATCCACCAGCCGAGCATCAACAGCAAGTAGTAGAAGCGGCTAACTTGCTAGCTGAAGCAATCCAGCCAAGAGCAAGAATGGTGGCAAGGAGAGTTATGACCCTCGAGAGGTTCGTGCCTGGTGCCCGGCCGACCGACCAGCCCCCGCCTACTCAAGGTCGGGGTCCAGCGTCCCAACCTCCTCCCCCTCCGCAGTCCGGACGGGCCCGCAAGAAGCAGAAGGTATCTGAGCAACCTTCCACGGGCCCGGGGGATGCCGTAGCTCAGACCCCCCCCGTCCATCTGGTGGAATTGTCATCCGTGAGCCGCCAACCGAAGCTATCACGGGGGGCGCGTCCTCCTCCCAAGTGGCTCCAGCATGGGAGCCTAAGTTCCTGTTGGACGGCAAGCCACTGCCCTCCACCGCCTCTGTTCGGATTTGGGATAAGGGCGAGGGCGGTCGTATCGCCCAGACTTTGGCCGGAGCTCTTCAACTCCCCGAGGACGTGCATGCTTTCGAGGATGGGTCTGAGGAGTCCGTGGGGCGCCGGTTGGAATGGCACGCCATTGCGGTAATTCTTTTAACTCTGTACTATCGTATATATACATATTTCCTTTGGTTTCTTTGTTAACCCCCGTACTTGATAGGCCGCTCAACTGGCTCATATCGTGGCCGCCCGGGCGCGGGAGCTTGATGAGGAGAATGAGCGCGAGAAGGGGGCGCGGGAGGCCGCAGTAAAAACGGCTAAGGAAAAGGCAAAGATTGCTGAAGCTGCCGAGAAGAAGGCTGCTACCGTGGAGAAGTTCCGAGCATCGGCTGAAAAAAGATGCGCAGACCTCCTGGTCAGGCAAAATGAGTTGGAACTCAAGCTGGCCGAAGCCCTCAGCCTCAACACTTCTCATGCTGACGAGATAGCCGATCTCAGGGCCGGCTTGGCGGCCGCGGAGCAAAAATGGTATGACGTAGGCTTCGCGGATGCCGAGAACTCCGCAGAGCCGGTGGTGACTGGGGCTCGGCGTGCGGGTTTCGAGGCCGGGTGGTTTGCTGCTCTTCAGGCAATGGGAGTTCCTGAAGACTCGCCGCTGAGGGACCCCAGCCAGATTCCATTTCCAATCCCAGAACCTGCCGGCCAGGAAGCCCCGGCTGCTCTTGATGAGGAGGAGACGGCCAGCATGAGGGAGTTGGTTGAGCAGATCGACTCTCATGCCGAGCCCGAGGATCTGGAGGCCACGAGTGTACCTACCGTGCAGGAACTTCTTGACCAGACCCAACCCTTCTCCCTGATCGTCCAGCAGGAAGTGCCACCACCGACTCAGCCTCCTAACTGATTTTACTTCAGCTTATTTTATTTTATTTTTATTTGCCTATGTCACCGGGATGTGGTGACTGAACCGTCGCTTAAATTTATTGGTTTTGTTTGCCCACGTCACCGGGATGTGGTGATTGAACAATTGCTTTTTAATTTGTAGTCCGTTTTCTTTTCCTGTATCCGTTTGTTGAATGAAATTATATCCGTTCGCGTTTTGCTTAAATTATACCAGTGCTATGGCTGCTTAATAGAATGTATCCCCGAGAACCCGTTGCGCGGTGTTGTGAGTAATTTTGAGAGTGCTATTTGGACTTTGTTTCTGTAAAAAGGGTTAGGTTTTTATCAGGTCACGGTCTTACCGAAAATAGAGTTTCCGCTCTTCGAGCTTTTTGCCTGCAAAGTCTCCGTTTGTCCGGATATTTGTTTTTAACCGAGAGCCAAGTTTTTGTCTTCATAGATTTGACTGCGAGGTTCATACATGCTCGGTGATTTTGTGGGTCAGGCTCCTGCCCTTCAAATTTATTCGTCAGGTTTTCACCTGCTCTGCGATATTGATCGAACCGAGGCTCAGGTTTCTGCCCTTAGGATTTATTTGTAAGGCTTTCGCCTGCTCGGCGATATAGATCGAGCCGAGGGTCAGGTTTCTGTCCTTAGGATTTATTTGTAAGGCTTTCGCCTGCTCGGCGATATAGATCGAGCCGAGGGTCAGGTTTCTGTCCTTAGGATTTATTTGTAAGGTTTTCACCTGCTCGGCGATATAGATCGAGCCGAGGGTCAGGTTTCTGTCCTTAGGATTTATTTGTAAGGTTTTCACCTGCTCGGCGATATAGATCGAGCCGAGGGTCAGGTTTCTGTCCTTAGGATTTATTTGTAAGGTTTTCACCTGCTCGGCGATATAGATCGAGCCGAGGGTCAGGTTTCTGTCCTTAGATTCTGCTGGCGATTCTCTTGGTGCGCGGCTACAGATTCAAAAACAGCAAAGACAAAAATTCATCATACTCTTAATCTTTATAGAATACATGTTTTGGCTTACATCAATGGTTATGCGTAGAACTTCTTTAGGTTGTTGGCGTTCCATGGTCGGGGGAGCGGCCTCTCGTCCAGGTCCTCCAAGTAGTAAGCCCCTGTCCCTGCGACGGCTGTGACTCTGTATGGTCCTTCCCAACTCTGAGCCAGCTTCCCTGCAGCCACGTCCCGCATGTTCCCCACTACCCTTCTTAACACTAACTCCCCGGCACTGAATTCCCTGGTCCTTACATTCCGGTTGTACCTTTGCGCCAGCTTCTGCTGATACTCGGCAAGACGGATGGTCGCGGCCTCCCTACATTCTTCTAGCCAATCCAACTGCTCCATCATAAGGTCGGCGTTCTGTGCGGAGTCAAACCCGACGACCCGTGCACTGCATAAGCTCACCTCGGTTGGTATCACTGCTTCCGCTCCGTATGCCAGAGAAAATGGGGTTTCCCCCGTGGATCTCCTGGGGGTCGTGCGGTAGGCCCACAAAACACTGGGTAACTCTTCTGCCCACCTTCCTTTCGCTCCATCCAACCTTCTCTTGAGCCCGTTCAAAATAGTCTTGTTGACTGCTTCAGCTTGGCCGTTACTCTGGGGGTATGCCGGGGTTGAGTACCTGTTCTTGATGCCGAGCTTGCTGCAAAAGGTCCGGAAAGCGTTGCTGTCGAACTGTAGCCCATTGTCTGTCACTAGTGAATTCGGCACCCCAAACCTTGTAACTATGTTTTTCCACACAAACTTTTTCACGTCCGTATCCCGGATATTGGCCAAGGCTTCAGCTTCAGCCCACTTTGTGAAGTAATCCACGGCCACCAGTACAAAACGGCGGTTCCCCGTTGCTCGGGGGAATGGCCCGAGGATGTCAAGCCCCCATTGTGCAAATGGCCACGGGCTGCTGACAGGATTTAGATGTCCGGCCGGCTGATGGATTATTGGGGCGTGCTTTTGACATTGTTCGCAACTCCGAACGTATTCGGCGGCGTCCTTTTGCATCTTTGGCCACCAAAACCCCTGCGTCATTGCTCTGTGTGCTAAAGATCGTCCCCCGGCGTGCCCGCCGCACACTCCTTCATGCAGCTCGGTTAGAAGCTCCTTTACTTTTTCAGGGTGCAGGCACAAGAGATAAGGGCCCGCGAAGGACCTTCTGTACAGCTTTTGATCAGAAGACAACCAGTACCTGGGAGCCATTCGTCGAATCTTATTGGCCTCGGCCTCATCCTCCGGAACTTTATCTTCGGAAAGAAAGTCTATGATCGGGTCCATCCAACATGGTCCGGCCACTACCACCTGTGCAACCTCTACTCCGGCCCGGTCGAGGGCAGTCTTCACACAGATGCTCGGTTCCTTTACAAGTTCAATCGTGATATGCCTCGGGGTGTCCTCGGTAGCCGATGAGGCTAACGTGGCGAGGGAGTCAGCATGCCTGTTTAGTGACCGGGCTACCTGGGATATCTTTACCGTTCCAAACTGACCAATAATCTGCTTTGCTGCACTCAGATAAGCTTTCATTCGGGGATCCCTAGCCTCGAAGTCACCAGTGATCTGATACACAACCAGCCGAGAGTCTGAGTAGATTTCCACGTCCCTGGCACCCAGATGTAATACTGCCCGTAGTCCGGCCAACAGTGCCTCATATTCGGCTTCGTTGTTCGAGGCTTTGAACCCCAATCTGAAGGAATGTTCCAGCCGTATGCCTTCAGGGGTGATTATGACAATACCAGCCCCAGCCCCCATAGCATTTGATGCGCCGTCCACAAATAACCTCCACGGGCGAATCTCCGTACTACAGATCACATGACCTTCATTCTTAGGTGTAAATTCCGCGATGAAATCAGCGAGAATCTGCCCTTTCACCGAGCTTCTAGGCCGGTATCTTATGTCAAACGATCCCAACCGAGTCCCCCACTTAGCAATTCGTCCCGTGAAATCGGACCTCTTCAACAGTGATTGCAATGGATACTCGGTGAGGACGAACACCGTATGCGCCTGGAAGTAGTGTGGTAGCTTCCTCGTGGCGTGTACCAAGGCCAAAACCAATTTTTCAAGAGGCAAGTACCTTGTCTCGGCGTCGACCAAGGTCTTGCTTACGTAGTACACCGGTATTTGCACTCCCCGGTCCCTTAGTAATACAGCACTTACGGCATGATTGGTGACTGCAAGGTACATAAACAGATCCTCCCCGGGCTCCGGGGCCGTCAACCTCGGTGCCTTCGCCAAATACTCCTTTAGTTCTCGAAAAGCTTCATCGCAGCTCTCGTCCCACTGAAACCCCTTCCACTTCTTCAGAAGCTGATAGAATGGCCGGCAGCGATCGGCAAACTTGGAGATGAATCGGTTCAGGGCTGCCAACATCCCGGTGAGCACCTGCACCTCCTTAGGGTTGCTCGGTGGTTTTAGGCGATTGATCGCCTCTATTTGGTCGGGGTTAGCCTCTATTCCCCGAGTGGAGATCAGATAACCCAGGAACTTGCCAGCCCCCACTCCGAAAGTGCACTTCTCGGCATTGAGGCGCAGCCTGTGTCGTCGTAGTATCTCGAATACTCCCCGCAGGTCTTCAGTATGCAGCGACTCTTTTCTGCTTTTTACTACCATGTCATCGATATAAACTTCAACCGTGCAACCAATTTTTTCCCGGAACATCCTTGTCATCATACGCTGGTACGTGGCCCCGGCATTCTTCAATCCAAACGGCATGACCTCGTAGTGATAGTTCGCGTTCGGGGATATAAACGCTGTCTTCTCTCGGTCCTCAGGTGCTAAAGCAATTTGGTGGTAGCCTTGGAAGGCGTCCAGGAAGCTCATTCTCGGGTGCCCGTACGTGGCATCCACCAGCTGATCAATCTTGGGCATCGGGAACGGATCCTTGGGGCACGCTCTGTTTAAATCGGTGAAGTCCACGCAAACTCTCCATTTACCACTTTTCTTCTTAACTACAACAGTGTTTGCCAGCCATCTCGGGAAGAATATTTCTTTTATGGCCCCGGCTTCCTTCAGTCGCTGGACCTCCAGGTTTACTGCATCGACGTGCTCCTTCGATGCCCTTCTCGGCTTCTGCTTTTTCGGAGGAAATAATGCGTCCACATTGAGTTTGTGAACAATGAACTCGGGGTCTACGCCGGGCACTTCATACGGGTTCCACGCGAAGACATCTATGTTCTGTAACAGGAACAACAACATCTCCACCCTTTCCCGGTCATTCATGCTCGTACCTAACTGGAAGTATTTGGCGTCATCCGGGAGAATTCTTACCTTCAGTACCTCCTCGGCTACGTCCGCCCCATTTGCCTGGGGTATCTGTAATTGCTATGCAGTCTCTTTCTCGGCGTGATCAGCTTGACCGAGCTGTTCCTTCTCCCACTGGACCGCGGCCACGAGGCATTGCTTCGCCACTTGCTGATTCCCCCTTACCTCTACAACTCCGTACTCGGTAGGAAATTTTACTTTCACGTGAAGGGTGGACGGAACAGCCCCCATGGCGTGAATCCACGGCCTCCCCAGGATTGCGGTGTAAGGTGCGAATGATCGGACCACTATGAACGTAACTACAACTTCCTTGCCCTCCATGTCCACTGGGAGTGAGATTTGCCCCTCGGGAATCACAATTCTCCCGTCGAACGAGACCAACGGCATGTTATACTTCACCAAATCCTGGGTTTTTAACCCGAGCCCTTCGAAAAGGTCCGGGTACATGACATCAGCCCCGCTACCCTGATCAATCATCACCCTCTTCACCAGGAATCCGCCTATCCGGGCTGTCACCACCAAAGCGTCGTCGTGAGGTTGGACGGTTCCCTCGAAATCATCTTCCCCGAATGAGATGTCTAGCCGTCCAACTCTCCTTCGCTTTTTGGATGATTCTCCCTCTGCGCAAGCCACTGCCATCACCATCTTCGCCGCTGATGCCCCTCTCGGTGCGGCATGTATGACGTTGATTACCCCCCGGGGTGGTGGAAGGGGATTCCTTCTTTGTGGTGCGCCTTGCTCGGTTTCCCGATCAGTGGAATCTGCTACAAACTCTTTCAGGTGCCCTGCCTTCACTAACTGCCCGAGATGATCTTTCAATACCCTACACTGCTCGGTGGTGTGCCCCTTGTCTCTGTGATAAGTGCAGTATAGGCTTTGGTTCCTCCGAGATGGGTCGCCCCCCATTTTGTTCGGCCATCTGAAGAATGGCTCGTTCCTTATCCGTTCCAGTATCTTGTGCACGGGCTCTTTAAACAACACATTTACCCCTTCGATCTGCACCTCTGGTTCCTGCATTCTGAAATCCCTTTTCGGCTTTGGCGGTAAGATGCTTTGCCGAGATCTCCCCGAAAAAGGTGCTTTCCCCCTGTTCTGCAGCCGATCGTCCTCCAGGCGTTTGTACTCCTCTATGCGTCTCATCAGTTGCCTCATATCCTCCGGGGGTCTTCTTGTCAGCGACTCCCGTAGTTCAGAATCTTCGGGGAGCCCCATCCTGAAGGTGCTAGCCGCAATTTTCTCGTTTCCCCCACCGATCTCATTGTAGAGCTCCCAGTATCGGCTGGCATAACTCCGAAGGGTTTCCCCGACCCTCATCTTCATAGAAAGCAACGCGTCGACCGGTTGTTGCACTCGGCTGCATGTTACGAACCTGCTGCCGAACTCCTGAATCAGCTCGGCGAAGCTGTGTATAGAACCTTTCCGCAACCCATTGAACCATCTCAGTGCGGTAGAGCCGAGGCTAGAGGGGAATACTTTACACATCAATGCATCGTTGTGCGCATGCAACGACATCATGTGGATGTAATGACTGACATGCTCCACGGGGTCTGTCCTCCCTTCATATGAATTAAATGGTGGGCGCGTGAACCTGCTCGGCATGGGTGCCCGTTCAATCTCATCAGAAAATGGGGACCGGGCTGCCATCCGCAAGGCCTTGCTCATGGCGTCCATCGCGGCGTTGTGGTGCTGCCGCTCCTCTGGCGACTCTGATCCTTGGTCATCATATCCAAATGACCGGGAACGGTCCCGTCTACGATGAGCATCCCGGGAGTGACGACGTGACTCTTGAGAACGGGATCGGTCTCGGTGTTGTTGTGTAACAGCTCGGCTGGAACTTTCCTCGCCACGGTTCCTCCTGGGTTGGACGTTGCGGTTCCTTTCGTGGCGCCGATCCCTTGCCTCCAGCTCCAGGTCCATTACCAATCTACGCAACCGCTCCAACTCCCGGTCTCTATCATCGTGTTGCCGATGTGCTGAGACATTTGAAATGGTTCGGTGTGTCTGGGCCGATCCTTCTCCCAATCCGGACTCTTCCTCTCCTCTTGAATGCTCTCTATCCTCCAGCCGCTTCTGCCTTCGTTCCCTCCACGTCGATCCCCGGGAGGATCCTGCTGAATTGCTCGGAACGTGTCCTCTTGAACGCCCCTCAGACATCTTCTTTGCTTTGAGTCTCACTCGAACCACAGCTTCGTAGGATGGCCCCACGGTGGGCGCCAATTGTAGGAACCAGGTACAAGGATTCTGGGCCTTATATCACTTGGGCTTACAATTTATTTGTAGTGGGTTGAAGGATTTCCTACAACGGGTCGTTCTCGGCAGAGAGACTCAAAGCAATACTCAATCTGAAAACACTCTCTCCTTGACTATTTTCCCTCAATTTTTCTGAACCCATTCTTCTCCCAACCTTCTATTATTTATAGTCAAGGTTAGTGGGGAGATCATGATTACAATCACCGTTAGTGCTATTGAAGGTCCAGTGTTATCTGGCCTAAGTGGTTGTTTAGGTGAAAGGGCGGTGCAGCATTTATGATCTTGGAACTTGGTTCCATTTTCTCCGGTCATGTTCGGCGACTCACGTTCCCGTGCATATCATGTTCTCCCCGGACGCGACTCATGCGCTATTCCGGGAAGGATCAACCGGCCAAATCTGGGAACTCAATACCCGAAAACTTGTTTATTCTCTAAGGCAGTCTCATGAAGGGCATAAGGTAACTGGAATTTTCCGCTGGGCCTGCAACCGAGGCCGGTATGGGCTTGGGCCCGGGGCCTAGATGGTTCTGGGCCCAAGGACAGTATGGGCCTTGGTATCGTGGTGCCGTACAGTTACAAACATATCTAAGAAGATGGGCTTAATTTACAATAGCCAAAAAACAAAATTGAGCCTTGCAAAAATATATGCACTAAATAAATTTCTAGACTTACAAGACTAAATTATAATTAATTGAATGTTTATGTTCCCAAACGTCTGAACCCAATACACAAACTCACAACCCATCATCTGGCAGAGGAGTTTGTCATTTGTGTGTGTTCCAAATGCAGAAGAGAAGAGTGAGGCACAAGTAGCACAACACAACAACACATGACAATAGTTGTTCTTTCAAATATGTGTATTTTCTATAGTTTAGTATTACAAAGGTAAAAGCAAGTAGGTACTGTAGCGTTATGTAGAGGCTCTTACTTAACTACCCATTTCTCATCCAAGATCAAGGAAGAAGATCCTTCAAATCTATTGGCTCTTTTAGCATCACCAACACCAAAGATATCACAGATATTTCCAAAGAATTCTCTAACTTTCTTAGACATGACCACTGGTGGTCTTTTATGGCGTCGTCGGACATACCCATGAAGCTAAACCCAGAAGTTGTTCGGTTTGTTAAAAAGTAGGGAAATATATGGTTCCGACATATTTTTTTTTTAAAAGAATGATTTACAATAATTAAATAAACTTACAAGAAGTTTATAAACCTTGGGACTAGTAGACTCTGACCCTTAAAGGTTGTAATGCCTGTTGTCGTATGAAGCTATATATAATTAAATAATAAACCCCCTTTTATCCAAAAAAAAAAAAAAAACTTGCAAGAAGTTCAGGTCAGATAATACCCCCTTTTATTAATACGCAAGCAATGCTTTCATTGCGTGTTGATGTCACCGATCCAGTCAGGCTTTATTGCATTGACTATTTTGCTGCTTAATATTTTGTAACGTATGAACACATTTTGTGCACTGACATCTAAGATTAACTTAAACCACACAACTTAAATAAACTCTCAAAGCTAGCTGTAGTGTTTCAAGTGGAGTAAGTTTAAATATTCACACCTTAAAGATTAAGAAATTATTCCTGCCTCTTCTAGGTTGTCTGAAAGCATTCATTCATTCATTGCTCCACCATTCTCCCATTGATCACTTGTGTAATAACATTTTGGAATTTTAACCATATTCATGGTTGAAAAAGTCCTTTCAACAGTAGGTGTTGTAATTGGTAGTTGTATGATCGATGGAAATATAAGTTTATAACAAATTAGTTTATAATTACTTGTGCATGTGTATGGATATAATTGAAAAAAAAAAAACACACACACACACGCACAACATATAATATATAAATAAGTTTCTACATAATTATTAGTATTAGGTAAAAAGTTAATAAATTTGAATTCTTTTTACCTAGACAAACAAAGGGTTGGAAAGAATAATCTTTCAAACTCTCTTTTATTCTAATTTTAGATATAGAATTAGATATATTATTAAATTTCTTATGGTTCATTTACATTTTACTCATTGTATTTTGCACTGAATTAACTCACTTGACACAAAAATTAAAAAACCTTAGATGAGACATATGATATAAAATTAGACCTCAATTGAAATATAATTTGGACTTTAATTGGGTTTTTTTTTTTTAGTATTGGCTTTAAATGTATATATATGATGAGTAAATTAGATATAATTTTATTTATTTTTTTAATTTCATTATTTTGGTAAGTTGTCCTATCATTTTTGAATTTTTGAAAAATCATTTAGATGAAACTGAGCAAGCTGAATCAATTTCTCTTTGTCAAAACAAAAAATAAGTGATATAAATTCAAGCACGCAACACAGAGCAATACTCAAAATCTAGGGTATACAACACCCCAAACATTAGCTAAAAGCTGATACAAATGAGGAGGATATGAATTATATGATACAAAATTATCACTAAGATAATGTGCCTGTTTGTTTCGGCTTTTTGAGCCCAAAAAGCGCGTTTTGAAAAAAGCTCAACCAACTTTTGCGTTTGGTAAACTCAAAACGCAACTTTTTTATAAAAGTTGCGTTTTGAGCATTGAGAAAAAACTGAGAACAAACGCGGAAGGGATTATGGACCCTCAGGGGTCCATAAATGAAAACGCGCTATGCGCATTTTGTATATTACCATTGCAAACCCGAAAAATACCAAAATACTCATCAGTTCTCTCACGCCCTCATCTCTCATCTGTATCTTTTTTCTTCGTCTTCTTCCTCTTCGTCTTCCTCTGCTTCTTCACCGGTCTACCCCCACAATCAACAAAACCCATTTCAACCTTTGATATTCCGAACACAGAATCAACAAAACCAAACCAAAATAACTCAAAATCAACACAAAAACAACTTAAAATCAACTCAAATCCAGAAAACCCATCCCAAACCCAACTCAAAATCAACCCAAAATCCATAGAAAAAAAAAAAACCCAAAATCCCAAAATCCTTATGTTTCAATCATCTTCATCTTCATCTTCATCTTTATCATCATCTTCTTCTCTGGAGTGTGAAAAAAAAAGAATAAAGGATGAGTTCTGGCATTGGTTCCGATGGTTCCGATGTGTTCCGATTTGAAGTGCTAAGAGGAAAAAAAAAAAGAAAAAGAAAAAGAAGAAGAAGCAGAGCTGTGTTCTGGACCGAAGTGCTAAGAGGAAAAAAAAAAAAAAAAAAAAAAAAAAAGAAGAAGCAGAGCTGTGTTCTGGACCGAAGTGCTAAGAGGAAAAAAAAAAAAGAAGAAGCAGAGCTGTGTTCTGGACCGAAGTGCTAAGAGGCAAAAAAAAAAAAAAAGAAAAGAAAAGAAAGAGAGCTGGGAATGTTCTGGACTGAAGATGGTAGAGGAAAGAAGGAAAAAGGAAAAGAAAAGGGTGTGGTTACGTGGGTGGATGAGAAAAAAAGAGGAGAAAAAAAAAAGAAAAAAAAAAAAGGAAGTAGAGCCACGTGTGTGGAGAGAAAAAAAAAGGGAGAAAAAAGAAATTATATCATAATATTTTCACAATATTTTTATAATAAATTTTAAGGTAGGCTATTATTAACTAATATTGGTGAGAAAAAAATAATTTTTTTAGAAAGAGAAAAAAATAATTTTAATAGTATGTTAAAATTAAAATTACTATCAATTTTTATCACAATATTTTTACAATACTTTCACAATAAATCTTAAGTGGTAGGTTATTATTAGCTAATATTGGTAAGAAAAAAATAATTTTTTTAGAAAGAGAAAAATTGATTTAAGTATGACACAAACTCACATAAAAAAAAATAAAAAAAAAAAAGTATGAAATAAATTCCCTTATATATACATTGTCCTTTTTGGTCATTTATCTCTCAAAAAACCACTTTTATAAGTGCTAGCCAAACACTCAGTTTTTTCATTATGCGCTTTTTAACAGTTTTTACCAAACACTTAGCTTTTTGAAACTCCACTTTTTCATTATACACTTTTACAAAACTCCACTTTTTCATTATGCACTTTTTCAAAAAGCTGAACCAAACTCACCCAATATCCTTCCTATTCCCAAAATGTCCGTACAGTGATTCCCTTCTCAGTGAGTGTATTGAATATGAGTCTCGTCAAAAAGCTAGAGAGACATGTAATTAGATATCAATGCATTACAAGAGTGAGAAATGTCAGCCATAGAACCATGTGTTGATAATGGTAACAACAAAATTTGTGTATTTTTCAATGAGCAGCTTGCGGATGTTGAGATTATATGCATCACGAAGACCCCAAAATTCAGCTGTCATGGAGTGGGTGTACCGTGTACCCCGTCATGACGATCCCAAATAGCTTATTGTGGGAACTGCAAGTTGTCTTTTCATCACCTGGTTTATAGTCATTTTTTATTATATATTTTTTCTGAGCAAATTCATCGAGTATTATTTATTGTTTCTTATATCTATCACTATTTTAATAAATAATAACTCATCCAATACGTGGGTATTAGGAAAATATTCTAGAATCTCATATGTCTTTAAAGTCAATGATTTACTATTGATAGTTTATAGAGCTTCATGTATTACGTATGTTCTTCTCTTATTAAAAAAAAAAAAAGAAGAGGTCATTATATATAATATATGCAGATGACAGTAATAATTGAACAATTTAAATGTGTAGTTTAATAACCAAAGCAGAAAAAGATAACTATCTAGGGGGCTGTACAGTCTACAGTACATGGGATGTGTTGAAAATGTGCGTGGATCACAAAGAATATATCGTCCATGATTCCCAAACTACAGAGACAGGGGCGTTAAAGGGCGTAGTACTATTACATAGTCGTTTGATATTTTAAGATGGAGATTGACAAAATCAAATATATTGAACTCCATTAGAGCTTTCATATACGTATTGTTTTTGTTATTATCAAAAAGAATATATGCAGATGATAATGATAATTGAACAACTCAAATGTGTGTATTCTAATCTATTGAAAGTAAGCTACCCAGAGTAGAAAAATATAACTAGTGGGCCCTTCATGGGATCTGTTGACTTTGTGCGTGGATCACAAAGCATAATGTCCAAGATTCCCGAACCATACAGACAGGAACATCAAATAGGCCAACCATATCACATTGTCATTTGATACTTTAAAAATGAGAACTCAAATACTGTCAGAGCCAGCGGAGTTTGATATTTTAAGATGACATTTCAGGGTTTCTAGAATCCAATAAAAGAGGAGCGGAATCTAAACATTCACCCAACTTTTTTTAAAAAAAAAAAAATAAAGTTTGACTTCAATGTTGGGACATATGTGTTTCACATGTTAGGAACATATGCCACTATTTTATGTAATTGGCTAATCCTTTGACAAAACGCACTTTACTTGTAATTGGGTAGATCTAGGATATGTTTGATGCTTCAATAAACCTTGTTTCAAGTTCAAGTGTTAAAACCATGCAAGTCTGTCCAAGATTTAAGTGTGAAAAGTATTGTTCATTAAAACTCGACAGCTAGCATTTATCGAGCCTTGAAGAGTTGTTCTAGCCTGTGGCTCGACAGTAGCTTGACAGATAGGGTATCTGTCGAGGTTTATGAAAAACAGAGTTTCAGTTTTGTTTTGACTCCAATCTGTGATTGTATGTTTGGGCTTTCTTGTCTCATATCCCTAGACATATAAAATAATTATTTTAAGGGCCGTCAAAGGTGACAAAAGTTGCATAAGTGTTGAGCAAAAGTTTGTTTAAGCAAATTGTGATCGGAGACAGAATTTGCCCTAGTTTATCTTTCTTGTGAAGAAGCTGCTGTGTCTGTACATCGTAGGGTTTTGTGACCAAGCATCTTCTTGATCTTCATCGTCCGGATGAACTGAAAAACTTTGCAGCCAACAACCTTCTCTAGCTGGTGATTGAAGTTGCGTATTGGGACCCGCGCAATTCAATAGTCACGTACTGGGAGCCGTGCATTATAAGGAGAGATTGTTGTTAGGTTCTAAAGACTTAGGATTTTATGTATTTGGAACTCTAATTTGTATTGTTGGCAAACCATGATCAAAACAATGTGTTTAGAAGTGTTTTAGTCTAGCTCAAAGTTGTGCATTTATGTAAAGTTGGAATCGAGTTAAAGCAGGAAAGCATTGTGCCTTTCGGCCTGGCTCGATCGATCGAAGCTTAGGCTCAATCGATCGAAGCTCGGGCAAAATGATTTTCTGTAGATTTTTCCAACTCAGCCCTAGGTGTTTTAAAACGTTTTTAGGGTTTCTTATTTTTCCTAAGTATAAAAGACAAACTCTAGCCACGTTTTAGTGTTGCTCATATTTGCGGTTTGTGTAAATCTCTTGTGAGATCTAGAGGAGCTTTCCTTTACACAAACTTAGGGTTTTCAAGGAGAAGATTTATCTACACCTTGATGATCAATTCAATTGCTGCTATTGAAGTTTAAAGAAAACACAAGCGAGTGTGCTTGTATCTGGTGGTGAATCCAAGAAAGAAGGAGTCTGTGGATTCGGATCTTGCACGTGGTCGTGTCAGTAAGTTCTACTGGTTGGTAGCAATAAGAAGTCAAGCGTGGGGGCTTGTAAGTCTTATTGTATGAACTTCGATTCTTTTAAGATAGTGGATTCAAGTTTACCTTGAGGATAGTTAGGTCAAATCCTCCCTAGGTTTTTACCGGTTTGGTTTCCTGGGTGATCATATCTTGTGTTATTTATTTTTCGCTGCTTTGCTTGATTTGATCTTTGTTATTGTGATAACCTAGACTTATTTAATTGGACTAAGTAACAAGTTGGCTAATTACCTAGGTTAAATCAATTGTTTTAAGGGGTCTAAAAACTATCAAGTAGTATCAGAGCAGGTTGCTCTTTTATTGTTGATCCTTTGATCACTGAACTGATCCTTAACCCCTGTTGTCGTGGAATATGGACACTCTCTAGTTATTCCTCCTCACTTTGATGGGAATAATTATGCTTACTGGAAAGTAAGGATGAAAGCATTCCTGAAATCTATTGATGAGAAAGTGTGGAACTCCGTTGAATACGGATTTGAGAAGCCCACTACTCCTGTTAGTGAGTGGGAAACTTCTCAAAAAGAAGCAACTGGGTTTAATAACAAGGTTATGAATGCTATCTTTAATGCTGTTTCTATGGAAGAATTTAAGAGAATCTCTAATGTTGAGGTTGCTCATACTGCTTGGAATATCCTCCAGATTGTGCATGAAGGCACAAAGGCTGTCAAAATCAATAAATTGCAGCAATTGACTTCTAAATTTAAAAGCATTAGGATGTCTGATGATGAATCTTTTAATGAATTCTATGTTAAATTGAATGACATTGTTAATTCTGTTTTTAACTTGGGTGAAATCTATGATCAACCTAAAATTCTTAGGAAGATTCTTAGATCTTTAACTGAAGACTTTAGACCCAAGGTGACTGCCATTACTGAAAGCAATGATGTGGACTCCATCCCTATTGATGAACTTGTAGGATCTCTTCAATCTTATGAGTTGGATCTACCCAAAACTACCAAATCCAAATCGATGGCTCTTAAGTCAGTTGATGATGTTAAAGGTGGTGGATTTGATGATGAGCTCTCTGCTATAGAGATTACTTACCTTGCCAAGAACTTTAGAAACTTTCTTAGGAACAGCAACAGAAAGGCAAAAGGCACAAACACTGCTGAACCTAGAAACTTTAGGAAGCATGATCCCACTAAGGTTAACAATAATGATAAACCTAGAGAAAAATTAGGTCAATCTTCCAATAATTCTTTGGGCTCTCAGTGTTTTGGATGTCAAAGGTATGGACACATGAAATCTGAATGTCCTACCTATTTGAAGTCTAAGGGTAAGACTATGACTGTAACCCTTAGTAATGGTGAAGTTTCTGATAATGAGTCTGATTGTGATGAGGATGGAAACTTCATTGCTTTCACTGCTACTGCTGTAGTCGATGAAAGCATATCTGTTGAAGAGAACCCTTCTGATGGGGAACTCTCTGAAGATGCAGATTTTTAAGAGGCCTATAATAAACTTTGCAAAGTTGCTGCAAAGGATGCTATGAATGTTGAACTTGGCCTGAAGAAAATTGAATTTCTTGAGCTTGAAAAGAAGAATTTGCTTGTTAAACTGTTTGATGCTAATGAACTTTTGAACAATGTGAAAACTGAGAATATGCTTTTACTTGATAAAGTTAAATATTTGGAACTTGATTTATCTGTTGCTAGATCTGCTAGTTCTAAACTTGATCAAATGTTGAGTGTTCAAAAGTCTTCTTCTGACAAAACTGGATTAGGTTATGTTGAAAGCATCTCTGTGTCTGCTCCCCATTCCACAAAGTTTGTTCCTTCATCTTCTTTTTCTGAACCTTCTGTGAGTGAGATAGTGAGTGAAACTGTCAAACCCCCTATGAGTGAGGTTGTCAAACCCATAGAAGTTTAACCATCTAGGAAGATTAGGGTTGATCTGAAAGAATCTAAGCCTAAGAAGCCTACCCTATCTAAGGACAAGACACACGATATGCCTGCATGGGTTTGTCACTTTTGTGGAAAGTCTGGACACATTCATCCAAACTGTTACAAGTTGCAAGCTGCAAAGCGAGCAAACAAACCAAAAGTACCTGTGCCTCAAGCACAAGATCCTATGGTACTTATTGGTGAATTGGTAAAGGTTTTAAATCTTTATTCCAATCCTGGAGTTGGTAATCATTCTCATGTGAATAAGAACTCCAATGCTCATGGTGCATCTAAAAGGTTTTGGATGCAAAAGACTCGAACTAACTGAGTCTTTCTGACATGGTCCTTGTGCTTCATTGCTCTACCCTTTGTGACCATTGTTCTTTGGTTTTGTTTTTGTTTTATTTTTGTTTTCTAGGATTTGCACTGCATAACATTCATGCATTTCATTCTAGGTGTTTTTTTTTAAAATAAAATAAAAAAGAAAAAAAGGAAGAAAAAGGAAGCAAATTTTGTTTTGTACTATTCTTCTTGGTTTTTGAGAATAAGGTTGGTCAATTTATTTTCACATAACATGTCTTTTGTACCTTATTTAGCTTTGATGAGCTTACTTATTGCACTTTACTAGTTGAAACTTTGTAGTGCATGTTGTGTGGGAAAGATATTTATGGTTTTTGATTACTCTGTCTTAATCTTGAAGTCACATGTTTTTGAATGTTTGACTTGAACTTTTAGAGAAAGGCATAAATAACCATCTCACCATTGTTCACTAGCCAATCATGAACACCTTAGTGCAAATCATAAGATTTTGTGCTCGAGAAAGTGTAGCAAATGCACAAAAAGAACATAAGGTGAAGCCTCGGTTTAAATTGCTTAATTCTTAAAATTAAAATTGGTGTGTACTATTAGACTTGATGCCAAAGTCACATGACTTAAAATTGATATGTATATTATGAGGCATAAATACAAGAAACTTACATGATTGCAAGCTTATGATCTAGGAGATATGGGAGTTATATGATGTAACTCTTTAGGTGATAGTCTCTTTTAAATTCTTTGTGATGAATTTCGTAGACTTTGTGATTGATTGCTATTCACATATCACCTCACATATATCTCAAGCTTTTGCTAGTTGCACACACTATACGAGTTACTCTTTGCTAAACTTTGTACATGTTATTGTGTGTGTTTATGGTCTGACCAACCAAGTTTTGCAAATACTTTGAATTTTGTACAAAATTAATTTGTTGCTTGCAAATTTATGGAGAATGCAAGAAATTTTGTTTTTGGGGAATTTGGGCTTAATATTTTTGTTTTTGAAAATCATATCATCACATACTCATGCATTTTGTTCTTCAATTTCAATGCTTTGAGTCGATTCTAAATATTTTTCAACAAACTGTGTTTTTCCTCAAATTTAGTGAGCCTCTGCCCATTTCGATCGATCCATTCTCTGCCCATTTCGATCGATCCATTCTATTTTTCGATCGATCGAAAATTTTTAAATATGTTCGAGAGAGCCTTTGTCTGTTTCGATCGATCGAAATTGATTTTCGATCGATCGAAACTGATTTTCTATCGATCGAACTCTTTTCAAAAATTTTTAATAGAGTTTCTGTCTGTTTCGATTGATCGAGACTGTTTTTCGATCGATCGAAACTCATGAAACATGTTTTTTAAAAGGTCAGAATGTCTTTTTCAAAAAAATTTCAACCTTTCCTCTCTCTCCAACTTGGCTAAGGCTCCACCAAAGATTTTTTGTCGTTTTCTGCCGTGATTTTTGCAAGGTTTTTGTCTTTCAAAGCCGGTAAGTCCTTTTTGCCTTTCCTTTTGCAATTTATTTCATGATTTCATGCATTTTTCATGCATTGTATTGGGTATTTTCGGCACTTTTCATATGTTGGGGTTTTTGATGATTCAAACCTTTTTTGGTGAAATTGATCAATGGGTTTTTGTTCTAGGATGATATTGTCATGATTCTTGTTGAAAGTTCAAATAGTGTAAAAACACCCTTGAACGTTTAGACCCCCAATTTACAAATTAACCAATTCAAGCTTTATGTCAAACAACTAGTGTGCGGAAAATGAACAAAAGCTATAAAACAGAATTGGTAAACAATCTAAGCCAATTTAAATTCACAACCCACAGCAGATAATAAAAGGCAAAGATAAAAGGGAAGGAAGATGCAAACACAAGGACAACAAGCGATGTGTTATCGAAGAGGAAACCGAAGCCCTCGGCGTAAAACCTTTCCGCCGCCCTCCAAGCGGTAAGTAATCCACTAGAAAATGTAGTTGGGATACATGGACAGCAATAAACCCTCCAAGCCTAATCTACCCAGTGCACCTAAGCCCTCCAAGCTTCTTGCTCCAACGAGGTTGCGCCGAACCTATTTCTTTTCTAGCTTCCCGGTTTCCGCAATGTAGATTGGTTCCTTTCTAACTGCTTCCTAGAACACCAAATAGCCCTCTCACAGTAATGGATATGGTGAGAACAGGTTTTGGTAAAAGACCTCTCAAGGGTTTAACAATGGAGAGGAAGAGAGTTGAGGAATTTGAAGAGACTCTTATGTAAAGATTGTAGATGAATCAATCTTGTTTTACTCTAGGGTTTTCTCTCTCAAAATTCTCTCTGGAAGCACTCTTTCTTTCGTGGGTATAAGGGGTATTTATACTAGGGTGAGAAAGGAATGTGAAACGTCAGGTTTTTCAAAATAGAGCTGGCTCGTGGCTTGGCCTTGCGACTTGACTAAGTCGCGAGATCCAGCCACAAGATAACAGAACGGCCAGTTGTCCTATTTTGTTCTGTAGTGCTTCAGCTAGAATGACGCTTCAACTTCTGGCATGCTTGGCACGTGTGCTGCTTCTGGCGGCTTGCAGCCGCAAGTCACCCGCGAGATCCAACCGCGAGACTCTGATTTCTTGAACACTTTTGAGCATTCAACACTCTATCTCACTCACTACCCTTACAACAAACCCACCTAAATACAGGGTTACTAATTGCTGAAATACAAGCAAATTTGGCACGGAATAAAGCCAACAAAATGGTTGATTAAATTCAACCTTACAATCTCCCCCTTTGGCTATTCCGTGACAAAACCCTAAAACAGACTCTAGACTTAACATGTGAGTTGGGAACAGTTGAGCAAAACTCACTCACACCTAATTTTAGAAACTGTGAGACACTTGAATCATATGAACATGAAACTCCTGAAACACAACAATACACCAAGATCATTGTATGCAGAAAATATGAAATGCATATGAAACAGGCAAAAAGTGATCAAGCAAAGATGAAGTTAAGAAACAAATCATGACTTGATCAAACAAGGAATCGCTACAAGGTAGTGATCACAATGCTCATTCACACTTGGAATGAACACTTGAACATACAAGCTAACAAGAACAATGCAAGTTACTTGTATGCCCAACACTCAACTAATGCATAATACACTAAGTATATGCATTTAGGAATAATCCTACAAGGGCACAAGAGTGACAGTACTTAACCAAAAAATGCATGACATTTAGATAGAAGTATTGATTTAACAAAAACATAGAGGCTGCATAAAGCATGGTACAAACCATAAAGCCTACAAGAAACCCTAAAAGCTTACAAAAGCAGCATGAGTACAAACCACAAAATACACAGAATAACAACTTAAACTGAAAAACAACTTAAAGTAAAGTATTGAAACTGCTTGCAGAAACACTCCCCCTTAGGTAATTTCCTCCCCCTCTGATCAAGCTATCACTCCCTCTTTCATTACATTCCCCTCCCTTATGACATCATCTCCCCCTTTTTGTCATGGAATAGCTACACATTCTCTTCTAACTTCCTCTGAATCTGATCCAATTGAGTTTGGAATGAGGTAAACTTCATATCCCATCGAGTGCTGAGATGGTGTAGAGTAGATGTGAGTCCGGACATCTTGGTATTCAACTCGTGTACAGAGGATACAATGTGATCAAGTTTTTCGTCAAGGGAGAGGGTGCTGAAATGCGAACCACTGTGAGATGTGGAAGTTTCCGGTTTGGCTCTCTTCCGACTATGACCAATGCTTGCATTGAATGTACGCATGTTGATTGGACTCGGTTTTGAGCAAGGAGATTCATCTGCCGTTGGATAAATTCCTTTGAGCTTCAAGATCCTTGAAATGAGACAGTAGAAAGGAACACATATTCGGGATTCAGTTCGTAGAACTGTTTTGCGCAGAACATGAAAGATATGAGCATAGATGTCAATCTCTACATCAGAGATTAAGTCATGAAGAAACAAGGCACGTCCGAGGTTCATATACCCAGTGCTTGATAGGGGGTACAAATTGTGAAACATCACAATTGTAAGCACTCTCAGTTTTGGAGGAAGAGAGGAAACACTGACGGAGTTTCCATTGGATGAGAATTCCAAGTCTTGTCCAAGACCCTCCTTAAGGAGTTCCTCATCAGGACAAAGATCATCATAAACCGGTGAGTGTCTAAGCATTGGTCGGTTGATGTAAAGGATTTCTGCCAAATATGCAGAAGAGATTGAAAAACTCTTTTTCCTAACCCAGCACTTAAGTTCTTCTCCTTCCACAATTGCGTTGGCATAAAATTCCTTTACCAAATTCTCATAAGCGTCATCCGGATCAGAGAGAAGGTAATTCCAATCCTTGTGAGCAAACCATTTCGGAATGTCAGTGTCATGAAGTGACGATTGGTCAACAGGTCTTTCCAGTAATGGTGTAGCATTTCGGAAATAATTCTCATGAGACTGAAAGGCAGCATAGGATTTGAACTTGTTGGGATCGAACCCTCTTGATGAAGAACGAGTCCCTTTTGTTTGAGGTGAGTAGTCATCAACATTAATGACAGGTTCCTTTTCTTTGGAACAACCTCCTTTCACAGCTGCTTTCTTGAATGGAGATATTTCCAGTCTGTATCATGTAATAGAGGAAAAGAAAGAACACAATCCAACAGACATTATTAGCAGTGGGTTAGATACAAATTAGGGATAATGAAGAAAACCCTAAGAACTAGATGGAAATGACCAGAAAAGAACAATGAGGGACAACAATGACCCAAATGTTGCTACAATATAGAATGGATCAGATTAAAACCACACAAAAATGAAAACATCAGACACTCAAATAACCAAACACGGGTAAGAGATATATGAATACCAAATAGAACACCAAAAAAATTATGAAAAGGCAATAATTGTGAAAGACAAAGAGTAGAGGACAAAACCCATACCTTTCCTTGAAGATTGAGAGAATGGTAACAAATTGGTGAAAGAATTTGAAGATTACCACAGTGATGTTGAAATAGTGAAAGTAAGACCAGAAAGTGAACAGTCACAAAATGCGAGACAAGCAAATGAGGACCCCTTTTTGAGAATAGTGTTCAAAACAAGCTCATTTTGCAAAACACGCGATTTTCGCGACTGAGGTAAGCCGCCAGAGAGTCGCCAAGGTTACCCGCCAAAACACTTCAAATTGAAAATTTGAAAAATTTGCTAAGTGTTTTCGCGACTGGAAGGTCTACCCGCGAGGGAGTCGCGAGCTGAGCTGCGAAAATCTCTGTGTAACCCTTGCGACTGGACCTTTCACTCGTGAACAAGTTGCCAAAATTAACACGAGAGCTTGCGGTTGAAATTCGCGACTTGGGTCACCCACGACTAAGTCGCCAAAACAGGACACACTGTTTTTGAAGATTTTCAATTTTTGTAAAAACAAAACACTTTTCCAAAAACAACTTAAACACTCAAAAATACTTTTGTGTTTGAATTAACAAAGATTGAGCATGTGAAAATACATTTTATCAAGTACAATCACACAAATAAATATGGCATTCATTGAACATAAACTTGTGTGTTATGTGTGGATATCAACAATGAGATAGTCCATAGTCTAATGTGAAACTTCAATGATTAATTCAACCAAGGCATATACAATTAACACTAGATTATGTGACTCATCTCAGTTATAGAAGTATGCATATATGACCTCCCACAAGACTTGATAACATAACTTGGAGCTTTACATTTGACTCAACACATAATCATAACATTTGATCTTTTTGATCCTTTTGAAACAATCACCTCTCATTGTGAGAGTGATAATTGATAATTCATCCTGATGTGATAGCTTTTGGCTTTTTGAATAATTATTCACATAAATTTTTTGTCGCTTTTCCTTTTTCCTAGTCAAATACTAGTATGTGCGCTGAACCTATTTCTTTTCTAGCTTCCCGGATTCTGCTACTTGACTATAGCATTAACCAATGTAGATTGGTTCCTTCCTAATTGCTTCCCAGAACACCAAATTGCCCTCTCACAGTAATGGATATGGTGAGAACATGTTTTGGTAAAAGACCTCTCAAGGGTTTAACAATGGAGAGGAAGAGAGTTGAGAAATTTGAAGAGACTCTTATGTAAAGATTGTAGATGAATCAATCTTGTTTTACTCTAGGGTTTTCTCTCTCAAAATTCTCTCTAGAAGCACCCTTTCTTTCGTGAGTATAAGGGATATTTATACTAGGGTGAGAAAGGAATGTGAAACATCAGATTTTTCAAAACAGGGCTGGCTCGCGGCTTGGCCTTGCGACTTGACTAAGTCGCGAGATCCAGCCATAAGATAACAGAATGGCCAGTTGTCCTATAGTGCTCCAGCTAGCATGACACTTTAACTTCTGGCATGCTTGGCACGCGTGTTGCTTCTGGCGGCTTGCAGCCGCAAGTCACCCGCGAGATCCAACCGCGAGACTCTATTTTCTTGAACACTCTTAAGCATTCAACACTCTATCTCACTCACTACCCTTACAACAAACCCACCTAAATACAGGGTTACTAATTGCTGAAATACAAACGAATTTGGCACGGAATAAAGCCAACAAAATAGTTGATTAAATTCAACCTTACACTTCTAGATTAATTTGATCAATTTTGTGTTTCTGAAAAATTGGAAATTCTAGAGTTTGAAATTGATCTGAATTGGGGATTTTGTCAAAATTGGGTTAAATTGATGAAATTGGCTTGCTTAATTGATGTATTTGGTCATTATTTTTTAAACTCTATTATGTCAAATGATCAATTCATCAATATCTTTCAAATTGAACAAGCAGTTTTCAAAATTTTGGGGTTTTTGTTTTAATACCTCTATGTTCAAGCCAATTTTGTGAATTTGAACTTTTTGGACTTAATTGCACTGCGTTAGAACATGCATCATACTATTTAAATTGTTCATGCATTATATAGATTTTTATTCTATGTTTTTTTGTGTGCTAACTTGCAGTCTGCCCTTGGTTTTGTTTTGTTTTGTTGTTTTTTTTTTTTTTTTTTTTTTTTTTGTGTTTCTGTTCTTTTGCTCTGTGTTTTGGTCCTTATCCTAGCACCATGCCTAGGAAAACTAGAGCCCATAGGACCCCTTCGACTTCCTCTGAGTCTCCCTCTAGGAGTGAGGTGTTTAGGAATGATAAGTGCAGAGAGGCCTTTGATACCTTGAATTGTAAGCATAAGATATGGGCTGAGCAAGCTGTTGTGTTAGATGAGCTTGATC
The DNA here is from genome assembly GCA_011696235.1 of Quercus mongolica. Classification (NCBI taxonomy): domain Eukaryota; kingdom Viridiplantae; phylum Streptophyta; class Magnoliopsida; order Fagales; family Fagaceae; genus Quercus; species Quercus mongolica. The sequence continues at coordinate 17,210,274 of CM022243.1, forward strand.
CGACCATTAGAGCTAACTTTGAGTCTAGAGGTTGGTTGCCTCTTTTAGAGATAGATCATCTATCCCCGACCGCCCTGATTAGAGAGTTCTTCTCGAACCTCTCTTGCCACGTCTATGATTCCAACACCCTTGTTAGGAGTTGGATACGAGGTGTTGAGTTCACCATTACCCCTAAGGTAGTGGTTGAGGCTCTTGGGGTTCCAGTTGTTCGGGAGCCTGTCTATCCCTATGATGAGTCACCCTCATTAGATGTCATCATGTCATATATCACTGGGTCATCTATCCAGTGGGGTTCTGATCCTCGAATCACGTCCACTGAGCTTACCGAGACTGCCTATCTTTTCTTTAGGATAGTGTGTCATTCGTTGTGGCCTATCTCTCACTTCCACATCATCCCTTTAGAGCGATGTGTGTTTTTGTATGCGTTTGTTTCTGGAACGTCTATCAGTTTTCCTCATTTGTTCCTTCGTTCTTTGAACGAGATTCATAGGAGTTCTGCCATAGGGCATGCGCTTATTCATCCTATTTTCATTAATAGGATTTTGCTCTTTTTAGGTCTAGATGGTTTCCCGTCTGGTGAGCCTGTGCATGTTGTTGCTCCCATAGGTGCCACCTTTCTTAGACAGAGGGCTGCTCACTTGAGAGTTGCTCCTTCACATCCTAGAGGTGCGTCATCTAGTGGTGTTCCCCCTACTCCCTCTTCTACAGGTGCTGATGCTGCTGAGACATCGGGTGCTGCTGCTGATGATGATGTTCCTCCACCGACTGCTTCGGATGATTCAGACATTCGTCGTACATTGAATCATGTCTTGACCGTTCAGGCGGCTCATGGACAGATTTTGGTGGACATACTTGATGAGATCCGTGCCTTGCATGCGGAGTTGGTGCAGTTTAGACCACCTCCCTTTTGATGATGGAGATTTTGTTTGCCCTTTGGCATTCCGTCACAAAAAGGGGGAGTACTTTGTAGAGTTTTTGCTTTCAGGGGGAGTATTTATTTTGGTTGGAGCTTGTGGAGTTTAGATTGTATCTAGGTGCTTCACTTTGTACTTTATCTTTTTAGCTCTTGCCATGTTTTTTATGGGATATTCATGTTAGGGGGAGTGTTTTTTTTGTTGTTGGTACTTTATATATTTCTTGTTTCAAACTGTTTATTGATTTATATTTATGAGATATTCATTGATATATGTCTTTATTGTGTGTTGTTTAAAATCAAGAATTTAATTTGTTTACTTGTATTGTTTCCACACATGCGGTTATGCATTTTGTTTAGTGTTTCAGAAAATATACAAGTTGATTCATTTAAGCTGCTGTCTACACTTGCAACTGATGGATAGTAGTTAGGATTGAATTTGTTTTATGAGCATTATTTTGTAAATGGTTTTTTATTTTGTAAACTTTGAGCTTCTAGTTGTGTTTTGTCACGGATTGCCAAAGGGGGAGTTTGTTAGGTTCTAAAGACTTAGGATTTTATATATTTAAAACTCTAATTTGTATTGTTGGTAAACCATGATCAAAACAATGTGTTTAGAAGTGTTTTAGTCTGGCTCAAAGTTGTGCATTTATGTAAAGTTGGAATCGAGTTAAAGCAGGAAAGCATTGTGCCTTTTGGCCTGGCTCGATCAATCGAAGCTCGGGTAGAATAATTTTCTGCAGATTTTTCCAACTTAGCCTTAGGTGTTTTAAAACGTTTTTAGGGTTTCTTATTTGTCCTAAGTATAAAAGGCAAACCCTAGCCATGTTTTAGTGTTGCTCATATTTGCGGTTTGTGTAAATCTCTTGTGAGATCTAGAGGAGCTTTCCTTTACACAAACTTAAGGTTTTCAAGGAGAAGATTTATCTACACCTTGATGATCAATTTAGTTGCCGCCATTGAAGCTTAAAGAAAACACAAGCGGGTGTGCTTGTATCTGGTGGTGAATCCAAGAAAGAAGGAGTCCGTGGATTCGGAGCTTGCACGTGGTCATATCAGTAAGTTCTACTAGTTGGTAGCAATAAGAAGTCGAGCGTGGGTGCTTGTAAGTCTTATTGTATGAACTTCGATTCTTTCAAGATAGTGGATTCAAGTTTACCTTGAGGATAGCTAGGTCAAATCCTCTCCAGGTTTTTACCGGTTTGGTTTCCTGGGTGATCATATCTTGTGTTATTTATTTTCCACTGCTTTGCTTGATTTGATCTTTGTTATTGTGATAACCTAGACTTGTTTAATTGGACTAAGTAACAACTTAGCTAATTACCTAGATTAAATAAATTGTTTTAAGGGGTCTAAAAACTATCAATTGTCACTACAGAACAAGTTCAATTGGGTATTGGGATAAGGGTTCAACTGTAAGTTGGTATAAGGTACGGGGATTCCTTTACTTGTAACCGCATGTTATGATAATAGTGGATTCTCGAGAGTGGTGACCTTAAAATTACCCAGTGGGGTTTTTGCCGTGTAGGTTTTCCCCATTCGTAAACAAATCACCGTGTCAATTTATTTTCCGTTACATACTTAGTTTAATTGGTGATTTGTTTTTGCTGCCACGTGCTTTGCATATTAATTTGATTAATTAATAAACTTGGCTAATTAATCAATTAATTCATCACAAGGGGTCAATACATTTTTTGGCCTATCAAGTGGTATCAGAGCAAGCACACTCTGATTAGGGTTAATCTTTGCTGTGTGATCCATTGACACCTGTTTGTCATGGATAGATGATAGTCTCTTATTATACCTCTTTTATTTGATGACACTAACTATGCATACAGGAAAGTATGCATGAGAGCTTTCTTGTAGTCTCTAGATAAGAAAGTGTGGCAAGTTGTGGAGATAGGCTGGACCAAGCCGAAGGAAGTGTCGGCCAATTGGGATGATGCTAAGATCAAGGCAGCAAACTTCAACAATAGGGCATTGAATGCTTTGTTCAGTGCAATCACCAATGAAGAATTCAAGAAGATATCCTCCACTGAAACTACAAAGGAGGCATGGACCATCATCCAGACAACCTATGAGGGAACAAAAGTTGTCAAGGACTTGAAGCTTCAAAGGCTCACTATTAGCTTCGAAGAGATAAAGATGGAGGAGGATGAGACATTTATGAGTTCTATGCCAAACTCAAGGACATAGTAAACTCAGCTTTCAATCTTGGAGAAACCATTCCTGAATCCAAGATTGTGAAAAATGTGCTCAGATCTCTACCCGAGAGATTTCATGCCAAGATCACCGCAATTGAGGAATCAAAGGACATCGACAAAATTCCTTTGACTGAGTTGGTTGGAAATCTGCAGACTTATGAGTTGGGTTTGACAAGGATCGAGAAATTGAGCAAGAGCAAGAGCATGGCACTGAAGGCCAAGAGCAGTGATACTAATGAGTCTTCAAACGATGAAGATTCCAAGATGAAGTCCTACATTACAAGGCAATTCAAGAAGTTCATGAAGAATGTCAATGGGAAGGGCTACGACAAGGACTGTATGCAATCTAGTTCCTCTCAGTTTAAGAGCCAAGACAAAGGGAAGAAGGATGCTAGGGATGGTGGTCATTACACTGTTCCCTTAGGACCAAAGTGCTTTAGGTGTTAAGGTTTCGAACACATGAAACAAGAGGGCTCCACATATCTCAAGACCATTGGGAAAAGTAAGGCATTTGTTGCTACATTGAGCGACACCGAGCCCGAGGATGATTCAAACAAAGAGGATGACAGAATCCTAAATGCCTTCACCGCCACTATCAATCCTACTGAGGGGATTGTTAAAGATGTGGATGAAGAAGAGGAATTGGTGGTGTCCAAGTTTGAGAAGATGGATGAACAAGATGACATCCACACAGATTATGCAAAGTTATACAAGGTCTCAGAAAAGCATGAGAAGTTGTATAAGTTGATCACCAAGAAGCTTAGTGATGTAAAGCTTGAGCGTGAAGAGCTTTCCACAAAGTTTGATGAAGCCAATCAAACTGTTGGAGCACTGAGGTTTGAGAATAACTTCTTGGCTGAGAAGATCAAGAAGCTTGAGGAAGAACTATTCCAAGTAAGAGCTCAGCTGGAAAGGACCTCAAGCGTTAAGCTTGATGAAATGCTCAATCTTTAGAAATCTGCTTCCGATCAAATTGGTTTAGGGTATGATTTCTCTTTCCCTAGTATTGCTTCTACTAGTACTACTATTTTTGTTCCTCCTGCTAATAATGTTGAAACAGAGAACAATGACTTTAAAAATGAATTAGCTAGTGAGAACATAGATAAGGGTAAGTCTATCTTAGAAGCACCCCCTAAAGTTACTAAGAATGAGACTAAAAACCCTAGGGTTAAGAAGGCTAACTCTCAAAAGCCAAAACAAAAGAAGCAGCATCTCTGCCATCACTATGGAGCAGCCAGTCATACTCGACCTAATTGTTATAAGTGGTTAGCCACTCAACAGAGCAACGGCATGATCACATCAGGAAACCAAAATCAATTTCCATCCTCTTTTGCTCCTCTTGGAGATCTTCTCAAAGCCCTCATGTTCCTTTTGAACTTGAATGGTTTTAACACTTCCCCCTCATTGCCAGATCAAGGATTTGCTAGGCGGAAAGGTTCTTCCAATGTGTGGAAGGAAAAGGGCTCTAAGTGATTCTGTCACTTTTTCTCTCTCTCTCCTTTTCTTGTTTTTGTTTTGCATTACTTGTGTGTTTTGCTTTATTTTTTTTTTGAGTCAGACTAATTTTTATGCTTTTCTTTGTTTTGTTTAACATGTTTTTGTTTGGTTTTGTTCTCAGTTTTTGCTTTATTTTGTTTTTCATATAAAAATAAAAAAAATTGAAAAATCAGAAAAATACAAAAACAGTGTGTGTTTTGTGTACTTGCGTACCTTGGATGGCCATTGAAACAAATTTTTCTAAACTTTGTATCTCTTGTAGCTTAGATGAGCATCTCTATGCACAACTAAGCAAGTGAGTTTTATGGCTCGTGTTTGTGATGAGCAAGATTAAGTAATCTCTTGTATTTAACACTGGTATCACTCTTTTTGACGGAAAGGACTAGAAAATCCTAAGAGAAAGACATAAATAACCATCTCACCACTATTGCCTACCAATCATAAAATGACATCTGTATGCTTCGGCATAGCAAAAGTGCAATGTCAATGACATTTGTATGTTTCGGCATAGCAAAATTGGAATGTCAAATGCTTAACATCATTGAGTATTTTCTTTTCTTTCTCTTATATATCCATGCATGATTTGCTTAAAAAGAAAAATATACAAAGAAAAATAAAAAACAAAAAGATCAAAATGCTTTATATATGATTGCAAGCGTGTATTCTAGGAGATGTGAGAGTTATAGGATGTACCTCAAAGGTGATAGTCCCTATCAAATAGTTATGATTGTGTTTGAGTTAAAGTGATTTTCTCATATCTCAAATCGTCATAACATGTATATACTTATGCAATCTTACGATGTTTTTCACATACAACACGCAGTATTCTTTACTACTTTTGATACATGTGCAGGTACAATATGATTCAGCTATCACAAGGTTTACATCTGTTAATGTATGCTCACTAAACTATCTTGACTTGTTTTTGAAATATAAAATTGGTTAGAATTGTTTAGTGTGTGTGTGTTATGGGATCTTTGTGCTTAACAATTTTTGTTGAGAGATGTTTTTGAGAGAAAAAAAATGTTGTTTGGATCCTTGGTTGAGTTGCATGTTTGATTGCATTCATATCTATGTTTTTCTCTTCTTTGAAAAACTGTTTTTAAGCAATCTTGACACCTCCTCAACACCTCTCGATAGCTGGCTTATCTATCAAGCTCTGTAGTTTCTTTTTATCACAATCTTGACACCTCTCGATAGCTAGGTGGATCGATCGAGAAAGTTTTTGTCCCCTCGATAGCTCCTTGACAGATCCTCGATCCACCGAGCTTCTTTTTGCCTTGGACACCTGCTCGACAGCTACTTCTATCAAGCTCTATAAAGCTCGATAGATCCTCGACACCTCTCGATCCGTCGAGAATTACTAAGGTGCTATATAAGGAGTGCTCGTGATCTCAGACTAAGGTGCTATATAAGGAGTGTTCTCAATTGTTTCACCTTCCAAACGCACTTTTCTCTCTCTAAACCTCTTCCTCAAGAAATTTTCAGCCTTAATCAAGTTTCTATTCACTTGGTAAGTGTCTTAATACCTCATATTCATGCATTTCATGATTTTTAACCTAAGTTTTTAGGATTTTTGAAAATTTTGGGGTTTTTCAAAATCAAAAAGGTTTTTGCAAAATTTTTGGGATGAGTTTTTGAAGATTTGATCTTAAAAACCTCATGCATTGCATCTCATATGCATTATAACTATGTTTTCATGCATTTAGATGTGTGTGCTGGTAGGTTTAGATTGGACTGAGCCCATGATGCTTTTTCTATTGCATGTCACATGTTCATGCATTCCCATGCATGCGTTGTTTCTTTTCAATATATTCTTGTATATTGAACTGTTTTGGGACTTTTCTTATTGTCTTTTTTCTCCCTCTCTCTCTTCTGTTTGCGTTAGTCTACTTCTATGGCACCCAAACACAAATCTACTCCATCCCGGAACCCTCTCCATTTTGGGGCATCCACTTCTTCCAATCCTACTCCCTCACACGTTTGGTTCCATGATGAGAAGGCCAAATCAGACTTCTTTGAGAACATTTCCCGTCGAGGTATTCATTCTAAACGCCAAGTCATCTTGTCAAACTTCTCTGACACTGACCTTCATACTGTCATTCACAGTTGGGAATGAGAGTCACTGTGTGACGTCCCGGTCACATGTCCATCTGTGCTAATCTAGGAGTTTTACTCCAACATGCATAGATTTGATCTTTCAGTACCTCTCTTCACTACTCGCGTTCGAGGTACACACATTGTTGTCACACCAAAGATTGTCTCTGATATGCTTCGTGTCCCTAGGGTAGAGCATCCTGACTACCCTGGCTATTATCATCTTAAGACAGTGTCTAAAGACGAGCTTATTTTTGCTTTCTGTGAGCGCCCTTCTGATTGGGGTGAGCCTCAATTCACTTACTATTCAGGCTTTGCTAAAGGCCCTCGATTTTTGAACATCGTTATGACTTTTGTTCTTCACCCCCTATCTTAATATAACTCTATCACAGAGCCTCATGCTCGGTTTTTGCTTTCCCTTCTTAAGCATCTTAGTATAGATTTTCCTTCTCATTTCATTCTTTTTATCATAGATGTATATAGGGATTCGGTGACCCGTGATAAGCTCATCTTTCCTTCGGCTATCATGAGGATGTTATGCCATTTTTTTGTTTCCTTTCCCATGTTCAACCACTTCCTTGTAATGGGTGCTATAAATGCCGTTACCGTTAAACGGAGCGAGGCATAGTTTTGGTCGAGGCGGTCTAGATCAACGACTCCTCCCACTCCTTCGGCTCTATCCACATTCGCTCCCTCTTCTTCTTCGAGCGGTGTGACTCTTAGGGACATCATGGCGCAGCTTTAGCACATGGATGCTTGCCTTGACACTTTTAGTGATGAGTTGTGTCAGGTGAACACCTATATTGGTCGTATTACACGATGACAGGTGGTTATGGGTGGCTTCGTTGCTTCTCTTCCATCTACTCCAGAGGCTTCTGAGGATAAGGATGATGATGATGGTGCTACTGCTTCTGATAGAAATGCTAGCTCTTCTAGTGTTGATGAGATGTCTACTTAACACTCTTACCTTTTGTCACTCATGACAAAAAGGGGAAGTAGTTTTGGTCATGAAAGTAGTCATACTTAGGGGGAGGGTTAGTATAGGAGATTTTTGTTAGGGGGAGAGTGTACATTGAGGGATGTAGTGAGGACTTGATGTATTTTTTTTTTCTTTCTATTTCAAATACATCATATCTTGTATATTAGTCATGTGACCATTTTGACATACATTGTACTTATATTCCTTATATATTGATGTATGTTGCTTCACCTACCCTTACATGTGTTGTTTCTTTTCTTTCTTTATACACATGGTTCTTATTAATTGTATGCAATCTATTATTTTTGTTTCACACTAAGATGCCTTGATAAGTTTTGTTTAAAGTGTTTCAAAAATACAGGTTGTCAAAGTCTACTTGCCATAAACTCTCTTCTTGCAAAGTTTTTCAAGAGTTTGTGTTAGGATAGATTTTATTGTATTCAACAAGTGAGTATGAGTTAAGTGATTTATAACTTTTCTCATATGTTCATTTCTTTGTTGTGGTTTTGTCACGGATTGCCAAAGGGGGAGATTGTTAGGATATATGTGTTTCACATGTTAGGAACTTATGTCACTATTTTATGTAATTGGCTAATCCTTTGACAAAACACACTTTGCTTATAATTGGGTAGATCTAGGATGTGTTTGATGCTTCAAGAAACCTTGTTTCAAGTTCAAGTGTTAAAACCATGCAAGTCTGTCCAAGATTCAAGTGTGAAAAGTGTTGTTCATTAAAACTCGACAACTAGCATCTATCGAGTCTTAAAGAGCTGTTCTAGCCTGTGGCTCGACAACAGCTCTACAGATAGGGTATTTGTTGAGGTTTATCAAAAACAGAGTTTCAGTTCTGTTTTGACTCCAATCCGTGATTGTATGTTTGGGCTTTCTTTTCTCACAACTCTGGACATATAAAAGGATTATTGTAAAGGTTATCAAAGGTGACACAAGTTGCACAAGTTTTAAGCAAAAGTTTGTTCAAGCAAATTGTGACCGGAGACAGAATTTGCCCTAGTTCATCGTTCTTGTGAAGAAGCTGCTGTGTTTGTACACCGTAGGGTTTTGTGACCAAGCATCTTCTTAATCTTCATCGTCTAGATGAACTGAAAAACTTTACAGCCAACAACCTTCTCTAGTTGGTGATTGAAGTCGCGTACTGGGATCCGCATAATTGGTTAGTCACGTACTGAGAGTCGTGCATTACAAGGAGAGATTGTCACTACAGAACAAGTTCAATTGGGCATTAGAGTTAGTGTTCAATTGTAGGTTAGTATAAGGTACTAGGATCCCTTTACTTATAACTGCTTGTTGTGATAATAGTGGATTCTCGGGAGTGGTGACCATAAAATCACCCAGTGGAGTTTTTGCCTTGTAGTTTTTTCCCATCCGTAAACAAATCACCGTGTCAATTTATTTTTCGCTGCATACTTAGTTTAATTGGTGATTTGTTTGTGTTGCCACGCGCTTTGCATGTTAATTTGATTAATTAATAAACTTGGCTAATTAATCAATTAATTCATCACAAGGGGTCAATTCATTTTTTGGCCTATCATCCAAACTTGTTCGAAATTATCCAAATTTATTACATAGCTATTTATAAGACTATCTATATAGTGAGTTTTAATTAATTCAATTGGTAAAGTCTATTATTATCTAATAAGAGATCCGAGTGTCTTGTTTCAATGATAAAGAGTAAACATTAGGAATAGACGTCATAGATTACAACTCTTAAAAAAAAAAAAAAAAAATTTATCACTACAACAAAATTTATTTTCAGTGACGAAAAAATTCGTCACTAAAAGTCCAGTTTTTCGTCGCTAAGGACATTTAGCATTGAAATCTACTAATTAGCGATGAAACTCATTTCGTCACTAAAAGTTTGATTTGTTAAAAAAAAAAACTTTTAGCGATGAAAACATTTCGTCGCTAAATGTTTTCCTCGCTAAAAACACTATTCAATGACAAAAATATTTCGTCACTAAAAACACTTTAGTTATTAAATCATATTTAGTGACAAACAATTTCGTCACTAAAACTATTTTCAGGTACATATAGTGACAAAAAAGTTCATCACTAAAACTATTTTTAAGAAAATCCAGGCACATATAATGACGGAATTTTCGTTACTAAAACCATTTCTTACAAAATTTCGCTACATTTAGCGACGAAATATTTTGTCACTAAAACAATTTTTTGTTGCTATATTTGTGACAAAAAAATTCGTCTTATTTTTTTCATGACTTTGATATTAACCTGTAACCTGTCATTACATTATTAAAACCCCACATTTGAATAACAAATTTATTTCAACAACAAATTTATAAAAAAAGATCCATACATTCCACAAGTAAAAAATAAAACAAGTATCCAATTCAAACTTGTTCCATACAATAATTGTTTGCAACACATACAATAACTCAAGATATTATATAACAATACAAAAAGTGTAGCATAATATAATTAGAACCAACGGAAGATGTCCTCATATGTCTTCAAGTAATGCCAAAAGTAAATCCCCTAAATGCCACTAATAAGAAATCTACACAAATATAAAAACAATACTACATTAAAATCGTAAAGTAAAAACATTAACTATGTTATAAGAAACATTTCTAACAATGCATTAAGAGTAGCCACACCAATGAATTAAAATCACAACTCTTAATGTATAAGTTGTAGAAAGCAAATATAGATTTTCAAGTGTAATATAATACAATTAGTTCCAAATAATGCATCAAAAAAAGTAGTCACACCATGTAGTGCAAATCAATTGCTAAAATAAAGTACTAACCAGTAAGTGTTTTAACTTGAAGATGAACCACCGCCCATAGGTAAGAGCATCATCATAACTCTTACTCCTCAAAAAGTTAAGAATATTCTTTTGGACCTCTTCTTCGCCTCTTGGTCCCTAGCTCGCTCCTCTTTGTCCTTAGCTCTTGCCTCTTTGAGCTCAATTATCTCATTTTCTAACCAATGGATATACTCCACTGAGGAACTAGATGAAGTGGTGGTTACTAGAGAAGAGGAAGGTCTCATGCCAAGTCCCTTTACAATACCAGACTTCTTCTTAAAAACCAAGTTTGAGATCTCCTCTTGTGTAAGGGGAATTGCATTAGGATCTTGACAATAATAATCCTTTTACACTTTGAGAATAGTTTCCTATCATTTGAAAGAGAGAAGAAACCAAACAACCACAACATTAATACTACATATGTTATAGCTTTACAAACATGATAGGGATGGAATGATACACATAAATATGTTGCTTCATCCTCATGATGTGTCCATATATTTGTATTTGGATTGAAATTAACATTTTTGAAGATTTTTGCTAATTCAGGAACTTGACCGCCATTATTATTTGTCTGATTAATTAACATTCGAGTGTTAGATAGATATAGTTAATTAATCACAACATGTAATATACTAAGGTTTAAGAAAATGAAAAAAAACACGCATCTCCTCATCAACCCTAACAACAAGTGCCTTTGTCCCGCATATTTGTTTGCTTGAAGTTTTGTTTTTATTTTTAGAGTTCTTTCTTATTTTTTTTTAATGAAGAACATTCAAGATATTTATTAGATCATGAATAAAACAGTATACATTTACTTCATCTAAGTATTAATCTAATCATTTAACAATATAATATAATAAATATTGGATAATAATAATATACGCATAAATAATTTACCCACTATTCCTCATTGGTCCATTTCCCATCAATGAGTCTAGTCCACTACTCAAGTGTGGCATTCTTTTGCGGGTGGCTTCTTGCATAGTCAACACCATGAGATTGTATGAGCTTTTTATAAGCCTGATGCAACTTGTTGGAGCTGCAACTCAATAATCTTTTGCATTTTGTATTTAATGTTTTCGTTACCAAATGGGAATCTCCTTATGGCTCAAACTGATCCTATAAAATGAAGTGTATATGTATTATAAAAATATTATTATATGAATTTAATATTCTAAGTGACAACAAAGATGAGTTAGACGTTATCAATGTAAATTTACTGCAATATTTTGAAGCACTATATCTCTAGTAGCAGCATCAACACTCTTCCAATTTTTCATGTTGTAACTGGACAAATTACTTCACACTTGTACGCCAATTTGATTGACAAGCTTGCACGCATTCTTCCCAACAAGAACATCATACTTTGCAGTTATACGTACTGACAGCTTACTACTTTTTTAAACAAGTGCCCATACTGCTATACCACGGGTATTTCTGCTAGTAGATCCTATTTAAACATTATCAATGTTAAATGGATAATGTTTAAACATTATCAATGTTAAGGTATGTTTTATGTAATTACCAGTCGTGCTAGTTAATGCGCCGGTAGCCTGCGCCTCCGCACTATAAAAACTTTGGGTGGGAGGATTTGTTTTAGGAGGTGTTTTCGCAGATTGGACCATAGATTGGACCACTGGGATAGATGCCTCACATCGTGAGCATGTAAGTCGTTCTGGTGCCATATGTAACTAACAAACATATATATAATAGAACAACAAAGTCATTACAAATAATGGAACAACAAAATTATTATCTAATGTAATAATTATAATAACAATAACATCTATGGTAGCAAACAATCCATCACATTTATAGTACATTCTGGATTAAAGAATTAGATAACTCATCATCATTATCATCGTCACCAATAGGTGGTACATAATCATCATCTAACATAACACTAGCTCTAGTTCTTTTCCCTTTTGCATAGTTGGACTGAACATAATCCTTTAAAGAAGTTGAGATGTACTTCAATCCCAAAGTATCAATTCTCTCTTGGTTTTGCCTCATTCTATCCAATCTTGCCATCTCATACCTCGGTATATTATGAGTGTATTTGGCCTCCTTGGGAATTTTTTGAAATTATGTATTGACATAAAAAATAAGTACAATTGTTATAAACTCTACAAATCATAATCCATATCAAAATCAACATCAAGTATGTTATGCTCTTCATTTTGATTGGCGTCTCTTGAAGTTCCACCTTTAGAAGCAACCTTAGTTTCAACATCACCCATACAATACTCAATAATATTATCTTCAACATTGATAGGGACAACATCAACAATTACTTCTTGTTGGAAAGCGTCATTATCTTCTGTATTATCATTGGATTCTCCACCCCTGACTTTCGGGACATCAAACACTCCCTTATATTGGATGCATTGCACAATTTCCAAGGTTCATGCAATTTGGTATCTTAAAGGTAGAAAACTTGTTTCGCTTGACTAGGAAGTATAAAAGGGTCATTTTGATACCACCAACTTGTAATATCAATGTTAGTGCAGTGTGCATTGGTTCTTATCGTTCTCCTTCAACCATTGGTACCAGTATTGTACTATTCACACTGGAACAAAACAACTTTATAGCAAAACATATACTCTAATTCCTAAATTTTGCACACATGACTATAGAAGTCATTCGTTTCTCCCTCATGGTCCCCTTCGGTACATACACAACTATTTTGGGTTAGATGACAATTGTCTAGGTCTCTTGTATGGAACTTTACGCCATTGATCATACAAACTATGTACTCCTTCACATGCTGCTTAGGACCATTTGCTAATGTCCATAACTGTTTAGTAGTTTCTAATAACTCGTTAACTTTCAATCTATTTATCTATAATGACATACAACAAATGATATTAATTAATAATAAGCAATGACAAAAATATTTAAATGTTTAAATTTATTAGTATGTGATTAAATTTCAAATGTCCTACATGTTCTTTGAACCACTTGGGAAACTCTTGTCGTTGGATTTGAGTTATGGCTTCTCCAGTAGGATTATGCAATGTACTTTTGTGTTCACTGTTAAAAATAAGGTGATTTATTTTCAGCTAAGCATTGCAGATAATATTCAAAATTTGATCAAACAGTATATGCATATGAAATCACATACTTTAAATAATGTTCTAGCTTAGGATTATTGTACAACAAATACCAATGAGCAGTATCAAGCAATACACGAGACAAGTTGTCATCATTCTGCCTACCACCTGTAGGTCGGGCAGTCTGTGAAAAAACTATTAATCCTTCGCTAGCTTCACCAAAATCTTCATTTCTTTCTCTTCGATTATGCATAGTTTCGATCCCTTTAATATACAAAGACCAGTTGTTAATACATTCTTTAAGAATGTAAGCCTCTACAATCGAACCTTTTGGTCGAGCTTCGTTGAAAATGTATCTTTTCAATTTTTCAAGATACATACAAGGAAAAAATACGCACAATATGTGATTTTACACCACATGGGAAAGATGCAATTGATGGATGCATCAAAGGATCTAATTACCTTTCAATTGGGTACATCCATCAATATTGTACCGGGCCTCCTAGAATTGCTTCTCGAGATAAGTGAACAGCAAGGTGGATCATAACATCAAAGAACTATACATTATTCTAGTTTATCCAATTCACTCCGCTTTAGGGTCCTTGAACATAAGTCTTGGAAGAAATTGCCCAACTCAAATAATACAATACTAATGTCTTTATTTGCAATCCTTCGCAACCCAATTGGAAGAATTTGTTGTAGTAGCACATGACAGTTGTGGCTTTTCAAACTAAATAATCTACCATTTTTTGCATTCACTGACCTTGATATGTTGGTTGCATAGCCATCCGGATACTTGATTGATTTCAAAAAGTCAAAAAAACCATCCCTTTCATTGGGGCTTAATGAAAAGAAAGCCCGAGGCTTGTCCTATGATCCATCAGGACGGATTTTCAAATGCAACGTGTGCTTAAAGTTCATGTTTTGCAAGTCTATCAGTGCCTTGTCAATGTCCTTGTTTTTCCCCTCAATGCCCAACAAAGTACCGTAAGTACTCTCACTAATGTTCTTCTCCACATGCATGACATCAATGTTGTGCTTAACTTTCTTATTTTTCCAATATGGAAGCTTGTACAAAATACTTACCTTTGACCAATTTGGCTTCACAATGAGTTGTCTCTTCTTGTTACTTGAATGCTTTGCTAAAATTATATTTGGCATTCTATCTAGTTGCTCTTGTATCTTTCCCACTAGTAACTCTAAAGATCTCTTCCGTTTCTCTGATAAACCATTATGCAACTGACTATGTTTCCAACGATGTTCCATAGGCAAATAAGCTTGATGGTTAATGAATCCAATTTTACTTTCCAAAGCTTCTAAATATAGTTCATCGTTGCATGTGTAACAAGAATGATAACCCTTTGTCCTCCACCCAGACACGTTACCAAATCCAAGATAGTCATGTATTGTCCCCAACAAAGTTGCACGCATCTGAAAATACTCTTTACTATAAGCATTATAAGTTTTTACACCTTCTTCTCATAACTCCTTCAACTTGAAAACCAATGGTTTCAAGTAAATATCAATCTCATTTCCCGGTTGATGGGGACTAGGAATAAGCGAGAACAACATAAAACATGACTCCTTCATAACCAACCAAGGGGGTAGGTTATAGGGGATAAGTATGACGAGCTACATACTATAGTTATTGTTCATATTCTTAAAAGGGTTAGATCCATCTGTAGCCAACCCCAGCCTTACATTGCGAGGTTTGAGGGCAAAATCAGGATGTTACAAATCAAACTCCTTCCACTCCTCACTATCAGCCAAATGCCTCATTATCCCATCGTCCATATGTTTGTCTATATACCATTTCATGTCCTTAGCTCTTTGGCCCGACATGTACAATCTCCTCAGTCTCAGTGTCAACGGGAAGTAAAACAATACCTTATAAGGAATCTTCTTACCTTGGGCATGCGTATCCTTCTACCTAGGCACTTCACACACCAAACATTTATCAAGGTTTTCATTTTCCTGCAAAAATAGTGCATAATCATTTTTGAATGCATCTATATGCTCGTATGACATACCTAAGTCACGTAATATCTTCTTTACTTCATAAGTTGACCTTCGAACCAAGTTACCTTTCGGTAAAACTTTTGTCAGCAATTCTAGCATCATTTCAAGTCCCTTATTGCTCAAGTTGGTCAATACCTTTACATTCAACATCTTAATAACAAACTTCAAGATACTATAATCAATGCAACCCGGATACAACTCATGCTTTGTATCTTCCTCAAAATGATGCACTTTCTCAACTTTGGTTGCATTTCTTGTTTCCCCTCTAATTCGGTCATCTACCAAGGCATTGATACTATCCATATGATCATCATCCGACATTTCATTATCATGAATATTCTCTTTCAATACACGAGATTCTCCATGATTATACCAATTAATGTAAAATTGCATAATCCCACGATGAAGCAAATGGATACGCACAGTATGAAGAAATTGTTGATAGTAATTCACACAATGAATAAATGAGCATGGAATATTACCACTCAAGTCCACAACCGCCCTTGCAAAATTAATAAATGCATTGACCCCTTCAATATATGGATGAGTTAATCTGCCATTTGGCGTCTTACCCATTGTCATCCAAATTTTACCCATGTTTGACTACAATTGCAAGCTGAATGCTATTTTAGTAAAATAAAGACAATTCATACATAATGTATTCTAACATTTAAGCCTATAAGCTACTAAGATAAAATTCTATCCCATTCATCAATGCACAAGTCTATATTAATACATAAACAAATGTACATTACACAATCAAATACTCCCAATATGAATTTAAACCACCTTATAACACCATGCAAGTCACCCGCTTGCTCCAATACAACAACCAACCACAAAACCAATCACAAACATCACAACTATAACGCTTACAAGTATTGAAATAAAATAAAATACTATTCATCACATCTAATCAACAATAGTTATTCACATTTGCAAGAAATGAAAAACACTCTCAATATGTATTTAAACTACCAGCTAACACCATGCAAGCCACCCGCTTACTCCAATACAACATACCACCACAAATCCAATTTCCAACATCACAAGTATAGAGTTTTACAAGTATTGAAATAAAATAAAATACTATTCATCAAATCGAATCAATAATACTCATTCAAATTTGCAAGAAATGAAAAAAACTCTTAATAAGTATTTAAACCATCTTTTAATACTATGCAAGCCACCCGCTTGCTCCAACACAACATACCACCACAAATTCCATTTCGAACATCACCAGTATAAAGTTTTAAAAGTATTTAAATCAAATAAAATACTATTCATCACACCTAATAAAAAATACTCATTCGAATTTGTAAGAGATGACACTCCCAATATATATTTAAACCACCTTATAATACCATACAAGCCACACGCTTACTCCAACACAACAACCCACCACAAAACTAATTTCCAACATCACAAGTATAAAGTTTTACAAGTGTTGAAATCAAATAAAATACTATTCATTACATCTAATCAAAAACACTCATTCAAATTTGCAAGATATGAAAAACACTTCAAATAAGTATTTAAACCACCTTATAACACCATGCAAGTCATCCACTTGCTCCAACACAAGATACCACCACAAATCCAATTTTCAACATCACAAGTATAGAGTTTTACAAGTATTGAAATCAAATAAAATACAATTCCTCAAATCTAATCAATAATACTCATTCGAATTTAAAATAAATGAAAAACATTCTCAATATGTATTTAAACAAACTTTTAACACCATGCAAGCCACCTGTTTGCTCCAACACAATATAAAACTACAAATTCAGTTTCGAACAATACAAGTATAGAGTTTTACAAGTATTTAAATCAAATAAAATACTATCCATCACATCTAATAAAAAATACTCATTCACATTTGCAAGAGATGAAAAATACTCCCAATATATACTTAAACCACCTTATAACACCATGCAAGTCACCCGCTTGTTCTAACACAACAACTCACCACAAAACTAATTTCCAACATCACAAGTCTAAAGTTTTACAAGTGTTGAAATCAAATAAAATACTATCCACTACATCTAATCAACAATAACCATTCAAATTTGCAAGAAATGAAAAACACTTCAAATATGTATTTAAACCACCTTATAAGACCTTACAAGCCGTCCACTTGATCCAACATAACATACCACCACAAATCCAATTTCCAACATCACAAATATAGAATTTTACAAGCATTGAAATAAAAAAAAAAAAAAAAAAAAACTATTTATCAAATCTAATCAATAATACTCATTCAAATTTGCAAGAAATGAAAAAAACTCTCAATATGTATTTAAACCATCGTTTAATACTATGCAAGCTACCCGCTTGCTCCAACACAAAATACCACCACAAATTCCATTTCAAACATCATAAGTATAGAGTTTTACAAGTATTTAAATCAAATAAAATAATATTCATCAAATCTAATTAATAATACTCATTCAAATTTGCAAGAAATGAAAAACACTTAAAATATGTATTTAAACCATCTTTTAATATCATGCAAGCCACCCGCTTACTCCAACACAACATACCGTCGCAAATTCAGTTTCAAACATCACAAGTATAGACTTTTACAAGTATTTAAATCAAATAAAATACTATTCATCACATCTAATAAAAAAATACTCAATTCACATTTGCAAGAGATGAAAAACACTCCCAATATATATTTCAACCACCTTATAACATCTTCCTAGCCATCCGCTTGTTCCAACACAACAACTCACCACAAAACTAATTCCCAACATCACTAGTACAAAGTTTTACAAGCATTGAAATCAAATAAACTACAATTTACTACATCTAATTAACAATAACCATTCAAATTTGCAAGAAATGAAAAACACATCAAATATGTATTTAAATCACCTTATAAGACCTTACAAGTATTGAAATTAAATAAAATACTATTCATCAAATCTAAAATAATACTCATTCAAATTTGTAAGAAATGAAAAACATTCCCAATATATTTTTAAACCACCATATAATACCATGCAAGCCACCCACTTGCTCCAATACAACATATCACCACAAATCCAATTTCCAACATCACAAGTATAGAGTTTTACAACTATTGAAATTAATATACGATTCATCAAATCTAATCAATAATACTCATTCAAATTTGCAAGAAATTAAAAACAGTCTCAATATGTATTTGAACCAACTTTTAATACCTTGAAAGCCACCGGCTTTCTCCAACCCAATATACCACCAAAAATTCAATTTCAAACATCACAAGTATAAAGTTTTACAATTATTGAAATCAAATAAAATATTATTCATCAATGCTAATCAATAATACTAATTGAAATTGGAAGAAATGAAAAAAATTCTCATTATGTATTTAAACCATCTTTTAATAACATGTAAGCCACCCGCTTGCTCCAACACAACATATCACCCTAAGTTCAATTTCAAACATCACAAATATAGAGTTTTACAAGTATTAAAATTAAATAAAATACTATTCATCAAATCTAATCAATAATACTCATTCAAATTTGGAAGAAATGAAAAACAGTCTCAATATGTATTTGAACCATCTTTTAATACCATGCAAGCCACTAGCTTTCTCCAACCCAATATACCACCAAAAATTCAATTTCAAACATCACGAGTATAGAGTTTTACAATTATTGAAATCAAATAAAATATTAATCATCAACTCCAATCAATAATACTCATTAAAATTGGAAGAAAAGAAAAAAACTCTCATTATGTATTTAAACCATCTTTTAATAACATGCAAGCCACCCTCTTGCTCCAACACAACATATCACCAAAAATTCGATTTCAAACTTCACAAATATAGAGTTTTACATGTATTTAAATCAAATAAAATACTATTCAGCAAATCTAATCAATAATACTCATTCAAATTTGCAAGAAATGAAAAACACTCTCAATATGTATTTAAACCATCTTTTAATACCACGCAAGCCACCCGCTTACTCCAACACAACATACAACCACAAATTCAGTTTCAAACATCACAAGTATAGACTTTTACAAGTATTTAAATCAAATAAAATACTATTCATCACATCTAATAAAAAAAATACTCAATTCACATTTGCAAGAAATGAAAAACATTCCCAATATATATTTAAACCACCATATAGTACCATGCAAGCCACCCACTTGCTCCAATACAACATGCCACCAAAAATCCAATTTCCAACATCACAAGTATAGAGTTTTATAGGTATTGATATTAAATAAAATACTATTCATCAAATCTAATCAATAATACACATTCAAATTTGCAAGAAATGAAAAACACTCTCAATATGTATTTAAACCATCTTGTAATAACATGCAAGCCACCCGCTTGCTCCAACACAACATACCACCATAAATTCAGTTTCAAACATCACAAGTATAGAGTTTTACAAGTATTGAAATCAAATAAAATACTATTCATCACATCTAATAAAAAATACTCATTAACATTTGCAAGAGATGAAAAACACTCCCAATATATATTTCAACCACCTTATAATACCTTGCAAGCCACCTGTTTTTTCCAACACAATAACTCACCACAAAACTAATTTCCAACATCACAAGTACAAAGTTTTACATGTGTTGAAATCAAATAAACTACTATTCACTACATCTAATTAACAATAACCATTCAAATTTGCAAGAAATGAAAAACACATCAAATATGTATTTAAACCACCTTATAAGACCTTACAAGCCATCCGCTTGCTCCAACATAACAGACCACCTCAAATCCAATTTCTAAGATCACAAGTATAGAATTTTACAAGTATTGAAATCAAATAAAATACCATTCATCAAATCTAATCAATAATACTCATTGAAATTTGCAAGAAATGAAAAAAACTCTCAATATGTATTTAAACCATCGTTTAATACCACGCAAGCCACCCGCTTGCTCCAACACAATAAACCACCACAAATTCAGTTTCAAACATCACAAGTATAGAATTTTACAAGTATTTAAATCGAATAAAATACTATTCATCCCATCTAATAAAATAATACTCAATTCACATTTGCAAGAAATGAAAAACATTCCCAAAATATATTTAAACCACCATATAATACCATGCAAGCCACCCACTTGCTCCAATACAACATACCACCACAAATCCAATTTCCAACATCACAAGTATAGAGTTTTACAAGTATTGAAATTAAATAAAATACTATTCATCAAATCTAATTAATAATACTCATTCAAATTTGTAAAAAATGAAAAACAGTCTCAATATGTATTTGAACCATCTTTTAATACCATGCAAGCCACCAATTTTCTCCAACCCAATATACCACCAAAACTTCAATTTCAAACATCACAAGTATAGAGTTTTACAATTATTGAAATCAAATAAAATACTATTCATCAAATCTAATCAATAATACTCATTGAAATTTGCAAGAAATGAAAAAAACTCTTATTATGTATTTAAATCATCATTTAATACCAAGCAAGCCACACGCTTGCTCCAACAAAACATACCACCACAAATTCAATTTCGAATATCACAAGTATAGAGTTTTACATGTATTTAAATCAAATAAAATACTATTCATCACATCTAATAAAAAATACTCATTCACATTTGTAAGAGATGAAAAACACTCCCAATATATATTTCAACCACCTTATAACACCTTGCATGCCACCCGTTTTTTCCAACACAACAACTCACCACAAAACTAATTTCCAACATCACAAGTACAAAGTTTTACATGTGTTGAAATCAAATAAACTACTATTCACTACATCTAATTAACAATAACCATTCAAATTTGCAAGAAATGAAAAACACATCAAATATGTATTTAAACCACCTTATAAGACCTTACAAGCCATCCGCTTGCTCCAACATATCAGACCACCTCAAATCCAATTTCCAAGATCACAAGTACAAAGTTTTACACGTATTGAAATCAAATAAAATACCATTCATCAAATCTAATCAATAATACTCATTGAAATTTGCAAGAAATGAAAAAAACTCTCAATATGTATTTAAACCATCGTTTAATACCACGCAAGCCACCCGCTTGCTCCAACACAACAAACCACCACAAATTCAGTTTCAAACATCACAAGTATAGACTTTTACAAGTATTTAAATCTAATAAAATACTATTCATCACATCTAATAAAAAAATACTCAATTCACATTTGCAGGAAATGAAAAACATTCCCAATATATATTTAAACCACCATATAATACCATGCAAGCCACCCACTTGCTCCAATACAACATACCACCACATATCCAATTTCCAACATCACAAGTATAGAGTTTTACAAGTATTCAAATTAAATAAAATACTATTCATCAAATCTAGTTAATAATACTCATTCAAATTTGCAAGAAATGAAAAACAGTCTCAATATGTATTTGAACCATCTTTTAATACCATGCAAGCCACCAGTTTTCTCCAACCCAATATACCACCAAAAATTCAATTTCAAACATCACAAGTATAGAGTTTTACAATTATTGAAATCAAATAAAATACTATTCATCAAATCTAATCAATAATACTCATTCAAATTTGCAAGAAATGAAAAAAAAACTCTTATTATGTATTTAAATCATCTTTTAATACCAAGCAAGCCACACGCTTGCTCCAACACAACATACCACCACAAATTCAATTTCGAATATCACAAGTATAGAGTTTTACAAGTATTTAAATCAAATAAAATACTATTCATCACATCTAATAAAAAATAGTCATTCACATTTGCAAGAGATGAAAAACACTCCCAACATATATTTAAACGACCTTATAACACCATGCAAGCCACTTGCTTGCTCCAAAACAACAACTCACCACAAAACTAATTTCCAACATTACAAGTATAAAGTTTTACAAGTGTTGAAATCAAATAAAATACTATTCACTACATCAAATCACCAATAATCATTCAAATTTGCAGGAAATGAAAGACACTTCAAATATATATTTAAACCACCTTATAAGACCTTACAAGTCATCCGCTTGGTCCAACATAATTTACCACCACAAATCCAATTTCCAACATCACAAGTATAGAATTTTACAAGTATTGAAATCAAATAAAATACTATTCATCAAATCTGATCAATAATACTATTTAAAATTGGATGAAATGAAAAAAAACTCTCGTTACGTATTTAAACCATCTTTTAATACCATGCAAGCCACCTGCTTGCTCCAACACAACATATCACCGCAAATTCAATTTCAAACATCTTAAGTATAGAGTTTTACTTGTATTGAAATCAAATAAAATACTATTCATCAAATCTAATCAATAATACTCACTCAAATTTGCAAGAAACGAAAAACACTCTTATGATGTATTTAAATCATCTTTTAATACCGAGCAAGCCACACGCCTGCTCCAACACAACATACCACCACAAATTCAGTTTCAAACATCACAAGTATAGGGTTTTACAAGTCTTTAAATCAAATAAAATACTATTCAACACATCTAATAAAAAATACTCATTCACATTTGCAAGAGATGAAAAACACTCCCAATATATATTTAAACAACCTTATAACACCTTGCAAGTCACCCGCTTGTTCCAACACAATAACTCACCACAAAACTAATTTCCAACATCACAAGTATAAAGTTTTACAAGTGTTGAAATCAAATAAACTAATATTCACTACATCTAATTAACAATAACCATTCAAATTTGCAAGAAATGAAAAACACATCAAATATGTATTTAAACCACCTTATAAGACCTTACAAGCCATCCGCTTGCTCCAACATAACAGACCACCACAAATCCAATTTCCAGGATCACAAGTATAGAGTTTTACAAGTATTGAAATGAAATAAAATAGTATGCATCAACTCTAATCAATAATACTCATTGAAATTTGCAAGAAATGAAAAAAACTCTCAATATGTATTTAAACCATCGATTAATACCACGCAAGCCACCCGCTTGCTCCAACATAACAGACAACCACAAATCCAATTTCCAAGATCACAAGTATAGAATTTTTCAAGTGTTGAAATCAAATAAAATACTATTCAACAAATCTAATCAATAATACTCATTGAAATTTGCAAGAAATGAAAAAAACTCTCTATATGTATTTAAACCATCGTTTAATACCACGCAAGCCACCCGCTTGCTCCAACACAATATACCACCACAAATTTAGTTTCAAACATCACAAGTATAGACTTTTACAAGTATTTAAATCAAATAAAATAGAATTCATCACATCTAAGAAAAAATACTCATTCACATTTGCAAAAGATGAAAAACACTCCCAAGATATATTTCAATCACCTTATAACACCTTGCAAGCCACCCGTTTGTTCCAACACAACAACTCACAATAAAACTAATTTCCAACATCCCAAGTATAAAGTTTTACAAATGTTGAAAACAAATAAACCACTATTCACTACATCTAATTAACAATAACCATTCAAATTTGCAAGAAATGAAAAATACATCAAATATGTATTTAAACCATCTAATAAGACCTTACAAGTCATCCGCTTGCACCAACATAAAAAACCACCACAAAGCCATTTTCCAAGATCACAAGTATAGAATTTTACAAGTAATGAAATTAAATAAAATACTATTCATCAAATTTAATCAATAATACTAATTGAAATTTGCAAAAAATGAAAAAAACTCTCAATATGTATTTAAACCATCGTTTAATACCACGCAACCCATACGCTTGCTCCAACATAATATACCACCACAAATCCAATTTCCAACATCACAAGTATAGAATTTTACAAGTATTGAAATCAAATAAAATACTATTCATCAAATCTGATCAATAATACTCATTCAAATTTGCAAGAAATGAAAAACACTCTCAATAAGTATTTAAACCATCTTTTAATATCATGCAAGCCACCCGCTTGCACCAACACAACATACCACCACAAATTCAGTTTCAAACATCACAAGTCTAGAGTTTTACAAGTATTTAAATCAAATAAAATACTATTCGTCAAATCTAATCAATAATACTCATTCAAATTTGCAAGAAATGAAAAACACTCTCAATATGTATTTAAACCATCTTTTAATATCATGCAAGCTACCTGCTTGCACCAACACAACATACCACCGCAAATTCAGTTTCAAACATCACAAGTCTAGAGTTTCTCAAGTATTTAAATCAAATAAAATACTATTCATCACTTCTAATAAAAAATACTCATTCACATTTGCAAGAGATGAAAAACACTCTCAATATATATTTAAACCACCTTATAACACCTTACAAGCCAACCGCTTGTTCCAACACAACAACTCACCACAAAACTAATTTCCAACATCACAAGTATAAAGTTTTACAAGTGTTGAAATCAAATAAACTACTATTCACTACATCTAATTAACAATAACCATTCAAATTTGCAGGAAATGAAAAACACATCAAATATGTATTTAAACCACCTAATAAGACCTTACAAGCCATCCGCTTGCACCAACACAACATGCCACCACAAATTCAATTACGAACATCACAAGTATAGAGTTTTACAAGTATTTAAATCAAATAAAATAATACTCATCACATCTAATCAATAATACTCATTCAAATTTGCAAGAAATGAAAAACACTCTCAATATGTATTTAAATCATCTTTTAATACCATGCAAGCCACCAACTTTCTCCAACCCAATATACCACCACAAATTCAATTTCAAAAATCACAAGTATAGAGTTTTACAATTATTGAAATCAAATAAAATACTATTCATCAAATCTAATCAATAATACTCATTCAAATTTGCAAGAAATGAAAAACACTCTCATTATGTATTTAAATCACGTTTTAATACCAAGCAAGCCACACGCTTGCACCAACACAACATACCACCACAAATTCAATTTCGAACATCACAAGTATAGAGTTTTACAAGTATTTAAATCAAATAAAATACTATTCATCACATCTAATAAAAAATAGTCATTCACATATGCAAGAGATGAAAAACACTCCCAACATATATTTAAACGACCTTATAACACCATGCAAGCCACTTGCTTGCTCCAAAACAACAACTCACCACAAAACTAATTTCCAACATTACAAGTATAAAGTTTTACAAGTGTTGAAATCAAATAAAATACTATTCACTACATCAAATCACCAATAATCAGTGAAATTTGCAAGAAATGAAAGACACTTCAAATATATATTTAAACCACCTTATAAGACCTTACAAGTCATCCGCTTGGTCCAACATAATTTACCACCACAAATCCAATTTCCAACATCACAAGTATAGAATTTTACAAGTATTGAAATCAAATAAAATACTATTCATCAAATCTGATCAATAATACTATTTAAAATTGGATGAAATGAAAAAAACTCTCGTTACGTATTTAAACCATCTTTTAATACCATGCAAGCCACCTGCTTGCTCCAACACAACATATCACCGCAAATTCAATTTCAAACATCTTAAGTATAGAGTTTTACTTGTATTGAAATCAAATAAAATACTATTCATCAAATCTAATCAATAATACTCACTCAAATTTGCAAGAAACGAAAAACACTCTTATGATGTATTTAAATCATCTTTTAATACCGAGCAAGCCACACGCCTGCTCCAACACAACATACCACCACAAATTCAGTTTCAAACATCACAAGTATAGAGTTTTACAAGTCTTTAAATCAAATAAAATACTATTCAACACATCTAATAAAAAATACTCATTCACATTTGCAAGAGATGAAAAACACTCCCAATATATATTTAAACAACCATATAACACCTTGCAAGTCACCCACTTGTTCCAACACAACAACTCACCACAAAACTAATTTCCAACATCACAAGTATAAAGTTTTACAAGTGTTGAAATCAAATAAACTAATATTCACTACATCTAATTAACAATAACCATTCAAATTTGCAAGAAATGAAAAACACATCAAATATGTATTTAAACCACCTTATAAGACCTTACAAGCCATCCGCTTGCTCCAACATAACAGACCACCACAAATCCAATTTCCAGGATCACAAGTATAGAGTTTTACAAGTATTGAAATGAAATAAAATAGTATGCATCAACTCTAATCAATAATACTCATTGAAATTTGCAAGAAATGAAAAAAACATTCAATATGTATTTAAACCATCGATTAATACCACGCAAGCCACCCGCTTGCTCCAACACAACATACCACCACAAATTCAGTTTCAAACATTACAAGTATAGACTTTTACAACTATTTAAATCAAATAAAATACTATTCATCACATCTAATAAAAAATACTCCTTCACATTTGCAACAGATGAAAAACACTCCCAATATATATTTCAATCACCTTATATCACCTTGCAAGTCACCCGCTTGTTCCAACACAACAACTCTCCACAAAACTAATTTCCAACATCACAAGTATAAAGTTTTACAAGTGTTGAAATCAAATAAACTACTATTCCCTACATCTAATTAACAATAACCATTCAAATTTGCAAGAATTGAAAAACACATCAAATATGTATTTAAACCACCTCATAAGACCTTACAAGCCATCCGCTTGCTCCAACATAACAGACAACTACAAATGCAATTTCCAAGATCACAAGTATAGAATTTTTCAAGTGTTGAAATCAAATAAAATACTATTCAACAAATCTAATCAATAATACTCATTGAAATTTGCAAGAAATGAAAAAAACTCTCTATATGTATTTAAACCATCGTTTAATACCACGCAAGCCACCCGCTTGCTCCAACACAATATACCACCACAAATTCAGTTTCAAACATCACAAGTATAGACTTTTACAAGTATTTAAATCAAATAAAATAGAATTCATCACATCTAAGAAAAAATACTCATTCACATTTGCAAAAGATGAAAAACACTCCCAAGATATATTTCAATCACCTTATAACACCTTGCAAGCCACCCGTTTGTTCCAACACAACAACTCACAATAAAACTAATTTCCAACATCACAAGTATAAAGTTTTACAAATGTTGAAAACAAATAAACCACTATTCACTACATCTAATTAACAATAACCATTCAAATTTGCAAGAAATGAAAAATACATCAAATATGTATTTAAACCATCTTATAAGACCTTACAAGTCATCCGCTTGCACCAACATAAAAAACCACCACAAATCCATTTTCCAAGATCACAAGTATAGAATTTTACAAGTAATGGAATTAAATAAAATACTATTCATCAAATTTAATCAATAATACTCATTGAAATTTGCAAGAAATGAAAAAAACTCTCAATATGTATTTAAACCATCGTTTAATACCACGCAACCCATACGCTTGCTCCAACATAATATACCACCACAAATCTAATTTCCAACATCACAAGTATAGAATTTTACAAGTATTGAAATCAAATAAAATACTATTCATCAAATCTGATCAATAATACTCATTCAAATTTGCAAGAAATGAAAAACACTCTCAATAAGTATTTAAACCTTCTTTTAATATCATGCAAGCCACCCGCTTGCACCAACACAACATACCACCACAAATTCAGTTTCAAACATCACAAGTCTAGAGTTTTACAAGTATTTAAATCAAATAAAATACTATTCGTCAAATCTAATCAATAATACTCATTCAAATTTGCAAGACATGAAAAACACTCTCAATATGTATTTAAACCATCTTTTAATATCATGCAAGCTACCCGCTTGCACCAACACAACATACCACCGCAAATTCAGTTTCAAACATCACAAGTCTAGAGTTTCTCAAGTATTTAAATCAAATAAAATACTATTCATCACTTCTAATAAAAAATACTCATTCACATTTGCAAGAGATGAAAAACACTCTCAATATATATTTAAACCACCTTATAACACCTTACAAGCCAACCGCTTGTTCCAACACAACAACTCACCACAAAACTAATTTCCAACATCACAAGTATAAAGTTTTACAAGTGTTGAAATCAAATAAACTACTATTCACTACATCTAATTAACAATAACCATTCAAATTTGCAGGAAATGAAAAACACATCAAATATGTATTTAAACCACCTAATAAGACCTTACAAGCCATCCGCTTGCTCCAACACAACATGCCACCAGAAATTCAATTACGAACATCACAAGTATAGAGTTTTACAAGTATTTAAATCAAATAAAATAATATTCATCACATCTAATCAATAATACTCATTCAAATTTGCAAGAAATGAAAAACACTCTCAATATGTATTTAAATCATCTTTTAATACCATGCAAGCCACCAACTTTCTCCAACCCAATATACCACCACAAATTCAATTTCAAAAATCACAAGTATAGAGTTTTACAATTATTGAAATCAAATAAAATACTATTCATCAAATCTAATCAATAATACTCATTCAAATTTGCAAGAAATGAAAAACACTCTTATTATGTATTTAAATCACGTTTTAATACCAAGCAAGCCACACGCTTGCACCAACACAACATACCACCACAAATTCAATTTCGAACATCACAAGTATAGAGTTTTACAAGTATTTAAATCAAATAAAATACTATTCATCACATCTAATAAAAAATAGTCATTCACATTTGCAAGAGATGAAAAACACTCCCAACATATATTTAAACGACCTTATAACACCATGCAAGCCACTTGCTTGCTCCAAAACAACAACTCACCACAAAACTAATTTCCAACATTACAAGTATAAAGTTTTACAAGTGTTGAAATCAAATAAAATACTATTCACTACATCAAATCACCAATAATCAGTCAAATTTGCAAGAAATGAAAGACACTTCAAATATATATTTAAACCACCTTATAAGACCTTACAAGTCATCCGCTTGGTCCAACATAATTTACCACCACAAATCCAATTTCCAACATCACAAGTATAGAATTTTACAAGTATTGAAATCAAATAAAATACTATTCATCAAATCTGATCAATAATACTATTTAAAATTGGATGAAATGAAAAAAACTCTCGTTACGTATTTAAACCATCTTTTAATACCATGCAAGCCACCTGCTTGCTCCAACACAACAAATCACCGCAAATTCAATTTCAAACATCTTAAGTATAGAGTTTTACATGTATTGAAATCAAATAAAATACTATTCATCAAATCTAATCAATAATACTCACTCAAATTTGCAAGAAACGAAAAACACTCTTATGATGTATTTAAATCATCTTTTAATACCGAGCAAGCCACACGCCTGCTCCAACACAACATACCACCACAAATTCAGTTTCAAACATCACAAGTATAGAGTTTTACAAGTCTTTAAATCAAATAAAATACTATTCAACACATCTAATAAAAAATACTCATTCACATTTGCAAGAGATGAAAAACACTCCCAATATATATTTAAACAACCTTATAACACCTTGCAAGTCACCCGCTTGTTCCAACACAATAACTCACCACAAAACTAATTTCCAACATCACAAGTATAAAGTTTTACAAGTGTTGAAATCAAATAAACTAATATTCACTACATCTAATTAACAATAACCATTCAAATTTGCAAGAAATGAAAAACACATCAAATATGTATTTAAACCACCTTATAAGACATTACAAGCCATCCGCTTGCTCCAACATAACAGACCACCAAAAATCCAATTTCCAGGATCACAAGTATAGAGTTTTACAAGTATTGAAATGAAATAAAATAGTATGCATCAACTCTAATCAATAATATTCATTGAAATTTGCAAGAAATGAAAAAAACTCTCAATATGTATTTAAACCATCGATTAATACCACGCAAGCCACCCGCTTGCTCCAACACAACATACCACCACAAATTCAGTTTCAAACATTACAAGTATAGACTTTTACAACTATTTAAATCAAATAAAATACTATTCATCACATCTAATAAAAAATACTCCTTCACATTTGCAACAGATGAAAAACACTCCCAATATATATTTCAATCACCATATATCACCTTGCAAGTCACCCGCTTGTTCCAACACAACAACTCACCACAAAACTAATTTCCAACATCACAAGTATAAAGTTTTACAAGTGTTGAAATCAAATAAACTACTATTCCCTACATCTAATTAACAATAACCATTCAAATTTGCAAGAATTGAAAAACACATCAAATATGTATTTAAACCACCTCATAAGACCTTACAAGCCATCCGCTTGCTCCAACATAACAGACAACCACAAATCCAATTTCCAAGATCACACGTATAGAATTTTTCAAGTGTTGAAATCAAATAAAATACTATTCAACAAATCTAATCAATAATACTCATTGAAATTTGCAAGAAAATGAAACAAACTCTCTATATGTATTTAAACCATCGTTTAATACCACGCAAGCCACCCGCTTGCTCCAACACAATATACCACCACAAATTCAGTTTCAAACATCACAAGTATAGACTTTTACAAGTATTTAAATCAAATAAAATAGAATTCATCACATCTAAGAAAAAATACTCATTCACATTTGCAAAAGATGAAAAACACTCCCAAGATATATTTCAATCACCTTATAACACCTTGCAAGCCACCCGTTTGTTCCAACACAACAACTCACAATAAAACTAATTTCCAACATCACAAGTATAAAGTTTTACAAATGTTGAAAACAAATAAACCACTATTCACTACATCTAATTAACAATAACCATTCAAATTTGCAAGAAATGAAAAATACATCAAATATGTATTTAAACCATCTTATAAGACCTTACAAGTCATCCGCTTGCACCAACATAAAAAACCACCACAAATCCATTTTCCAAGATCACAAGTATAGAATTTTACAAGTAATGAAATTAAATAAAATACTATTCATCAAATTTAATCAATAATACTCATTGAAATTTGCAAGAAATGAAAAAAACTCTCAATATGTATTTAAACCATCGTTTAATACCACGCAACCCATACGCTTGCTCCAACATAATATACCACCACAAATCCAATTTCCAACATCACAAGTATAGAATTTTACAAGTATTGAAATCAAATAAGATACTATTCATCAAATCTGATCAATAATACTCATTCAAATTTGCAAGAAATGAAAAACACTCTCAATAAGTATTTAAACCATCTTTTAATATCATGCAAGCCACCCGCTTGCACCAACACAACATACCACCACAAATTCAGTTTCAAACATCACAAGTCTAGAGTTTTACAAGTATTTAAATCAAATAAAATACTATTTGTCAAATCTAATCAATAATACTCATTCAAATTTGCAAGAAATGAAAAACACTCTCAATATGTATTTAAACCATCTTTTAATATCATGCAAGCTACCCGCTTGCACCAACACAACATACCACCGCAAATTCAATTTCAAACATCACAAGTCTAGAGTTTCTCAAGTATTTAAATCAAATAAAATACTATTCATCACTTCTAATAAAAAATACTCATTCACATTTGCAAGAGATGAAAAACACTCTCAATATATATTTAAACCACCTTATAACACCTTACAAGCCAACCGCTTGTTCCAACACAACAACTCACCACAAAACTAATTTCCAACATCACAAGTATAAAGTTTTACAAGTGTTGAAATCAAATAAACTACTATTCACTACATCTAATTAACAATAACCATTCAAATTTGCAGGAAATGAAAAACACATCAAATATGTATTTAAACCACCTAATAAGACCTTACAAGCCATCCGCTTGCTCCAACACAACATGCCACCACAAATTCAATTACGAACATCACAAGTATAGAGTTTTACAAGTATTTAAATCAAATAAAATAATATTCATCACATCTAATTAATAATACTCATTCAAATTTGCAAGAAATGAAAAACACTCTCAATATGTATTTAAATCATCTTTTAATACCATGCAAGCCACCAACTTTCTCCAACCCAATATACCACCACAAATTCAATTTCAAAAATCACAAGTATAGAGTTTTACAATTATTGAAATCAAATAAAATACTATTCATCAAATCTAATCAATAATACTCATTCAAATTTGCAAGAAATGAAAAACACTCTTATTATGTATTTAAATCACGTTTTAATACCAAGCAAGCCACACGCTTGCACCAACACAACATACCACCACAAATTCAATTTCGAACATCACAAGTATAGAGTTTTACAAGTATTTAAATCAAATAAAATACTATTCATCACATCTAATAAAAAATAGTCATTAACATTTGCAGGAGATGAAAAACACTCCCAACATATATTTAAACGACCTTATAACACCATGCAAGCCACTTGCTTGCTCCAAAACAACAACTCACCACAAAACTAATTTCCAACATTACAAGTATAAAGTTTTACAAGTGTTGAAATCAAATAAAATACTATTCACTACATCAAATCACCAATAATCAGTCAAATTTGCAAGAAATGAAAGACACTTCAAATATATATTTAAACCACCTTATAAGACCTTACAAGTCATCCGCTTGGTCCAACATAATTTACCACCACAAATCCAATTTCCAACATCACAAGTATAGAATTTTACAAGTATTGAAATCAAATAAAATACTATTCATCAAATCTGATCAATAATACTATTTAAAATTGGATGAAATGAAAAAAACTCTCGTTACGTATTTAAACCATCTTTTAATACCATGCAAGCCACCTGCTTGCTCCAACACAACATATCACCGCAAATTCAATTTCAAACATCTTAAGTATAGAGTTTTACTTGTATTGAAATCAAATAAAATACTATTCATCAAATCTAATCAATAATACTCACTCAAATTTGCAAGAAACGAAAAACACTCTTATGATGTATTTAAATCATCTTTTAATACCGAGCAAGCCACACGCCTACTCCAACACAACATACCACCACAAATTCAGTTTCAAACATCACAAGTATAGAGTTTTACAAGTCTTTAAATCAAATAAAATACTATTCAACACATCTAATAAAAAATACTCATTCACATTTGCAAGAGATGAAAAACACTCCCAATATATATTTAAACAACCTTATAACACCTTGCAAGTCACCCGCTTGTTCCAACACAACAACTCACCACAAAACTAATTTCCAACATCACAAGTATAAAGTTTTACAAGTGTTGAAATCAAATAAACTAATATTCACTACATCTAATTAACAATAACCATTCAAATTTGCAAGAAATGAAAAACACATCAAATATGTATTTAAACCACCTTATAAGACCTTACAAGCCATCCGCTTGTTCCAACATAACAGACCACCACAAATCCAATTCCCAGGATCACAAGTATAGAGTTTTACAAGTATTGAAATGAAATAAAATAGTATGCATCAACTCTAATCAATAATACTCATTGAAATTTGCAAGAAATGAAAAAAACTCTCAATATGTATTTAAACCATTGATTAATACCACGCAAGCCACCCGCTTGCTCCAACACAACATACCACCACAAATTCAATTTCAAACATTACAAGTATAGACTTTTACAACTATTTAAATCAAATAAAATACTATTCATCACATCTAATAAAAAATACTCCTTCACATTTGCAACAGATGAAAAACACTCCCAATATGTATTTCAATCACCTTATATCACCTTGCAAGTCACCCGCTTGTTCCAACACAACAACTAACCACAAAACTAATTTCCAACTTCACAAGTATAAAGTTTTACAAGTGTTGAAATCAAATAAACTACTATTCCCTACATCTAATTAACAATAACCATTCAAATTTGCAAGAATTGAAAAACACATCAAATATGTATTTAAACCACCTCATAAGACCTTACAAGCCATCCGCTTGCTCCAACATAACAGACAACCACAAATCCAATTTCCAAGATCACAAGTATAGAATTTTTCAAGTGTTGAAATCAAATAAAATACTATTCAACAAATCTAATCAATAATACTCATTGAAATTTGCAAGAAATGAAAAAAACTCTCTATATGTATTTAAACCATCGTTTAATACCACGCAAGCCACCCGCTTGCTCCAACACAATATACCACCACAAATTCAGTTTCAAACATCACAAGTATAGACTTTTACAAGTATTTAAATCAAATAAAATAGAATTCATCACATCTAAGAAAAAATACTCATTCACATTTGCAAAAGATGAAAAACACTCCCAAGATATATTTCAATCACCTTATAACACCTTGCAAGCCACCCGTTTGTTCCAACACAACAACTCACAATAAAACTAATTTCCAACATCACAAGTATAAAGTTTTACAAATGTTGAAAACAAATAAACCACTATTCACTACATCTAATTAACAATAACCATTCAAATTTGCAAGAAATGAAAAATACATCAAATATGTATTTAAACCATCTTATAAGACCTTACAAGTCATCCGCTTGCACCAACATAAAAAACCACCACAAATCCATTTTCCAAGATCACAAGTATAGAATTTTACAAGTAATGAAATTAAATAAATTACTATTCATCAAATTTAATCAATAATACTCATTGAAATTTGCAAGATATGAAAAAAACTCTCAATATGTATTTAAACCATCGTTTAATACCACGCAACCCATACGCTTGCTCCAACATAATATACCACCACAAATCCAATTTCCAACATCACAAGTATAGAATTTTACAAGTATTGAAATCAAATAAAATACTATTCATCAAATTTGATCAATAATACTCATTCAAATTTGCAAGAAATGAAAAACACTCTCAATAAGTATTTAAACCATCTTTTAATATCATGCAAGCCACCCGCTTGCACCAACACAACATACCACCACAAATTCAGTTTCAAACATCACAAGTCTAGAGTTTTACAAGTATTTAAATCAAATAAATACTATTCGTCAAATCTAATCAATAATACTCATTCAAATTTGCAAGAAACGAAAAACACTCTGAATATGTATTTAAACCATCTTTTAATATCATGCAAGCTACCCGCTTGCACCAACACAACATACCACCGCAAATTCAGTTTCAAACATCACAAGTCTAGAGTTTCCCAAGTATTTAAATCAAATAAAATACTATTCATCACTTCTAATAAAAAATACTCATTCATCTTTGCAAGAGATGAAAAACACTCTCAATATATATTTAAACCACCTTATAACACCTTACAAGCCAACCGCTTGTTCCAACACAACAACTCACCACAAAACTAATTTCCAACATCACAAGTATAAAGTTTTACAAGTGTTGAAATCAAATAAACTACTATTCACTACATCTAATTAACAATAACCATTCAAATTTGCAGGAAATGAAAAACACATCAAATATGTATTTAAACCACCTAATAAGACCTTACAAGCCATCCGCTTGCTCCAACACAACATGCCACCACAAATTCAATTACGAACATCACAAGTATAGAGTTTTACAAGTATTTAAATCAAATAAAATAATATTCATCACATCTAATCAATAATACTCATTCAAATTTGCAAGAAATGAAAAACACTCTCAATATGTATTTAAATCATCTTTTAATACCATGCAAGCCACCAACTTTCTCCAACCCAATATACCACCACAAATTCAATTTCAAAAATCACAAGTATAGAGTTTTACAATTATTGAAATCAAATAAAATACTATTCATCAAATCTATTCAATAATACTCATTCAAATTTGCAAGAAATGAAAAACACTCTTATTATGTATTTAAATCACGTTTTAATACCAAGCAAGCCACACGCTTGCACCAACACAACATACCACCACAAATTCAATTTCGAACATCACAAGTATAGAGTTTTACAAGTATTTAAATCAAATAAAATACTATTCATCACATCTAATAAAAAATAGTCATTCACATTTGCAAGAGATGAAAAACACTCCCAACATATATTTAAACGACCTTATAACACCATGCAAGCCACCTGCTTGCTTGAACCCAAAAACATCACAAAACTAATTTCCAACATTACAAGTATAAAGTTTTACAAGTGTTGAAATCAAATAAAATACTATTCACTACATTTAATCACCAATAATCATTCAAATTTGCAAGAAATGAAAGACACTTCAAATATGTATTTAAACCACCTTATAAGACCTTACAAGCCATCCGCTTGGTCCAACATAATTTACCACTACAAATCCAATTTCCAACATCACAAGTATAGAATTTTACAAGTATTGGAATCAAATAGAATACTATTCATCAAATCTAGTCAATAATACTAATTAAAACTGGAGGAAATGAAAAAAAACTATCATTATGTATTTAGACCATCTTTTAATACCATGCAAGCCACCCGTTTGCTCCAACACAACATATCACCTCAAATTCAGTTTCAAACATCACAAGTATGGAGTTTTACAAGTATTGAAATCAAATAAAATACTATTCATCAAATCTAATCAATAATACTCATTCAAATTTGCAAGAAATGAAAAACGCTCTCAATATATATTTAAACCATCGTTTAATACCATGCAAGCCACCCGCTTGCTCCAACAACCACCACAATTTCTGTTTCAAATATCACAACTATTGAGTTTTACAAGTATTGAAATCAAATAAAATACAATTCATCACATCTAGTAAAAAAATACTCAATTCACATTTACAAGAAATGAAAAACATTCCCAATATATATTTAAACCACCATATAACACCATGCAAGCCACCCACTTGTTCCAATACAACATACCACCACAAATCTAATTTCCAACATCACAAGTATAGAGTTTTACAAGTGTTGAAATCAAATAAAATACTATTCACTACATCTAATAAACAATAATCATTCAAATTTGCAAGAAATGGAAAACACTTTAAATATGTATTTTGAACCACCGCGTAATACCTTACAAGCCATTTGCTTGGGTTGTTGGGCCAACATAAAATACCACCACAAATCCAATTTCCAACATCAAAAGTATTGAATTTTACAAGTATTGAAATCAAATAAAATACTATTCATCAACTCTAGTCAATAATACTAATTAAAATTGGAAGAAATGAAAAAAACTATCATTATGTATTTAAACCATCTTTTAATACCATGCAAGCCACCCGTTTGCTCTAACACAACATATCACTACAAATTTAGTTTCAAACATCACAAGTATAGAGTTTTACAAGTATTGAAATAAAAAAAAAATACTATTCATCAAATCTAATCAATAATACTCATTCAAATTTGCGAGAAATGAAAAACACTCTCAATATGTATTTAAACCATCGTTTAATACCACGCAAGCCACCCGCTTGCTCAAGCACAACATACCACCACAATTTCAGTTTCAAATATCACAAATATAGAGTTTTACAAGTATTGAAATCAAATAAAATACAATTCATCAAATCTAATCTATAATACTCATTCAAATTTGCAAGAAATGAAAAAAACTCTCAATATATATTTAAACCATCGTTTAATACCGTGCAAGCTACACGCTTGCTCCAACAAAACATACCACCACAAATTCAATTTCAAACATCACAAGTACAGAGTTTTACAAGTATTGAAATTAAATAAAATACTATTCATCAAATCTAATCAATAATACTTATTCAAATTTGCAAGAAATGAAAAACAATCTCAATATGTATTTGAACCATCTTTTAATACCATGCAAGCTATCAGCTTTCTCCAACCCAATATACCACCACAAATTCAATTTGAAACATCACAAGTATAGAGTTTCACAATTATTGAAATCAAATAAAATACTATTCATCAAATCTAATCAATAATACTCATTCAAATTTGCAAGAAATGAAAAAAACTCTGAGTATATATTTAAACCATTGTTTAATACCATGCAAGCTACACGCTTGCTCCAACAAAACATACCACCACAAATTCAATTTCAAACATCACATGTATAGAGTTTTACAAGTATTGAAATCAAATAAAATACTATTCATCAAATCTAATCAATAATACTCATTCAAATTTGCAAGAAGTGAAAAACACTCTAAATATGTATTTCAACCATCTTTTAATATCATGCAAGCCACCCGCTTGCTCTAACACGACATACCACCACAAATTCAGTTTCAAACATCACAAGTATAGACTTTTACAAGTATTTAAATCAAATAAAATACTATTCATCACATCTAATCAATAATAATAATTAAAATTGGAAGAAATTAAAAAGACTATCATTATGTATTTAAACCATCTTTTACTACCATGCAAGCCATCCGGTTGCTCCAACACAACGTATCACCACAAATTCAATTTCAAACATCACAAGTATAGAGTTTTATAAGTATTTAAATCAAATAAAATACTATTCATCAAATCTAATCAATAATACTCAATCAAATTTGCAATTAATGAAAAACACTCTCAATATGTATTTAAACCATATTTTAATATCATGCAAGTCACCCGCTTGCTCCAACACAACATACCACCACAAATTCAATTTCAAACATCACAAGTATAGATTTTTACAGGTATTGAAATAAAAAAAAATGCTATTCATCAAATCTAATCATTAATACTCATTCAAATTTGCAGGAAATGAAAAACAGTCTCAATATGTATTTAAACCATCTTTTAATATCATGCATGCCACCCGTTTGCTCCAACACAACATACCACCGCAAATTCAATTTCAAACATCACAAGTATAGAGTTTTACAAGTATTGAAATCAAATAAAATACTATTCATCACATCTAATAAAAAAATAATCGATTCACATTTGCGAGAAATGAAAAACATTCTCAATATATATTTAAACCACCATATAACACCATGCAAGCCTCCCACTTGTTCCAATACAACATACCACCACAAATCCAATTTCCAACATCACAAGTATAGAGTTTTACATGTATTGAAATCAAATAAAATACTATTAATCAAATCTAAGCGATAATACTCATTCAAATTTGCAAGAAATGAAAAATACTCTCAATATATATTTAAACCATCTTTTAATATCGTGCAAGCCACCCGCTTGCTTCAACATAACATACCACCACAATTTCAGTTTCAAATATCACAAATATAGAGTTTTACAAGTATTGAAATAAAATAAAATACAATTCATCAAATCTAATCTATAATACTCATTCAAATTTGCAAGAAATGAAAAACACTGTCAATGTGTATTTAAACCATCTTTTAATATCATGCAAGTCACCCACTTGCTCCAACGCAACATATCACCACAAATTCAGTTTCAAATATCACAAATATAGAATTTTACAAGTATTGAAATCAAATAAAATACTATTCATCAAATCTAATCAATAATACTCATTCAAATTTTCAAGAAATGAAAAACACTCTCAATATGTATTTAAACCATCTTTTAATATCATGCAAGCCAAACGCTTACTCCAACACAACATACCACCACAAATTCAATTTCGAACATCACAAGTATTGAGTTTTACAAGTATTTAAATCAAATAAAATACTATTAATCACATCTAATAAAACATACTCATTCACATTTGCAATAGATGAAAAACACTCCCAATATATATTTAAACTACCTTATAACACCATAGAGGCCACCTGCTTGCTCCAACACAACAATTCACCACAAAACTAATTTCCAACATCACAAGTATAAAGTTTTACAAGTGTTGAAATCAAATAAAATACTATTCACTACATCTAATCAACAATAGTCATTCAAATTTGCAAGAAATGAAAAACACTTCAAATATGTATTTAAACCACCTTATAAGACCTTACAAGCCATCCGCTTGGGCCAACATAATATACCACCACAAATCCAATTTCCAACATCACAAGTATTGAATTTTACAAGTGTAATACCCGGAAAAAAAAAAAAAAAAAAGGGTAAGGTTATTTAAGTAAATTTGTTTATGGGGTCAAATTTATAATTAATATTTCTAAGGGGTTTCTAGAAAATAAGGTTGAAACCCTAGCTATATATATAAGCTTATTATGCTAACATATAGCAAGAGATGTTTTGAGAGAGGAGGCTACCGAAATTACTCTGGAAGAGAAGGTTTAACTGCACAATTGAGGTAAGAGCTTAAGAATTTCTTTCTTGTCAAATCTAAGTTTTATTTAGAATTAGAGTATTTTTTTATGTGGGTATTTTGGCTAATAGTGAGACTATATAATTAAAAAAAAAAAAATCCAATGAAATATGATGATGTAGACGAAGAAGGAATTAGATCTATTTTTCCCTGCCGGTGTTGCGGTAACTGTAAGTGTTGCACAGGTTTACCGAATTGAATTTTGGTGAATAGCAAAGAGTTTTTGTGTTGGTCGGTAGTGTGATAAATTACGGAGGTAAAATATGTGTCTAATAGTATTTTTTCTGCAAAAGCATGTCAGGAGCTTGACTCTGGTTTGATATAGTGCTTTTCTTAGTTTTGTCCTCATGCCAAAAGAAAACTATGGTCGACGGCACTAGCAGGAAAGAAAAAAATATATATACATTTATATATGTATATATGATAAATGGAATTACCACATTGAGAAAGCAAAGCCAGCTCCTTTTCTTTATTATTATTATTATTATTATTATTATTATTATTATATTTGTTTATTTGGCTGATTGAGGCGTAAAGGGGAAGCAGTATGTTTGACTAAGTGATTTTATATATATATATAAACTCATGAATATAATAATGGGTGATCTACTTTTGGCCCTTTTAGGCCTATAGGTATGGTGTAAATATAGACTTGATTCCTAGGAACTATTAGTGGCAGAAAATACAGAGAGCAAAAATATTGTAAAGTTACGTGGGATATTGGTGTGAGTGGATAGTGGGAAATTATTGGTTATTTTGAATAGTCTCTCTTCTGGCTGGATACCGTTATAAGTTTTCTTGAATTATTTGATTATTGAGTATAGTGTTTGAAAATTGTTCTAGGTGATATCTAAAGATTTTAGGGGAATTGTTAAGGAAAAGTTTCTTTTGGAATAGCATTTGGAGGTAAGTAACCTTATCCTAATGTGTTTTATTTTGCGTATTTTAACTACTGAAAATTGTTTACAGTTGTTACTATTTATTTCTATTGTATTACTGATTTCAAGTAAAGAATAGAGAAATTTCACACATAAATATGAGTATTGAATATATGATTTATTTATTTAATTGTTCCCTTAACTATATTGATTTAAAGTACAGAATATAGAAATATCACAAATATATTTGAATACTAAAAATATGATTATATATGATTATGGACAAATTGACTATGAATTGATTTTGATACCCAAACCAATGGGGGTTATTCATTGGTATTCTGATACCCAACCAATGGGGGTCATTCATTGGTACTCTGATACCCAGCCAATGGGGGTTATTCATTGGTATTCTGATACCCAAACCAATGGGGGTTATTCATTGGTACTCTGATACCCAACCAATGGGGGTTATTCTTTGGTATTCTGATACCCAAACCAATGGGGGTTATTCATTGGTACTCTAATACCCAGTCACGGGGATATAGCGTGACCATAGTCATAAGATTGTTAAGAATATGAATTACGTTTGAGTATTTGAATTAATTTGAGTCTTTAAAACTACTTATGTATTTTTAGAACCTATTGTAAGTTATAGCTTTTGATATATGAAAAACTGACTACTTCCTAAACCATCTATGATATATTTGTAAGATTAAAGTATGTGATCTATTTGCAACTTATTATTTTAAGACTATGAAATTTCTTTAGTCATTTTTGAAAACCCATAACATAGTATAACTTTTGAAGATTCATATTACATCTCATTACTTCATAGATCTATTGTTGGATAGAACTTAATTGGATTTTGGTTACTTATTGAGTTGTCAACTCACCCCCCCCCCTCCTTTTTCTCCTTTCAGATTTTGATCAGGAAGAGTAGCATATGTTTGGGCTTCCGCTGGGATGTGCGCATGAGTGAAGTTTAGGAAATCAATGGAATAAGTTTTGAACTTTTATGTTTTAAGATTACTATTTGTGTAATCCTTCAGACTTAAAGGATTTAGTTTATTTTTACTTGATGTTGGAAGATTATTATTTGGAGATCTTTGAGAATTTCTTTATTGAGGATATTTTTAAATTTATTGATGAAATTTTCTTAAGGATAATTATTTAATTGTTTAAGAGGGCCTTACACACTTGTAGAGTGTAAACTTTATAAGTGTGTGGCTGTTGTCACGTGCCTAGCTCTTTTTGGGTTTGGGGCGTGACAACAAGTATTGAAATAAAATGAAATACTATTCATCAAATCTAGTCAATAATACTAATTAAAATTGGAAGAAATGAAAAAAACTATTATTATATATTTAAACCATCTTTTAATACCATGCAAACCACCCGTTTGCTCCAACACAACATATCACCACAAATTCAGTTTCAAACATCACAAGTATAGAGTTTTACAAGTATTGAAATCAAATAAAATACTATTTATCAAATCTAATCAATAATACTCATTCAAATTTGCAAGAAATGAAAAACACTCTCAATATGTATTTAAACAATCTTTTAATATCATGCAAGCCACCCACTTGCTCCAATACAATATATCACCACAAATTCAATTTCAAACATCACAAGTATAGAGTTTTGCAAGTATTGAAATCAAATAAAATACTATTTATCAAATCTAATTAATAATACTCATTCAAATTTGCAAGAAATGAAAAACAGTCTCAATATGTATTTAAACCATCTTTTAATATCATGCATGCCATCCGTTTGCTCCAACACAACTTACCACCACAAATTCAGTTTCAAACATCACAAGTATAGAGTTTTACAAGTATTGAAATCAAATAAAATACTATTCATCACATCTAATAAAAAAATACTGAATTTACATTTGCAAGAAATGAAAAACGTTCCCAATATATATTTAAACCACCATATAACACCATACAAGCCACCCATTTGTTCCAATACAACATACCACCACAAATCCAATTTCTAACGTCACAAGTATTGAGTTTTACATGTATTGAAATCAAATAAAATACTATTCATCAAATCTAATCAATAATACTCATTCAAATTTGCAAGAAATGAAAAACACTCTCAATATGTATTTAAACCATCTTTTAATATCATGCAAGCCACCCGCTTGCTCCAACACAACATACCACCACAAATTCAATTTCAAACATCACAAGTATAGAGTTTTATAAGTATTGAAATCAAATAAAATACTATTCATCAAATCTAATCATTAATACTCATTCAAATTTGCAAGAAATGAAAAACACTCTCAATATGTATTTAAACCATCTTTTAATATCATGCAAGCCACCCGCTTGCTCCAA
Organism: Quercus mongolica; assembly: GCA_011696235.1. Taxonomy (NCBI): domain Eukaryota; kingdom Viridiplantae; phylum Streptophyta; class Magnoliopsida; order Fagales; family Fagaceae; genus Quercus; species Quercus mongolica. The sequence continues at coordinate 17,254,062 of CM022243.1, forward strand.
CACAACATACCACCACAAATTTAGTTTCAAACATCACAAGTATAGTGTTTTACAAGTATTTAAATCAAATAAAATACTATTCATCACATCTATTAAAAAATACTCATTCGCATTTGCAAGAGATGAAGAATACTCCCAATATATATTTAAACCACATTATAACACCATGCAAGCCATCCGCTTGTTCCAACACAACAATTCACGACAAAAGTAATTTCCAACATCACAAGTATAAAGTATTACATGTGTTTGAAATCAAATAAACTACTATTCACTACATCTAATTAACAATAACCATTCAAATTTGCAAGAAATGAAAAATATGAGAGTTCAATTATGTGTATAAACACCCTTGGACATTTAGACCCCCAATTTACAAATTAACCAATTCAAGTTTTATGTCAAACAACTAGTGTGCGGAAAATGAACATAAGCTATAATATGGAATTGGATAAACTATCTAAGCCAAATTAAAATCACAACCCACAGCAGATAATAAATGGCAAAGATAAAAGGGAAGGAAGATGCAAACACAAAGGTAACACGCGATGTGTTATCGAAGAGGAAACCGAAGCTCTCGGCGTAAAACCTCACCACCGCCCTCCAAGCGGTAAACAATCCACTAGAAAATGTAGTTCGGATACATGGACAGCAATAGACCCTCCAAGCCTAATCTACCTAGTGCACCTAAGCCCTCCAAGCTTCATGCTCCAACGAGGTTGCGCCGAACCTTTTTCTTTTCTAACTTCCCGGATTCCGCTACTAGACCGTAGCATCAACCAATGTAGATTGGTTCCTTCCTAACTGCTTCCTAGCAAACCAAACAACCCTCTCACAGAGATGAATATGGTGAGAACAAGGTTTTGGTAAAGTGCCTCTCAAGGATTTGACAATGGAGAGGAAGAGAGTTGAGGAATTTGAAGAGACTCTAATGTAAAGATTGTGGGTGAATTAATCTTGTTTTTCTTTAGGGTTTCTCTCTCAAAATTCTCTCTGGAAGCTCTCATACATTTGTGGGTATCAGGGGTATTTATATTGGAGTGAGAGAGGAATGTGAAACGTCAGGTTTTACAAAACAGGGGTGGCTCGCGGCTTGACCTCGCGACTTGACTGAGTTGCGAGATCGAGTCGCGAGATATCCGTATGGCCAGTTGTCTTGTTTTGTCCTGTAGTGCTCCAGCTAGCATGACTGTTCACCTTCTGGCACGCTTGGCACGTGTGCTATGTCTGGTGGCTTGAAGCCGGGAGAACAAGCCGCGAGTCTCTATTTTCTTGCACACTCTTGAGCAATCAACACTCTATCTCACTCACTACTCTCACAAGAAACCCACCTAAATACAGGGTTACTAAATGCTGAAATACAAGCAAATTTGGCACGAAATAAAGCCAATAAAATGGTTGATTAAATTCAACCTTACAATCTCCCCCTTTGGCTATTCCGTGACAAAACCTTAAAACAGACTCTAGACTTAACATGTGAGTTGGGAACAGTTGAACAAAACTCACTCACACCTAACTCTAGAAGCTGTGAAGCACTTGAATCATAAGAATATGAAACTCCTGAAACATAACAATACACCATGATCATTGTATGCAGAAAAACATGAAATGCATATGAAACAAGCTTAAGGTGATCAAGCAAAGATGAAGTGAATATTCAAATCAAGGCTTGATCAACCAAGTAATCACCATAAGGTAGTGATCACAGTGCTCATTCACACTTGGAATGAACACTTGAACATACAAGTTGACAAGAACAAGGCAAGATACTTGTATGCTCAACACTCAACCAATGCATAATACACAAAGTATATGCATCTAGGAACAATCCTACAAGGGCACAAGAGTGACAGTACATAAATCAAAATGTAAGACATTTAGATAAAAGTACTGATTTCAACATAGCATAAAAGGCTGCATTAAGCAAGGTACAAACCATAAAGCCTACAGAATATGCATAAAAATATTAACCCTAAAAGCTTACATAAGCACATGGGTACAAACCACAAAACAAAATATATTAACTTAAACTGAAGAAAATATAACAACTTAAACTGAAGAAGAATGCAAAAACACTCCCCCTTAGGTAATATCCTCCCCCTCTGATCAGGCCTATCACTCCCCCTTTTTTTCATGGAATAGGCTATACATCATCTTCTAGCGTTCTCTGAATTTGATCTAATTGAGTTTGAAGTGAGGTAAACTTCATATCCCATCGAGTGCTGAGATGGTGTAGAGTAGATGTGAGTCCAGAAATCTTTGTATTCAACTCGTGTACAGAGGATACAATGTGATCAAATTTTTCATCAAGGGAGAGAGTGCTGAAATGAGAGCCACTGTGAGATGCGGAAGTTTCCGGTTTGGCTTTCTTCCGACTATGTCCAATGCTGGCGTTGAATGTACGCATGTTGATTGGACTCAGTTTCGAGAGAGGAGATTCATCTGCCGTTGGATAAATTCCCTTGAGCTTCAAGATCCTTGAAATGATACAGCATAAAGGAATGCACGTTCGGGACTCAGTTCGTAGAACCGTTTTACGCAGAACATGAAAGATATGAGCACAGATGTCAATTTCTACATCAGAGATTAGATCATGAAGAAATAAAGCATGTCCGAGGTTCATATACCCAGCGCTTGATAAAGGGTACAAATTGTGAAACATCACAATTGTAAGCACTCTCAGTTTTGGAGGAAGAGAGGAAACACTGATGGATTTTCCATTGGGTGAGAACTCCTAGTCTTGTCCAAGACTTTCCTTGAGAAGCTCCTCATCAGGACAAAGATCATCATAAACCGGTGAGTGTCGAAATATTGGTCTGTTGATGTGCAGGATCTCTACCAAATATGCAGGAGAGACTGAAAAGCTCTTTTTCCTAACCCAGCACTTAAGTTCATCTTCTTCCACAATCGCGTTGGCATAAAATTCCTTTACCAAATCTTCATACGCGTCATCCAAATCAGAGAAAAGGTAATTCCAATCCTTGTGAGCAAACCATTTCGGAATGTCAGTGTCATGAAGTGATGATTGATCCACAGTTCTTTCTAGTAATGGTGTAGCATTTTGGAAATAATTCTCATGAGACTAATAGGCTGCATAGGATTTGAACTTGTTAGGATCGAATCTCTTTGATGAAGAACGAGTCTCTTTTGTTTGAGGTGGGTAGTCATCAACATCAATGACGTGTTCTTTCCCTTTGGAACTGCCTCCTTTCACAGCTGCTTTCTTGAATTGTGACATGTCTAGTTCGAATCATGAATAGAGGAAATGACAGAACACAATCCAACAGACATTATTAGCAGTGGGTTAGTGGCAATTTAGGGATAATGAAGAAACCCTAATAGCTAGATGAAAATGACCAGATGATAGCAATGAGGGACAAAAATGGCCCAAATGTAGCTACGCAGTAAAGTGGGTCAAATTAAAACCACACAATCAGCATAGTAAAACACATAGCCAACACATGAACATTTTGAATCAACACATCAACAACGGAGCAGACAAGATGAGAAACCAACAAAGAACAAACCCTAGCTAAGCACATGATGAAGAACAAAATCAACAACTTAATAAAGCTCAAAACTGAATCAATAGCTACGACAGACTAAGCATGGACAAAGAGTAACTGTCGAACCAAAAACCCATCTCAAAATCATAAACAAATGTGAATAATCTGGAGGGAAAAGCACAAAAACAAGTAAAATAGAGTTCAAGACAGAAAACCCATACTTGTTACTTGAAGATTTTGAGCTAAAAAGAAGCAACAATGGAGTTTGAAAAATGGGTGCACAGAGTGTTTGGGAAGGAGACAATTGGGAAAGAAGATGAACAGTCACAAACACGCGTTTTTCGCGACTGAAGTGAGTCGCCACAAAGTCGCCAGTTCAAGCCGCCAAAACACTTAAAGACAAAAGTTGTTAAAATTTTTCTAAGTGTTTTTCGCGACTGGAAGGTCTACCCGCAAGGGAGTCGCGAGCTGAGCTGCGAAAATCTCTGAGTAACCCTCGAGACTGGACCTTCCACTCGCGAACAAGTCGCCAAAAATGACTCGCGAAGACGCGACTGAGGCTCGCGACTTGAGTCGCGAAAACAGGGCAAAAATGGATTTTTGAAATTTTCAGATTTTTTAAACAAAATACTTTCCAAAAACACCTAAAACACTCATAAAATCTTTTTGTGCTTGAATTAACAAAGATTGAGCATGTGAAAACACATTTCATCAAGTACAATCACACAAATGAATATGGCATTTATTGAACATAAACTTGTGTGTTGTGTGTGGATATCGACAATGAGATATTCCTTAGTCTAATATGAAGTTTCAATGATCAATTCAACCAAGACATATACAATTAGTACTAGATCATGTGATCCATCTCAATTATAGAAATATGCATATATGACCTCCCACAAAATTTGATAACATATCTTGGAGCTTTACATTTGACTCCACTTTCAATCATAACATTTGATCTTTTTGATCTTTTGAGACAATCACCTCTCATTGTGAGAGTGATATTTGATATTTCACTATAATGAACTAGCCTTTGGCTTTTTGAATAAACAATCACTTTAATTTTAGGTCGCTTACCCTTTTTCCTAGTCGAATACTAGAGTGTACGACAGGCTTTTGCAGTTCAATATCTCTTTTCATTTGGAGATTTACATTTGGTGAGCTCTTTTTAGCAAAAACAAAAATAAAGAGTGGGAAGATATATAGACACAAGTCTATGCATGTCTCAAGATTATCATAACCATTCACTAATCATTCATGACAAGTTTGAAGATCTATTTACAACAATCACATAGATTTCAAGATTTCTCCCACAGTGATATGAGTGCAAAGAAACAAGCAATGCTCGAAAATGCACAAAGCCATTAGCACAAAGGTACAAGGCAAAACAAGTTTTGAGACAAAAGCTCAACAATGTCAATTAAACTTTTTGATTTTCTAATTTTTATGTGATTTTTGGATTTTTTTTAACACAAGAAGAACAAGATTGATCAAAAACAAAAGAAAACCAAGAGTATGCACAAATAAATAAACACACAACCATCAACATAAACAACAATCAATCAAACAAACATTGTCACAAAACATAGGAAGTATTAATGCATGGACATGTTGTAATGCTTATGCATGAGTACCATTTTTCACCCACACGTCACTTGCGTTTGGGGTGATTTCCTTATAGGATTGGGTACGGGAGTTAGGGCTTTCAAACCTTCGTGAGAAGCTTTCCAAGCAGTTGGTGAATGCACCAATCATCTTCATCACGTTTATCATTCCGAGATCACCATTTTGATCTCTTGATTGTTCACCTGCCCAATTTCTTCTATCATTTCTAGGTCCTCGTGACATTTGAGGAGTTGCACTATTCTTTGCTCTCAACTTCTGGCAATTTGGTCGAGTATGCCCTTGAAGTCCGCAATGATGACACACATAAGGTGATCTAGGACCTCTTTGTGGTCGTGGACGAGACTTGGCACGAGATTCAGACCTGCCCACAGATTGATTACGGGAATTCAACAACCGTTCATTCCCCACATTTCTCTTCTCCTCTATCTTGGGCTTCTCAGCAGTAGGACCAACATCAGCTGATTCTTTGGCCTTTATAAACTTCACTTCTTTAGTGACATTTCCAGATGAGCTACTTCCTCCGGTATATCCCAACCCGGATTTGTTTGAAAAGCCCTTTTGAGATGAAATAACATCATCTAGCTTCTTGGTGGTGACCCTCTCAATTTTGGCGTTTGCTTGCACAACCTCTTGAAAGTTCAAAAACGTGTACAAAACACCTTTGAACGTTTAGACCCCCAAATTACAACTTAACCAATACAAGCAATATGTCAAACAACTAGTGTGCGGAAACTTAACACATGCTATAATACGAAATTAGTTAAAGACTATCTAAGCCATAACAAAATAAAACCACAGCAGATAATAAAAAGGCAAAGATAGAGAGGAAGGAAGATGCAAACACAGAGACAACACGCGATGTGTTATCGAAGAGGAAACCGAAGTCCTCGGCGAAAAACCTCTCCGCCGCCCTCCAAGCGGTAAACAATCCACTAGAAAATACAGTTGGGATACAAGGACAGCAATAGACCCTCCAAGCCTAATCTACCCAGTGCACCTAAGCCCTCCAAGCTTCTTGCTCCAACGAGGTTGCGCCGAACCTTTTTCTTTTCTAGCTTCCCGGATTCCGCTACTAGACCGTAGCATCAACCAATGAAGATTGGTTCCTTCCTAACTGCTTCCCAGAAATCCAAACAACTGTCTCACAGTGATGATGATGGTGAGAACCAGGTTTGGTATAATGCCTCTCAAGGATTTGACAATGGAGAGGAAGAGAGTAGAGGAATTTGAAGAGACTCTAAGGTATAGATTGTGGGTGAAACAATCTTGTTTTTCTTTAGGGTTTCTCTCTCAAAATTCTCTCTGGAAGCCCTCTTTCAATCGTGGGTAAAAGAGGTATTTATACTGGAGTGGGAGAGGAATGTGAAACGTCAGGTTTTACAAAACAGGGGTGGCTCGCGGCTTGACCTCGTGGCTTGACTAAGTCGCGAGATCCAGTCGCGAGTTAACCGTGTGGCCAGTTGTCCTGTTTTGTCCTGTAGTGCTCCAACTAGCATGACTGTTCATCTTCCAGCATGCTTGGCATGTGTGCTGCTTCTGGCGGCTTGCAGCCGCGAGTCACCTGCGAGTCCCAGCCGCGAGTCTCTGTTTTCTTGCACACTCTTGAGCAATCTTCACTCTATCTCACTCACTACCCTTACAACAAACCCACCTAAATACAGGGTTACTAAATGCTGAATTACAAGCAAATTTGGCACGGAATAAAGCCAATTAGATGGTTGAATAAATTCAACCTTACAGAATTTATTCAACCATCTAATTGGCTTTATTCCGTGCCAAATTTGCTTGTAATTCAGCATTTAGTAACCCTGTATTTAGGAGGGTTTGTTGTAAGGGTAGTGAGTGAGATAGAGTGAAGATTGCTCAAGAGTGTGCAAGAAAACAGAGACTCGCGGCTGGGACTCGCAGGTGACTCGCGGCTGCAAGCCGCCAGAAGCAGCACACATGCCAAGCATGCTGGAAGATGAACAGTCATGCTAGTTGGAGCACTACAGGACAAAACAGGACAACTGGCCACACGGTTAACTCGCGACTGGATCTCGCGACTTAGTCAAGCCACGAGGTCAAGCCGCGAGCCACCCCTGTTTTGTAAAACCTGACGTTTCACATTCCTCTCCCACTCCAATATAAATACCCTTTTTACCCACGATTGAGAGAGAGCTTCCAGAGAGAATTTTGAGAGAGAAACCCTAAAGAAAAACAAGATTGTTTCACACACAATCCCTACCTTAGAGTCTCTTCATATTCCTCAACTCTCTTCCTCTCCATTGTCAAATCCTTGAGAGGTATTTTACCAAACCTGGTTCTCACCATTATCATCACTGTGAGACAGTCGTTTGGAGTTCTGGGAAGCAGTTAGGAAGGAGCCAATCTACATTGGTTGATGCTATGGTATAGTAGCGGAATCCGGGAAGCTAGAAAAGAAAAAGGTTCGGCGCAACCTCGTTGGAGCAAGAAGCTTGGAGGGCTTAGGTGCACTGGGTAGATTAGGCTTGGAGGGTCTATTGCTGTCCTTGTATCCCAACTACATTTTCTAGTGGATTGATTACCGCTTGGAGGGCGGCGGAGAGGTTTTTCGCCGAGGTCTTCGGTTTCCTCTTCGATAACACATCGCGTGTTGTCTTTGTGTTTGCATCTTCCTTCCTCTATCTCTGCCTTTATATTATCTGCTGTGATTGTATTATGTTATGGCTTAGATAGTTTTCTATTCTATTTCACATTATAGCATATGTTAAGTTTCCGCACACTTGTTGTTTAACATATTGCTTGTGTTGATTAAGTTAATTTTTGGGGGTCTAAACGTTCAAAAGTGTTTTGTACACGTTTTTGAACTTTCAAATTCAACCTTACAATCTTCCCCTTTGGCTATTCCGTGACAAAACCCTAAAACAGACTCTAGACTTAACATGTGAGTTGGGAACAGTTGAACAAAACTCATTCACACCTAACTCTAGAAGCTGTGCAGCTCTTGAATCCTATGAACATGAATCTCTTGAAACACAACAATACACCATGATCATTGTAAGCAGAAAATTATAAATGCATATGAAACAGGCAATATGTGATCAAGCAAAGATGGAGTTAAGAAACAAACCATGGCTTGATCAACCAAATGAACACCACAAGGTAGTGATCACAGTGCTTATTCACACTTGGAATGAACACAAGGACATACAAGTTAACAAGCACAAGACAAGACACTTGTATGCTCAACACTCAACCAATGCATAACACACAAGGCATATGCATCTAGGAACAATCCTACAAGGGCACAAGAGTGACAGTACATAAACCAAAATGCAGAACATTTAGATTAAAGTACTGATTTCAACATAGCATAAAGGCTGCATTAAGCAAGGTACATACTATAAAGCCTACAAACTATGCATAAAACATTAACCCTAAAAGCTTACAAAAGCACATGGGTACAAACACAAAAACATCCTGAATAACAGTTTACAAAACACAATATATCAACTTAAAGAGAAAATTGAAACTTAAGAAGAATGTAAAGACACTCCCCCTTAGGTAATGACACTCCCCCTTAGGTAATATCCTCCCCCTCTGATCATGCCTATCACTCCCCCTTTTTGTCATGGAATAGGCTAGTCATCCTCTTCCAGCTTTCTCTGAATTTGATCCAATTGAGTTTGAAGAGAAGTAAACTTCATATCCCATCTAGTGCTTTGATGGTGTAGATAAGCTGTGAGTCCAGACATCTTTGTATTCAACTCGTGGACAGAGGATACAATGCGATCAAGTTTCTCATCTAGGGAGAGAGTGCTAAACTGAGAGTCACTGTGAGATGCAGAAGTTTCTGGTTTGGCTCTCTTCCGACTATGTCCAATGCTTGCATTGAATGTACACATGTTGATTGGACTGGGTTTGGAGATAGGAGATTCATCAGCCGTTGGATAAATTCTCTTGAGCTTCAAGATCCATGAAATGAGACTGCAGAAAGGAACGCATATCCAAGACTCAGTTCGAAGAACCGTTTTGCGCAGAACATGAAAGGTATGAGCACAGATGTCTATTTCCACATCAGAGATTAGATCATGAAGAAACAAAGCACGTCCGAGGTTCATATACCCAGTGCTTGATAAAGGGTACAAATTGTGAAACATCACAATTGTAAGCACTCTCAGTTTTGGAGAAAGAGAGGAAACACTGATGGATTTGCCATTGGGTGAGAACTCCAAGTCTTGACCAAGACTTTCTTTGAGAAGCTCCTCATCAGGACAGAGATCATCATAAACCGGTGAATGTCGGAAAATGGGTCTGTTGATATGAAGAATTTCTGCCAGATATGTAGGAGAGACAGAAAAGCTCTTTTTCCGAACCCAGCACTTAAGTTCATCTCCTTCCACAATTGCATTAGCATAAAATTCTTTTACCAACTCTTCATACGCGTCATCCAGATCAGAGAGAAGGTAATTCCAATCCTTGTGAGCAAACCATTTCGGAATGTCAGTGTCATGAAGTGAGGACTGATCCAAAGCTCTTTCTAGTAATGGTTTGGCATGTAGAAAGAAATTCTCATAAGACTGATAGGCTGCATATGATCTGAACTTGTTGGGATCGAATCTCTTTGATGAAGAGCGAGTCCCTTTTGGTTGAGGTGGGTAATCATCAACATCAATTACTGGTTCCTTCCCTTTGGAACTACCTCCTTTCACAGCAGCTTTCTTGAATGGTGACATGACCAGTCTGCATTATGAACAAGGGAAATAACAGAACACAATCCAACAGACTATATTAGCAGTGGGTTAGTGGAAATTTAGGGATAAAGAAGAAACCCTAATAGCTGGATGAAAATGGTCAGAAAATAGCAATGAGGGACACAAATGGCCCAAATTGAACTACACGGTAGAAGGAGTCCAAATAGAACCACATAATCAGCTGAAAAAGGACCCACAATCAACAACACATCAACATGATACCACACAGGATCATAGTGAAACACGACATCAACAGCAGATCAGACAAAAATAGCTAACCCTAGCTAAGCACATGATGAAGAACACAACCACCAAAATAAACTAGCTCAAAAACAGAAACACAAGCTTCCATAAGCTAAGCATGGACAAAGAGTAATAGTTGAGCTAAAAACCCATCACAAAATCACAATCAAATGTGAATAATCCAGAGGGAAAACCATAACAACAAGTAAAATAGAGTTCAAGACAGAAAAACCATACCTGTTAGTCGACGATTTTGAGCTGAAAAGAGGCAAATAATGGAGATCGAAAATGGAGGCACGGTGTGAATGGGTAAGAGCAGATGAGAAAGACAATGAACAGTCACAAAAAGATCGAGGGAAAAACAAAAAGTTTAAAAACTGCCCCTGTATGTCCAAAACACGCGATTTTCGCGACTGAAACGAGTCGCCAAAAAGTCGCCAGATCAAGCCGCCAAAACACTCAAGGACAAAAATTTGAAAATTTTTTCTAAGTGTTTTTCGCGACTGGAAGGTCTACCCGCGAGTGAGTCGCGAGCTGAGCCGCGAAAATCTCTGAGTAAACCACGCGACTGGACCTTCCACTCGCGAACAAGTCGCCAAAAATTACTCGCGAAGACGCGACTGAGGCACGCGACTTGACATACCCGCGACTGAGTCGCCAAAACAGGGCAAAACTGGATTTTTGAAATTTTCAGATTTTTCAAACAAAAGACTTTCCAAAAATACCTAAAACACTCAAAAATCTTTTTGTGCTTGAATTAACAAAGATTGAGCATGTGAAAACACATTTCATCAAGTACAATCACACAAATGAATATGGCATTTATTGAACATAAACTTGTGTGTTGTGTGTGGATATCAACAATGAGATAGTCCTTCGTCTAATGTGAAGTTTCAATGATCAATTCAACCAAGGCATACACAATTAGCACTAGATCATGTGACCCATCTCAATTATAGAAATATGTATATATGACCTCCCACACAACTTGATAACATAACTTGGAGCTTATCATTTGACTCCACTTTCAATCATAACATTTGATCTTTTTGATCTTTTGAGGCAATCATCTCTCATTGTGAGAGTGATATATGACATTTCACTTTAAAGAACAGGCCTTTGGCCTTTTTGAATAAACATTCACTTTAATAAAAGGTCGCTTACCCTTTTTCCTAGTCAAATACTAGAATGTGCGACAGGCTTTTGCAGCTCAATATCTCTTTTCATTTGGAGATTTACATTTGGTGAGCTCTTTATAGCAAAACAAAAATAAAGAGTGGGAAGAGATATAGACACAAGTCTATGCATGTCTCAAGATCAACAAAACCATTCACTAATCATTCATGACAAGTTTGAAGATCTATTTACAACAATCACAAAGATTTGAAGATTTCTCCCACAGAGATATGAGTGCAAAGAAACAAGCAATGCTCGAAAATGCACAATGCCATTAGCACAAAGGTACAAGGAAAAACAAGTTTTGAAACAAAAACTCAACAATGTCAATCAAGCTTTCTGATTTTCTAATTTTTATGTGATTTTTGGATTTTTGACACAAAAGAAGAAAATGATTGAACAAACATAAAAAGAAACAACAGTATTCACAAATAGACAAACAAACAATAAACATGTTGCACAAAGAACTAATCAAAGAGGTGTGTGCCCCAACACAAACAGACTTATCATATTATAAATATGTGAAGCACACAACACACAAGAGAGTCAAGGAATTGTACCAACACCAATGGTCTTACGGAGTGATTCAAACCGTGGACCATCGAGAGGCTTGGTGAAGATATCCGCCTTTTGATTGTCGGTGTGTATGAACTCAAGACACACAACTCTTTCCTCTACCAAATCCCGAATAAAATGGTAACGTATCTCTATGTGTTTGGATTTTGAATGCTGGACAGGATTCTTGGAAAGATTGATGGCACTGGTGTTGTCACAGAAGACACACATCGTTTCTTGAGGAATTCCATAGTCATGAAGTAATTTCTTCATCCAAAGAAGCTGAGTGCAGCAACTTCCAGCAGCGATGTATTCTGCTTCTGCAGTAGATAGAGACACTGAATTCTGCTTCTTGCTCATCCACGAGACAAGATTGTTACCAAGATAAAAACAGCCGCCTGAAGTGCTTTTCCGATTGTCTACACTGCCAACCCAGTCAGCATCTGAATACCCAGCAAGACAAGCATTTGAGTCTTTTGAATACCACAGACCATAGTTTGCAGTACCATTCACATATCAAATGATTCGCTTAGCAGCAGTCAGATGAGATTCCTTCGGATTAGCTTGGTACCTGGCACAAACGCCCACACTGAAAGCAATGTCCGGTCTACTGGCTGTAAGGTAGAGCAAACTCCCTATGATGCTCCTATACAATGTAGGACTTACTTCAACTCCCGACGAATCCACATTCAGTTTAGTGGAAGAGCTCATGGGAGTGGAGGCATGTTTTTTGGAGTCTAGTCCAAACTTCTTGACAATGTTTTTGGCATACTTCTCTTGAGATACAAATATACCCTCCTTCTGTTGTTTGACTTGAAGACCCAAGAAGAATGTGAGCTCCCCCACCATACTCATCTCAAACTCCTTCTTCATCTCCTCAGAAAATTCAGTAGCACGATCTTCGATAGTTGCCCCAAACACTATGTCATCAACATAGACTTGTGCCACAAGGAGTAATCTTCATCATTTTTGACAAACAGAGTTCGATCGGCGTACCCTCTCTTGAAACCTCTATCTAGAAGATAATGTGTAAGACGATCGTATCAGGCTCTAGGCGCTTGTTTTAAGCCATAAAGGGCTTTCTTCAATCTTAATACATGATCAGGAAAATGAGGATCCTCAAATCCTTTTGGTTGCTCAACAAATAATTCGGTCATTCTTTCTTAAAGTGTCCATGCCCGTTACATTCGAAACAAGTGACACCTTGTGTATGTTGGGATTCTTTTCCAACTTTCTTTTTGAATTCCCTTTTCTCCCTTCCTGAACTTTGGAATTTTCTTTTATCACCAAATTTGCCATTATTTTTGAATTTCAAGAATTTTCTGAAATTTTTAACAAGGTATGCAACATCTTTGTCAACCACATCTTCTCCCGATGAGTCATGATCTTCCACCTTCTCATTAATGGTCTTACGAGCAAGAGATTTACTCTTCCGTTGATTGGGCAGTGACATCTCATAAGTCTGAAGAGAACCAACCAGCTCCTGGACTTTGATGTCATCAAGGTCCTTGCTCTCTTCAATCGCTGTCACTTTAGCACGAAAACTTTCCAGCAAAGATCGAAGGATCTTCCTTACAATTTTAGAGTCCTCCGTTTTCTCTCCCAAATTGAACTTGCTGACAATTACTTCATTCAGCTTGCTATAGAAATAGTCAAAGGACTCATCCTCACTCATTTTTAACTCCTCAAACCAAGTAGTTAGCATCTGCAGCTTGGTGTCTTTTACATTCTTCGTGCCATCGTACGTGGTCTCCAATATCTCCCATGCTTCTTTAGCAACGGTAATGTGAGAGATCCTGTGAAATTCATCTGGAGACACACCATAGAAAATAACATTGAGTGCTTTACTGTTAGTATTAGATGCAGCAAGTGCTGCCTTATCCCATGTGGATTTGACTTCCTCAGGCCTGGTCCAACCTATCTCAACAGCATCCCAAACAGATTCATCAATAGAACACAGAAAAGCTCTCATGCGAACCTTCCAAAAAGCATAATTACTACCATCAAAATATGGAGGTGCATTTAGGGATTGAGACTGATCCATCTCAAAAGAGAGTCAAGGATCACACAATGGTAATGAAACTACAAGAAGTGTACCCGCTCTGATACCAATTGAAAGTTCAAATATGTGTATAAACACCCTTGAACGTTTAGACCCCCAATTTACAAATTAACCAATTCAAGTTTTATGTCAAACAACTAGTGTGAGGAAAATGAACATAAGCTATAATATGGAATTGGATAAACTATCTAAGCTAAATTAAAATCACAACCCACAGCAGATAATAAAAGGCAAAGATAAAAGGGAAGGAAGATGCAAACACAAAGAGAACACGCGATGTGTTATCGAAGAGGAAACCGAAGCCCTCGGCATAAAACCTCTCCGCTGCCCTCCAAGCGGTAAACAATCCACTAGAAAATGTAGTTGGAATACATGGACAGCAATAGACCTTCCAAACCTAATCTACCCAGTGCACCTAAGCCCTCCAAGCTTCTTGCTCCAACGAGGTTGCGCCGAACCTTTTTCTTTTCTAACTTCCCGGATTCCGCTACTAGACCATAGCATCAACCAATGTAGATTGGTTCCTTCCAAACTGCTTCCCAGCAAACTAAACAACTTTCTCAAAGAGATGAATATGGTGAGAACAAGGTTTTGGTAAAGTGCCTCTAAAGGATTTGACAATGGAGAGGAAGAGAGTTGCGGAATTTGAAGAGACTCTACTGTATAGATTGTGGGTGAATCAATCTTGTTTTTCTTTAGGGTTTCTCTCTCAAAATTCTCTCTGGAAGCTCTCATACATTTGTGGGTATCAGGGGTATTTATATTGGAGTGAGAGAGGAATGTGAAACGTCAGGTTTTACAAAACAGGGGTGACACGCGGCTTGACCCCGCGACTTGACTGAGTCGCGAGATCCAGTCGCGAGATAACCGTATGGCCAGTTGTCCTGTTTTGTCCTGTAGTGCTCCAGCTAGCATGACTGTTCACCTTCTAGCACGCTTGGCAAGTGTGCTGCGTCTGGCGGCTTGAAGTCGCGAGTCACCCGCGAGAACAAGCCGTGAGTCTCTGTTCTCTTGCACACTCTTGAGCAATCAACACTCTATCTCACTCACTACCCTTACAATAGACCCGCCTAAATACAGGGTTACTAAATGCTGAAATACAAGCAAATTTGGCACGGAATAAAGCCAATAAAATGGTTGATTAAATTCAACCTTACAAAACACTTCAAATATGTATTTAAACCACCTTATAAGACCTTACAAGCCATCCGCTTGGTCCAACATAATATACCACCACAAATCCAATTTCCAACATCACAAGTATAGAATTTTACAAGTATTGAAATCAAATAAAATACTATTCATCAAATCTAATCAATAATATTCATTAAAATTGGAAGAAATGAAAAAAAACTCTCATTATGTATTTAAACCATCTTTTAATACCATGCAAGCCACTCGCTTGCTCCAACACAACATATCACCACAAATTTAATTTCAAACATCACAAGTATCGAGTTTTACAGGTATTGAAATCAAATAAAATACTATTCATCAAATCTAATCAAAAATACTCATTCAAATTTACTAGAAATGAAAAACACTCTCAATATGTATTTAAACCATTTTTTAGTATCATGCATGCCACCCGCTTGCTCCAACACAACATACCACCACAAATTCAGTTTCAAACATCACAAGTATAGAGTTTTACAAGTATTGAAATCAAATAAAATACTATTCATCACATCTAATAAAAAAAATACTCAATTCACATTTGCAAGAAATGAAAAACATTCCCAATATATATTTAAACCACCATATAACACCATGCAAGCCACCCACCTGCTCCAATACAACATACCACCACAAATCCAATTTCCAATATCACAAGTATAGAGTTTTACAAGTATTAAAATTAAATAAAATACTATTCATCAAATCTAATCAATAACACTCATTCAAATTTGCAAGAAATGAAAAACAATCTCAATATGTATTTGAACCATCTTTTAGTACCATGCAAGCCACCAGCTTTCTTCAACCCAATATACCACCACAAATTCAATTTCAAACATCACAAGTATAGAGTTTTACAATTATTGAAATCAAATAAAATACTATTCATCAAATCTATTCAATAATACTCATTCAAATTTGCAAGAAATGAAAAACACCCTTAATATGTTTTTAAATCATCTTTTAATACCACGCAAGCCACACGCTTGCTCCAACACAACATATCACCACAAATTCAATTTCGAACATCACAAGTATAGAGTTTCACAAGTATTTAAATCAAATAAAATATGAAAGTTCAAAAACGTGTACAAAACACCTTTGAACGTTTAGACCCCCAAATTACAACTTAACCAATACAAGCAATATGTCAAACCACTAGTGTGCGGAAACTTAACACATGCTATAATACGAAATTGGTTAAAAACTATCTAAGTCATAACAAAATAAAACCACAGCAGATAATAAAAAGGCAAAGATAGAGAGGAAGGAAGATGCAAACACAAAGACAAGACGCGATGTGTTATCGAAGAGGAAACCGAAGTCCTCGGCGAAAAACCTCTCCACTGCCCACCAAGCGCTAAACAATCCACTAGAAAATACAGTTGGGATACAAGGACAGCAATAGACCCTCCAAGCCTAATCTACCCAGTGCACCTAAGCCCTTCAAGCTTCTTGCTCCAACGAGGTTGCGCCGAACCTTTTTCTTTTCTAGCTTCCCGGATTCCGCTACTAGACCGTAGCATCAACCAATGAAGATTGGTTCCTTCCTAACTGCTTCCCAGAAATCCAAACAACTGTCTCACAGTGATGATGATGGTGAGATCCAGGTTTGGTATAATGCCTCTCAAGGATTTGACAATGGAGAGGAAGAGAGTAGAGGAATTTGAAGAGACTCTAAGGTATAGATTGTGGGTGAAACAATCTTATTTTTCTTTAGGGTTTCTCTCTTAAAATTCTCTCTGGAAGCCCCCTTTCAATCGTGGGTAAAAGGGGTATTTATACTGGAGTGGGAGAGGAATGTGAAACGTCAGGTTTTACAAAACAGGGGTGGCTCGCGGCTTGACTAAGTCGCGAGATCCAGTCGCGAGTTAACCGTATGGCCAGTTGTCCTATTTTGTCCTGTAGTGCTCCAGCTAGCATGACTGTTCATCTTCCAGCATGCTTGGCACGTGTGCTGCTTCTGACGGCTTGCAGCCGCGAGTCACCCGCGAGTCCCAGCCGCGAGTCTCTTTTTTCTTGCACACTCTTGAGCAATCTTCACTCTATCTCACTCACTACCCTTACAACAAACCCACCTAAATACAGGGTTACTAAATACTGAATTACAAGCAAATTTGGAACGGAATAAAGCCAATTAGATGGTTGAATAAATTCAACCTTACAAAATACTATTCATCACATCTAATAAAAAATATTCATTCACATTTGCAAGATATGAAAAACACTCCCAATATATATTTAAACCACCTTATAACACCATGCAAACCACCTGCTTGCTCCAACACAACAACTCACCACAAAACTAATTTCCAACATCACAAGTATAAGGTTTTACAAGTGTTGAAATCAAATAAAATACTATTCACTACATCTAATCAACAATAATCATTCAAATTTACAAGAAATGAAAAATACTTCAAATATGTATTTAAACCACCTTATAAGACCTTACAAGCCATCCGCTTGCTCCAACATAACATACCACTACAATTCTAATTTCCAAGATCACAAGTATAGAATTTTACAAGTATTGAAATCTGAAAGTTCAAAAACGTGTACAAAACACTTTTGAACGTTTAGACCCCCAAAAATTAACTTAACCAACACAAGCAATATGTTAAACAACAAGTGTGCGGAAACTTAACATATGCTATAATGTGAAATAGGTTAAATACTATCTAAGCCATAACATAATAAAATCACAGCAAATAATATAAAGGCAAAGATAGAGAGGAAGGAAGATGCAAACACAAAGACAACACGCGATGTGTTATCGAAGAGGAAACCGAAGTCCTCGGCGAAAAACCTCTCCGCCGCCCTCCAAGCGGTAATCAATCCACTAGAAAATACAGTTGGGATACAAGGACAGCAATAGACCCTCCAAGCCTAATCTACCCAGTGCACCTAAGCCCTCCAAGCTTCTTGCTCCAACGAGGTTGCGCCGAACCTTTTTCTTTTCTAGCTTCCCGGATTCCGCTACTAAACCATAGCATCAACCAATGAAGATTGGCTCCTTCCTAACTGCTTCCCAGAACTCTAAACAACTGTCTCACAGTGATGATGATGGTGAGAACCAGGTTTGGTATAATGCCTCTCAAGGATTTGACAATGGAGAGGAAGATAGTTGAGGAATATGAAGAGACTCTAAGGTAGGGATTGTGTGTGAAACAATCTTGTTTTTCTTTAGGGTTTCTCTCTCAAAATTCTCTCTGGAAGCTCTCTTTCAATCGTGGGTAAAAGGGGTATTTATACTGGAGTGAGAGAGGAATGTGAAACGTCAGGTTTTACAAAATAGGGGTGGCTCGCGGCTTGACCTCGCGGCTTGACTAAGTCGCGAGATCCAGTCGCGAGATAACCGTATGGCCAGTTGTCCTGTTTTGTCCTGTAGTGCTCCAGCTAGCATGACTGTTCATCTTCCAGCATGCTTGGCACGTGTGCAGCTTCTGGCGGCTTGCAGCCGCGAGTCCACCCACGAGTCCCAGCCGCGAGTCTCTGTTTTCTTGCACACTCTTGAGCAATCTTCACTCTATCTCACTCACTACCCTTACAACAAACCCACCTAAATACAGGGTTACTAAATGCTGAATTACAAGCTAATTTGGCACGGAATAAAGCCAATTAGATGGTTGAATAAATTCAACCTTACAATCTCCCCTTTTGGCTATTCCGTGACAAAACCCTAAAACAGACTCTAGACTTAACATGTGAGTTGGGAACAGTTAAACAAAACTCACTCACACCTAACTCTAGAAGCTGTGAAGCACTTGAATCATATGAACAAAATACTCCTGAAACACAACAATACACTATGATCATTGTAAGTAGAAAATTATAAATGCATATGAAACAGGCAGAATGTGATCAAGCAAAGATGGAGTAAGATACAAACCATGGCTTGATCAACCAAGTGACCACCACAAGGTAGTGATCACAGTGTTCATTCACACTTGGAATGAACACAAGGACATACAAGTTAACAAGCACAAGGCAAGACACTTGTATGCTCAACACTCAACCAATGCATAGCACACAAGGCATATGCATCTAGGAACAATCCTACAAAGGCACAAGAGTGACAGTACATAAACCAAAATGCAGAACATTTAGATCAAAGTACTGATTTCAACATAAGCATAAAGGCTGCATAAGCAAGGTACATACCATAAAGCCTACAAACTATGCATAAAACAATAACCCTAACAGCTTACAAAAGCAAATGGGTACAAACACAGAATATCCTGAAAAACATCAACAAAATATATTAAAGATTAAACCAAGTGTATAAGTAATGAGTTAGAAACAACTATACACCAAAACATAGTGTATCAAAACCATAAAAACATTAAATAGTACCCAACATAGCAAAAACCTAAAACCATAAGTTTAGAAGATAAGACTAAGAACACAAGTATAACAAAAGTATGTGTGTGTGAACTCCCCCTATCACTATGCACACTTCCCTTTGAACTTTTCTCCCCCTTACTGAATGCTCTCCCCCTTTTTGTCACAAATAGCTAAAGGCTCTCGTCCAACTTTCGTTGAATCTCATCTAGCTGATTCTCCATAGTCTCGAGACGCATTTGGACATGGTTGTTTGTGGAGTAGAGAAGAGCCACTAGCTCATCAACGCGTTTCTGAATATGCTCAAGTACACTGCCGACTCTATCAGTATGAGGTGCAGTCTGTGCTTGTGGAATACTAGTCGGTGAAGCTTCAGGAACAGCACGTGATGTAGATGTGGTATGTGCAGGTGTCTCTGAGTCAGGGGCAGAAGGAGTAACCGGAGAGATGTGAGCACTCCTTGGTGATTTAGAGGAGTGACTTCTGCTAGCTTGAAGAGTGAACAAGGAAATGGGACGTTGACGAGGCAACATTTTTCCATCTGCAGGAGGAATAATGCCTACACGAAGAATGAGCTTCATGATGAGGCTGCAAAAAGGAATAACTCCTCGAGCTGCAGATCGACACGCAGTCTTCCTCAAAGTGTAGTAGATGTGAGCACATATGTCAATGGGGGCTCCTGTAATGAGGTCACAAAGAAATAGCGCTCTCCCAAGATTGATGAATGTAGTGTTGGACAGTGGGTAGAGATTGGTGAACATGATCAACTTCAGTGTGGTCAGCTCTGGAGCAAACTTTGCGGTGCTGATGGATGTTCCTGCATTGGAGACTTCATGATCGTGGCCTAGGATTTGAAGAATTTCTCCAACTTCTGGATTTCGTTCATCATACGGAGTTGTATTCACATCCTGAGGTCTGGTGATGCCAAGAAGATCTGCGATGGAGTCTGGGGTAACACTAAACTCTGTTCCTTTGACCCAGAAAATGAGTTGAGGTCCAAGATCAGTTGCATTGGAAAAGCATTCTTTGACCAGCTCATCCATTGGATCATCAAAATTCCCGAACAAGTTTGCCCAATCTCGGTTCTCAAAGATTCGAGGGATGAAGGTGGTCCCTAAGGTGTTGAACTCTACTACCCGTTCCACTATAGTGGTTGACTTGTCAAACACATTTGAGTAGGCATGTGAGTTAAGCGGAAGTTTGAATCTATCCTCATTTGGATCTTGAGATGCCTGAGATGATAGACGAGTTCTTTTAGCAACCGGTGTTGCTGGTTCGTCAGCAACAATGTCTTTACCCCTGGAAAATCGACGAGACATCTGCAAGAGAACAGGCCAACAGCAAAGAACCAAACAACAATACCACACAAAATGATTGTCAACAAGGTTCAGTGTAAACAGTATTTCAATATATAAACACAAACTGAAGATAGAACAGACCCAACCAAAACTTCCAACAATACAAAGAAACACAAACTAACAGGTGCAGCAAAATGGTAATATTGCACCAAGCCATAAATGGACAACTCAACTGACAAAAACTGTCAATGAGACAAGTTAACATGACCATGATATGCAATCAGATACAGCATTTGAACATCTAAAGCAAATAACATGATTCACTCCACCAGAAATACGAACAAGGGAAAAGAAATTTCAATATGAAGAAACCAATTAACCACACTGGAGCACATGGTTAAGAAACATACATTATGTTATCATAAAAATTCAGTAACCAAATGCCAAACACCATCATCAATACTTAAGCAAATGTAATGGGTAAGTCAAATAGACACCAAACCCATTTCAGAAAAGAATCTCATATTCAATAATAGGCAAAAAAAACAGAACAATGAAAAACACATTGTGACTGTTCAGCATGAAAACAGAAGGGAACAATATCAAGCAAGACACGCCATACCCATTACACAAAGAGATAAGTATAACGAATACAATACCAGTCCAAACAGTAACAGAAATATGCAGGAAAAAGGAAAATGAGATTGAGAAAGCAAAACCCATACCTTTTCTTGATGATTTGGATAAGAAATGAAGCACCAATGGGGTTTGAAAACTGGATTCACGAAGAGTTTGGGAGGAAGACAGTTTAAAGAGAAGATGAACAGTTACAAAAGTTCGAGGGAAAACTGAAAAAGGTTTAAAAACTGCTCCTGTTTCTGCCAAACACGCGATTTTCGCGACTTGATTGAGTCGCCACACAGTCGCCAGCTCAAGCCGCCAAAGCACACAAGAACAAGTAAGTCGCGAACTGAGCCGCGAAGATCTCTGAGTGAACCTCGCGACTGAACCTTCCACTCGCGAACAAATCGCCAAAAATGACCAGCGAAGATGCGACTGAGGCTCGCGACTTGACACACCCGCGACTGAGCCGCCAAAACAGGGCAAAGCAGGATTTTTGAAATAATCAGATTTTTTAAACAAAATACTTTCCAAAAACACCTAAAACACTCAAAAATCTTTTTGTGCTTGAATTAACAAGGATTGAGCATATGAAAACACATTTCATCAAGTACAATCACACTGTAAGGTTGAATTTATTCAACCATCGTTTTACAAAATAGGGGTGGCTCGCGGCTTGACCTCGCGGCTTGACTAAGTCGCGAGATCCAGTCGCGAGATAACCGTATGGCCAGTTGTCCTGTTTTGTCCTGTAGTGCTCCAGCTAGCATGACTGTTCATCTTCCAGCATGCTTGGCACGTGTGCAGCTTCTGGCGGCTTACAGCCGCGAGTCCACCCGCGAGTCCTAGCCGCGACTCTCTGTTTTCTTGCACACTCTTGAGCAATCTTCACTCTATCTCACTCACTACCCTTACAACAAACCCACCTAAATACAGGGTTACTAAATGCTGAATTACAAGCAAATTTGGCACGGAATAAAGCCAATTAGATGGTTGAATAAATT
Source organism: Quercus mongolica (assembly GCA_011696235.1). Lineage (NCBI taxonomy): Eukaryota > Viridiplantae > Streptophyta > Magnoliopsida > Fagales > Fagaceae > Quercus > Quercus mongolica. Next base: position 17,276,400 of record CM022243.1, read on the forward strand.
CAACCTTACAAAATCAAATAAAATACTATTGATCAAATCTAATCAATAATACTCATTCAAATTTGCAAGAAATGAAAAAAACTCTCAATATGTATTTAAACCATCGTTTAACACCATGCAAGCCACCCGCTTGCTCCAACACAACATACCACCACAAATTCAAATTCAAACATCACATGTATAGAGTTTTACAGGTATTGAAATCAAATAAAATACTATTCATGAAATCAAATCAATAATGCTCATTCAAATTTGCAAGAAATGAAAAACACTCTAAATATGTATTTAAACCATCTTTTAATATCATGCAAGCCACCCGTTTGCTCCAACACAACATACCACCATAAATTCAGTTTCAAACATCACAAGTATAGACTTTTACAAGTATTTAAATCAAATAAAATACTATTCATCACATCTAATAAAAAAAATACTCAATTCACATTTGCAATAAATGAAAAACATTCCCAATATATATTTAAACCACCATATAACACCATGCAAGCCACCCACTTGCTCCAATACAACATACCACCACAAATCAAATTTCCAACATCACACGTATAGAGTTTTACAAATATTGAAATTAAATAAAATACTATTCATCAAATCTAATCAATAATACACATTCAAATTCGCAAGAAATGAAAAACAGTCTCAATATGTATTTGAACCGTCTTTTAATACCATGCAAGCCACCAGCTTTCTCTAACCCAATATATCACCACAAATTCAATTTCAAACATCACAAGTATAGAGTTTTACAATTATTGAAATCAAATAAAATACTATTCAACAAATCTAATCAATAATACTCATTCAAATTTGTAAGAAATGAAAAACACTCTGAATATGTATTTAAATCATCTTTTAATACCATGCAAGTCACACGCTTGGTCCAACACAACATACCACCACAAATTCAATTTCGAACATCACAAGTATAGAGTTTTACAAGTGTTTAAATCAAATAAAATACTATTCATCACATCTAATAAAAAATTCTCATTCACATTTGGAAGAGATGAAAAACACTCCCAATATATATTTAAACCACCTTATAACACCATGCAAGCCACCCGCTTGCTCCAACATAACAACTTACCACAAAACTAATTTCCAACATCACAAGTATAAAGTTTTACAAGTCTTGAAATCAAATAAAATACTATTCACTACATCTAATCAACAATAATCATTCAAATTTGCAAGAAATGAAAAACACTTCAAATATGTATTTAAACCACCTTATAAGACCTTATAAGCAATCCGCTTGGTCCAACATAATATACCACCACAAATCCAATTTCCAACATCACAAGTATAGAATTTTACAAGTATTGAAATCAAATAAAATACTATTCATTAAATCTAATCAATAATACTCATTAAAATGGGAGGAAATAAAAAACACTCTCATTATGTATTTAAACCATCTTTTAATACCATGCAAGCCATCCGCTTGCTCCAACACAACATATCACCACAAATTCAATTTCAAACATCGTAAGTACAGAGTTTTACAAGTATTGAAATCAAATAAAATACTATTCATCAAATCTAATCAATAATACACATTCAAATTTGCAAGAATTGAAAAATACTCTCAATATGTATTTAAACCATCTTTTAATATCATGCAAGCCACCCGCTAACTCCAACACAACATACCACCACAAATTCAGTTTTAAACATCACAAGTATAGAGTTTTACAAGTATTTAAATCAAATAAAATACTATTCATCACATCTAATAAAAAATACTCATTCACATTTGCAAGAGATGAAAAACACTCCCAATATATATTTAAACGACCTTATAACACCATGCAAGCCACCCGCTTGCTCCAACACAACAACTCACCACAAAACTAATTTCCAACATCACAAGTATAAAGTTTTACAAGTGTTGAAATCAAATAAAATACTATTCATTACATCTAATCAACAATACTCATTCAAATTTGCAAGAAATGAAAAACACTTCAAATATGTATTTAAACCACCTTATAACACCATGTAAGTCATCCGCTTGCTCCAACACAACATACCACCACAAATCCAATTTCCAACATTACAAGTATAGAGTTTTACAAGTATTGAAATCAAATAAAATACTATTCATCAAATCTAATCAATAATACTCATTCAAATTTGCAAGAAATGAAAAACACTCTCAATATGTATTTAAACTATCTTTTAACACCATGCAAACCACCCGCTTGCTCTAACACAACATACCACCAAAAAATTAATTTCGAACATCACAAGTATAAAGTTTTACAAGTATTTAAATCAAATAAAATACTATTCATCACATCTAATAAAAAATACTCATTCACATTTGCAAGAAAGGAAAAACACTCACAATATATATTTAAACCACCTTATAACACCTTCCAAGCCACTCGCTTGCTCCAACACAATAATCCACCACAAAACCAATTTTCAATATCACAAGTATAAAATTTTACAAGTATTGAAATAAAATAAAATACTATTCATTATATCTAATCGACAATACTCATTTACATTTGCAGAAAATAGAAAACACTCCAAATATGTATTTAAACCACTTTATAACACTATGCAGGCCATTCGCTTGCACCAACACAACATAGGACCACAAATCCAATTTCGAACATCACAAGTATAGAGTTTTATAAGTTTTTAACTAGAATTTACTCACTTTGCTCAATCTAAGTTTACAACTTTCAAAAAAATTCCAAAGTTATTGCAAACAATGTGTATTTAGCCGGCAAAAGAAAAGTTAAATTTATAAGTACAAAAGTTAAAGAAAAGTTAAACAAGCAGATATGACAATAATTAGAACTGCCAATGAAGAAAGATATTTACAGGGGAATGAAAAGCTTGTAAACCACCAAATGTCAACACAAATATCAAATTCTTCAAAATCATTACCCCAAACATGTAAACTTGCAAATAAAAGCCACAACCTAGAAACAACACTACTTGTACTATAATGGAAAAATCATATTCAAAAATCAACCATTAAGCTAAACAACTCTTTAGAGAAACAACACCGACTAATTCCTTTTTTCTTTTCTAATCATTTCATTTACTTGCAAATTGCTCTATGGAATCAACAAGACCAACACTAATAATAATTAACAATAATAAAAATGAAATCTTTGTAACATTAAGAAACTTTCTTCACAACTAGTACTAAGTCAAGTGGTCTATCTCAATTATAGAAATGAACATATATGACCTGCCATAAGAAAATGATTACATATCTTTGAAACTTTTCATTTGGCTTCTTTACGATTCATAACATTTGATAATTTTTATCTTTACATCTCTTTTTGAGATCGATGCTTGAAATTTTTGATATTTCAATTTGATGAATAAGCCTTTGGCTTTTTGGGTATCATACATTTTCATAAAAGTAGCTTTCCATTTTTCCTAGTCGAATACTAGTATGTGTGACTGTTTTTGCAGCTCATTATCTCTTTTCATTTTGAGATTTATATTAGTTGAGCTCCTTAAGCAAAAACAAAAAATAAAATATTGGAAAGATATATAGGCACAAGTCTACGCATGTATCAAAACCAACATGACTATTGACTAATAATTCATGACAAGCTTGAAAATCGATTTACAACAATCATACATAGATGTCAAGATTTTTCCCACTAAGATATAAGTGCATAAAGAACAAGCTAAGCTTGTAAATGCATAAAGCCATTTGTACGAAGGTACAAGGCAAAACTCACATGTGATATGTGCTCAAACATATACAATCAAACTTTTTGAATTTTTCACTTTTTATGTGGTTTTGGATTTTTACGCACACAAAACTAATTGAAAGTTCAAATATGTGTATAAACACCCTTAAACGTTTAGACCCCAATTTACACCTTAGCCAATTCAAGTATTATGTCAAACAACTAGTGTGCGGAAAATGAACATAAGCTATAATATAGAATTGGATAAACTATCTAAGCCAAATTAAAATCACAACCCACAACAGATAATAAAAAGGCAAAGATAAAAGGGAAGGAAGATGCAAACACAAAGACAACACGCAATGTGTTATCGAAGAGGAAACCGAAGCCCTCGGCGTAAAACCTCTCCGCCGCCCTCCAAGCGGTAAACAATCCATTAGAAAATGTAGTTGGGATACATGGACAGCAATAGAACCTCCAAGCCTAATCTACCCAGTGCACCTAAGCCCTCCAAGCTTCTTGCTCCAACGAGGTTGTGCCGAACCTTTTTCTTTTCTAACTTCCCGGATTCCGCTACTAGACCGTAGCATCAACCAATGTAGATTGGTTCCTTTCTAATTGCTTCCCAGAAAACCTAACAGCCCTCTCACAGTGATGAATATGGTGAGAACAAGGTTTTGGTAAAATGCCTCTCAAGGATTTGACAATGGAGAGGAAGAGAGTTGAGGAATTTGAAGAGACTCTAATGTATAGATTGTAGGTGAATCAATCTTGTTTTTCTTTAGGGTTTCTCTCTCAAAATTCTCTCTGGAAGCTCTCTTTCATTTGTGGGTATAAGGGGTATTTATACTGGAGTGAGTGAGGAATGTGAAACGTTAGGTTTTACAAAATAGGGGTGGCTCGCGGCTTGACCTCGCGACTTGACTGAGTCGCGAGATCCAGTCGCGAGATAACCGTATGGCCAGTTGTCCTGTTTTGTCCTGTAATGTTCTAGCTAGCATGACTGTTCACCTTTTGGCACGCTTGGCACGTGTGCTGCGTCTGGCGGCTTGAAGCCGCGAGCCACCCGCGAGAACAAGCCGCGAGTCTCTGTTTTCTTGCACACTCTTGAGCAATCAACACTCTATCTCACTCACTACCCTTACAACAAACCCACCTAAATACAGGGTTACTAAATACTGAAATACAAGCAAAATTGGCACGGAATAAAGCCAATAAAATGGTTGATTAAATTCAACCTTACAATCTCCCCCTTTGGCTATTTCGTGACAAAACCCTAAAACAGACTCTAGACTTAACATGTGAGTTGGGAACAGTTGCACAAAACTCACTCACACCTAACTCTAGAAGCTGTGAAGCACTTGAATCATAAGATCATGAAACTCCTGAAACACAACAATACACCATGATCATTGTATGCAGAAAAGCATAAAATGCATATGAAACAAGCTTAAGGTGATCAAGCAAAGATGAAGTGAAGTTTCAAATCATGGCTTGATCAACCAAGTAATCACCACAAAGTAGTGATCACAGTGTTCATTCACATTTGGAATGAACACTTGAACATACAAGTTAACAAGAACAAAGCAAGATACTTGTATGCCCAACACTCAACCAATGCATAATACACTAAGTATATGCATCTAGGAACAATCCTACAAGGGCACAAGAGTGACAGTACTTGAAACAAAATGCAAGACATTTAGATAGAAGTACTGAATGAAACAAAGCATAAAAGGTTGCATTAAGTAAGGTACAAACCATAAAACCTATAGAATATGCATAAAAACATAACCCTAAAAGCTTACATAAGCAACATGGGTACAAACCAGGTACAAAACACAATATAACAACTTAAACTAAAGAAAATATAACAACTTAAACTGAAGAAGAATGCAGAAACACTCCCCCTTAGGTAATATCCTCCCCCTCTGATCAGGCCTATCACTCCCCCTTTTTGTCATGGAATAGGCTATACATTCTCTTCTAGCCTTCTCTGAATTTGATCCAATTGAGTTTGAAGTGAGGTAAACTTCATATCCCATCGAGTGTTGTGATGGTGTAGAGTAGATGTGAGTCCAGACATCTTTGTATTCAACTCGTGTATAGAGGATACAATGTGATCAAGTTTTTCATCAAGGGAGAAAGTGTTGAAATGAGAGCCACTGTGAGATGCGGAAGTTTCCGGTTTGGCTTTCTTCCGACTATGTCCAATGCTTGCGTTGAATGTACGCATGTTGATTGGACTCGGTTTTGAGAGAGGAGATTCATCTGCCATTGGATAAATTCCCTTGAGCTTCAAGATCCTTGAAATGAGACAGCAGAAAGGAATGCACATTCGGGACTCAGTTCGTAGAACCGTTTTGCGCAGAACATGAAAGATATGAGCACAGATGTCAATTTCTACATCAGAGATTAGATCATGAAGAAACAAAGCACGTCCGAGGTTCATATACCCAGTGCTTGATAAAGGGTACAAATTGTGAAACATCATAATTGTAAGCACTCTCAGTTTTGGAGGAAGAGAGGAAACACTGATGGAGTTTCCATTTCCATTGGGTGAGAACTCCAAGTCTTGTCCAAGACTTTCCTTGAGAAGCTCCTCATCAGGACAAAGATCATTATAAACCGGTGAGTGTCGAAACATTGGTCTGTTGATGTGAAGGATCTCTGCCAAATATGCAGGAGAGACTGAAAAGCTCTTTTTCCTAACCCAGCACTTAAGTTCATCTTCTTCCACAATCGCATTGGCAAAAAATTCCTTTACTAAATCTTCATACGTGTCATCCAGATCAGAGAGAAGGTAATTCCAATCCTTGTGAGCAAACCATTTCGGAATGTCAGTGTCATGAAGTGATGATTGATCCACAGTTCTTTCTAGTAATGGTGTAGCATTTCGGAAATAATTCTCATGAGACTGATAGGCTACGTAGGATCTGAACGTGTTGGGATCGAATCTCTTTGATGAAGAACGAGTCTCTTTTGTTTGAGGTGAGTAGTCATCAACATCAATGACGTGTTCCTTCCCGTTGGAACTGCCTCCTTTCACAGCTGCTTTCTTGAATGGTGATATGTCTAGTCTGAATCATGAATAGAGGAAATGACAGAACACAATCCAACAGACATTATTAGCAGTGGGTTAGTGGCAATTTAGGGATAATGAAGAAACCCTAATAGCTAGATGAAAATGACTAGAAAATAGCAATGAGGGACAAAAATGGCCCAAATGTAGCTGCACAATAGAGTGGGTCAGATTAAAACCACACAATCAGCATAGTAAAACACATAGCCAACACAGGAACATTTTGGATCAACACATCAACAACGGATCAGACAAGATGAGAAACCAACAAATAACAAACCCTAGCTAAGCACACGATGAAGAACAAAACCAACAACTTAATAAAGCTCAAATTGAATCAAAAGCTTCCACAGGCTAAGCATGAACATAGAGCAACAGCCGAAACACAAACCCATCTAAAAAACATAAACAAATGCGAATAATCAAGAGGGAAAAACACAAAATCAAGTAAAGAGGAGTTCAAGAAAGAAAACCCATACCTATTACCTGAAGATTTTGAACAGAAATTAAGCAACAATGGAGTTTGAAAATGGGTGCACGAAGTGTTTGGAAAGGAGACAATTGAGAGAGAAGATGAATAGTCACAAAAGTTCGAGGGAAAACTGAAAAAGATTTAAAAACTGCCCCTACTTTTGCCAAACACGCGTTTTTCGCGACTTAAGTGAGTAGCCAACAAGCCGCTAGGTCAAGCCGCCAAAACACACAAAGATAAAATTTTGAAAAATTTTCTAAGTGTTCTTCGCGATTGGAAGGTCTACCCGCAAGAGAGTCGCGAATTGAGCCGGGAAAATCTCTGAGTAACCCTTGCGACTAGACCTTCCACTCGCGAACAAGTCGACAAAAATGACCTGCAAACAGGCGACTGAGGCTCGTGACTTGACTTACCCGCGACTGAGTTGCCAAAACAGGGCAAAAATGGATTTTTGAAATTTTCAGATTTTTCTAACAAAATACTTTCCAAAAACACCTAAAACACTCAAAAATCTTTTTGTGCTTGAATTAACAAAGATTAAGCATGTGAAAACACATTTCATCAACAATGAGATAGTCCTTAGTCTAATGTGAAGCTTCAATGATCAATTCAACCAAGGCATACACAATTAGCACTAGATCATGTGATCCATCTCAATTATAGAAATATGTATATATGACCTCCCACAAAACTTGATAACATATCTTGGAGCTATACATTTGACTCCACTTTCAATCATAACATTTGATATTTTTGATCCTTTATGAGACAATCACCTCTCATTGTGAGAGTGATATTTGATATTTCACATTAATGAACTAGCCTTTGGCTTTTTGAATAAACATTCACTTAAATCTTAGGTCGCTTACCCTTTTTTCTAGTCGAATAATAGAATGTATGACAGGCTTTCACAGCTCAATATCTCTTTTCATTTGGAGATTTACATTTGGTGAGCTCTTTTTGATTTTCCGATTTTTATGTAATTTTTGGATTTTTGACAAAAAAAAAATGATCAAAAACAAAAGGAAACCAAAAGAGTGCACAAATAGACGAACAATCATGCTACACAAAGAGCTAACAAAGTAGTGTGTGCCCTAACACAAACAAACTTATCATATTATAAATATGTGAAGCACACATCACACAAGAGAGTCAAGGAATTGTACCAACACCAATGGTCTTACGAAGTGATTCAAACCGTGGACCATCGAGAGGCTTGGTGAAGATGTCCGCCTTTTGATTGTTGGTGTGTATGAACTCAAGACACACAACTCTTTCTTCTACCAGATCACGAATGAAATGGTAACGTATCTCTATGTGTTTAGATTTTGAATGCTGGACAGGATTCTTGGAAAGACTGATGGCACTGGTGTTGTCACAGAAGACACACATCGTCTCTTGAGGAATTCCATAATCATGAAGTAATTTCTTCATCCAAAGAAGCTGAGTGCAGCAACTTCCTGCGGCAATGTATTCTGAAACAAATATACCCTCCTTCTGTTGTTTGACTTGAAGACCCAAGAAAAATGTGAGTTCCCCCACCATACTTATCTCAAATTCCTTCTTCATCTCCTCAAAAAATTGAATAGCACGATCTTCAATGGTTGCCCCAAACACTATGTCATCAACATAAACTTGTGCCACAAGGAGATAATCTTCATCATTTTTGACAAACAGAGTTCGGTCGGCGTATCCCCTTTTGAATCCTCTATCTAGAAGGTAATGTGTAAGCCGATCATACCAGGCTCTAGGCGCTTGTTTTAAGCCATAAAGGGCTTTCTTCAATCTTAATACATGATCTGGAAAGTGAGGATCCTCAAATCCTTTTGGTTGCTCAACAAACACTTCTTCATATAGATATCCATTCAGAAATGCACACTTTACATCCATTTGATAGAGTTTGAAGTTCATAGTGCATGCAATGGACATGAGAATTCGAATGGATTCGAGTCTTGCCACAGGAGCGAAGGATTCATCAAAGTCTACTCCTTCTACTTGAGTGTATCCTTGAGCTACTAACCGAGATTTGTTTCGAATTATCTCTCCATCTTCATCAGTTTTGTTTTTGAAAATCCATTTTGTGCCTATGACATGAACATTTTCAGGCCTTGGAGCAAGTTCCCACACATCATTCCTTACAAACTGATTCAGCTCTTCATGCATTGACTCAACCCAATTCTCATCTTGAAGGGCCTCTTCTGCCCTTTTTGGTTCAATTGCGCAAGATAGCAGTGATATGTTACATGATTGGCTAACATGATGTTTCCTTTTCTGAGGCGAAGACCTTCATCTAGAGACCCTATGATGTTGCTTTCCGGATGGTTCTTAATTACTCTTGAAGATGGCTTCTTTGATGTGGAGACTTCATCACTTCGAGAGATAGGAGGATGGACTTCCGGAGGAGTAAGAGGACTTGATGTTCTAGACATCGATCTCGTTTCCATTCTTGGGTTGATGGGAGTCGATTCTTCTTTTGGTGTAGGTTTTTCACCTTCTATATCAAGAGCTTCGACCTCAACATCGGGCTCTTTGGTGCTCGGCCCTTCTCCATCATCAATCATCTCCACCTTAGATAAGGCATCATCAATCTTGACATTGATGGACTCCATCACTGTCTTAGTTCTCTTGTTAAAAACTCTATACGCTCGACTCGTAGTAGAGTACCCAAGAAAAATACCCTCATCACTTCTCACATCAAACTTCCCAAGATTCTCCCGATCATTTAGGATATAGCATTTACTTCCAAACACCCGGAAATACTTCACTCTAGGCTTCTTTCCATTCCAAATCTCATAGGCGGTCTTCTTTGTTCCTACTCAGAAAAATATTCTATTGCCAATGTGACACGAGGTGTTGACAGCTTCTCCTCAAAATTTTTGAGGTATTTACTTGTTAAGCAACATGACTCTTGCCATTTCCTGAATCATCCGATTTTTCCTCTCTACCACTCCATTTTGTTGTGGAGTTTTGGGGGCTGAAAATTCTCTCTTGATTCCATTCTTTTCACAGAAAGACTCGAATCTTGCATTCTCAAATTCCCTCCCATGATCACTTCCAATTTTGGCAATAGGGACCCCTTTTTCATTTTGTAGTTTCTTGCACAGAATCTCCAACCTCTCACATGCTTCTGATTTTTCTCTAAGGAATTCAACCCAAGTGTATCTTGAGTAATCATCCACAATGACCATAATGTATCTCTTTCCCCCTAGGCTTTCAGTTCTGGTAGGCCCCATTAGATCAATATGAAGTAACTCCAAACACCGAGAAGTAGCAATCACATTCACCTTGTGATGACTTGCCTTTGTTTGCTTTCCCATTTGGTATTCACCACAAACGGTCTTCTTCACCTTTCCAAACTTAGGAAGTCCCTCAACTGCTTCAAGTTTGGACACTTTAGCTACTTGTTTGAAGTTGGCATGCCCAAATTTGTGATGCCACAACTCCAACATATCCACACGAGCACTTCTACACGAAATGGGTGTCGTGGGAACTATTCCATAACAGTTATCTGTAGTCCGATTTCCCTCCAAAACCTGAATCCCATCTTCATTGATGATCAAGCATCCCTTCTTAGAGAATTGTACCAGAAAATCATCATCACAAATTTGAGTGATGCTCAGCAGATTTTCCTTCAGCCCTTTTATGTGTAACACATCTTTCAACAGCGGTAATCCAGGTATCTCAATGGTTCCTTTGCCTAGGACTTGAGCATGACTTCCATCACCAAAGGTCACATAGTCACCAACCTTTTCTTTGAGTGTCTTAAACAGTGACTTATCCCCTGTCATATGGCGAGAACACCCACTATCAAGATACCACAAACATGCATTAAACACCTTCAATGAGGTATGCACAAATAAGCTCACATGAGACAAACATTCTTGACCTTCAAACAAAAACTCATTATCAGTTTTCATGCTTCTTTCAGATTGACTTTTCATTTTCAGACTCAATTATCTCACACAACATTCTATTCTTTCTTTTATATTTCTTAATCAATGATTTAGATTCAGATATGCTACTGTGTAAGACATGATTCTGATTTTCAAAATATTCCAGCATGTGAACAAATATCCTAGCATGTTTCTTAGTTTTTAACAACTCTACAAGATCATTAGTAAAACACCCTTCAGACATATGCATAGAGTCATTTTCACAAACACCTAAGCTACAATTCAGCATGGTATTATCCATAACAGCTACCACAGCACAGGGGTCTAGGATCACACTTAGGTAATAAACCACAACAAGTGTACCCGCTTTGATACCAAATGAAAGTTCAAATATGTGTATAAACACCCTTAAACGTTTAGACCCCTAAATTACAACTTAACCAATTCAAGCATTATGTCAAACAACAAGTGTGCGGAAAATTAACATAAGCTATAATATGGAATTGGAAAAACTATCTAAGCCAAATTAAAATCATAACCCACAGCAGATAGTAAAAGGCAAAGATAAAAAGGAAGGAAGATGCAAACACAAAGACAACATGCGATGTGTTATTGAAGAGGAAACCGAAGCCCTCGGCGTAAAACCTCTCCGCCGCCCTCCAAGAGGTAAACAATCCACTAGAAAATATAGTTGGGATACATGGACAGCAATAGACCCTCCAAGCCTAATCTACCCAGTGCACCTAAGCCCTCCAAGTTTCTTGCTCCAACAAGGTTGCGCCGAACCTTTTTCTTTTCTAGCTTCCTGGATTCCGCTACTAGACCGTAGCATCAACCAATGAAGATTGATTCCTTCCTAACTGCTTCCCAGAAATCCAAACAGCTCTTCTCACAGTAATGAATATGATGAGAACAAGGTTTGGTAAAATGCCTCTCAAGGATTTGACAATGGAGAGGAAGAGAGTTGAGGAATTTGAAGAGACTCTAATTTATAGATTGTGGGTGAGTCAATCTTGTTTTTCTTTAGGTTTCTCTCTCAAAATTCTCTCTGGAAGCTCTCTTACATTCGTGGGTAAAAGGGGTATTTATACTAGAGTGAGAGAGGAATGTGAAACATCAGGTTTTACAAAACAGGGGTGGCTCGCGGCTTGACCTCGCGACTTGACTAAGTCGCGAGATCCAGTCGCGAGTTAACCGTATGGCCAGTTGTCCTGTTTTGTCCTGTAGTGCTCCAGCTAGCATGACTGTTCACCTTCCGGCATGCTTGGCACGTGTGTTGCGTCTGGCGGCTTGCAGCCGCAAGGCCAAGCCGCGAGTCTCTGTTTTCTTGCACACTCTTGAGCAAACTTCACTCTATCTCACTCACTACCCTTACAACAAGCCCACCTAAATACAGGGTTACTAAATGCTGAAATACAAGCAAATCTGGCACGGAATAAAGCCAATTAGATGGTTGAATAAATTCAACCTTACAAGCTTATTATCAAACAATGTATGTGTGGAATATGAAAATAAGCTTAGAATAGAATTGATAAACAATCTAAACCAAATAAAATCATATCCACAGCAGAAATTAAATGGTAATGATTAAGGGAAGAGAGATACAAACACAAGGACAACATAGCGATGTGTTATCGAAGAGGAAACCGAAGCCTTCGGCGTAAAACCTTTGCGCCACCCTCCAAGTGGTCAATAATCCACTAAAGAATGAAGTTGGGATACATGAACAGTAGAAGACCCTCCAAGCCTAATCTACCCAGTGTACCTATGCTTTCCAAGCTTCTTGCTCCAACGAGGTTACACTGAACCTTTGTCTTTTTTAGTTTACCGGATTCTGCTATAGCCCATAGCATTAATCAATATCAATTGATCCCTTCCTAACTGCTTCCCAAGCACCAAAAAGCCTTTTCACAGATATGGGTATGGTGAGAAAAGGATTTGGCTAATGAGCCTTTCAAGGATGTAACAATGGAGAGGGTGAGAGTTAAGGAATTTGAAGAGTCACTATGTAAAGATTGTGGATGAGTCAATTTTGTTTTTCTCTAGGGTTTCTCTCTCAAAATTCTCTTTGGAAGCTCTCAATATTTCGTAGGTATAAGGGGTATTTATATTGGAGTAAGAAAGGAATGCAAAGAGTTAGTTTTTCCATAACAGAGTGGATTCACGACTTGGCCTCGCGACTTGACTGAGTCGTGAGTTCAAGTCGCAAGCTAACTGAATGGCCAGTCTGGACTTTTTGTCTTGTAGTGCTATAGCTGGCACGATGGTTCAGCTTCTCTGCATGCTTCACTCGTGTACATCTTCTGGCGGCTTGCAAGCTGCGAGCCACCTGTGAAATCCAGCCGCGAGTCCCTGCTTCACTGCATAATCTTGAACATTTCTTCACACTCTCTCACACACTACCCTTACATGATTCCCACCTAAACACAGGGTTACTAATTGCTAAATTACAAGCAAATTTGGCACGGAATAAAACCAACAAGATGATTGATTAAATTCAACCTTACAGTTGTGAGGAGAAGGAAACTACTTTGCATTTATGACCATTACACCCGTGGACTCTTCAGAAGATTTGAATGCACTAGTGGAATAGCTCGGTGAGCACACCCAAATGGAGTCAATGGGAGTTGGGGAGGAATCCGATGATGAAGGTGAAGAATGTGTATATGAAGGAACAAAGGGATTGCAGGATACTTATAATTCTCTTCTAGAGAAGACTGAAGAGTATGCAAGAGTGGCTAAGGCAGCCATAAGAAAAATGAAGAGAGTAAAGCAAGAATACGAAAGTCTTCTAGTGCATTACAAGGAAACGAAGTGTGAAGTTGAGGCGCTGAATGGAGAACTAACTGAGGCCTACTCCAAGATCAAGTTTCTTGAGCTTGAAGTGATTCAAGCTAATGCCAAAGTAGAGTGCGTTGCCTCCAAGAAACATGATGAAGTGCTTGCACATCAAAAGCCTTTTTCTGACAAAAGTGGCTTAGGATACTCCGGCGAAAGTAGTTCAAGTGCCAATGTATCCAAGGAGATGAAATTTGTTAAAGCTAAGGAACCAATGGTAGCAACTCTAAGTGTTGAGAATGTAAAAGTGGAGAAGAAGCCAAATGGAACTGCTTAAAAGGTTTTAACAAAATCTCAAAATCCATTTGTTGCTAAACCCAAGGCTAAAGGGAAGTCTCTCCCAAAGTCTCAAAGAGGTCCTCAAGTTCAACACTTCTGCCACCATTGTGGAGTTCAAGGACACACAAGACCTAATTGCTATAAACTTCACGCATTGTAGAAAGCAGATTCTTAAAGGCTAAGAGGACAAGGAAAGGGGAATTAGAACATCAAGCAAACAAAAGGGCGAGAAGCTTATTCCAGTTTTGTTGATGTTGTAAGGTTGAATTTTATCAACCATCTTGTTGGCTTTATTCCGTGCCAAATTTGCTTGTATTTTAGCAATTAGTAACCCTGTATTTAGGTGGGAATCATGTAAGGGTAGTGTGTAAGAGAGTGTGAAGAAATATTCAAGATTGTACAAAGAAGCAGGGACTCGCGACTGGGTCTCGCGGGTAGCTTGCGGCTTGCAAGCCACCAGAAAGTTACACACGTTCTAAGCATGCCAGAAGCTGAAGAGTCGTGCCAGCTATTGCACTACAGGATAAAAGTCCCAGGCTGGCTAGGCCGTTAGCTTACGGCCTGAACTCCTGACTCAACCCAGTCGCGAGGTCAAGTCGCCAGAACACCCTGTTTGGGAAGAACTAACTTTTCACATTCCTTCTCACCCTACTATATATATACCCTTATATCCACGATATTCAGAGAGCTTCCAGAGAGAATTTTGGGAGAGAAACCCTAGAGAAAAACAAGATTGATTCATCCACAATCTTTATATAGAGACTCTTCAAATTCCTCTACTCTCTTCCTCTCCATTGTCAAATCCTTGAGAGGTACATTACTAAAACCTTTTCTCACCATACCCATATCTGTGAGGAGGCCATTTGGTGTTTGGGAAGCAGTTAAGAAGGGACCAATTTCATATTGGTAGATGCTGTAGCGGAATCCGACAAGCTAAAGAAGAAGTAGGTTCGGCGTAACCTCGTTGGAGTAGGAGCTTGGAGGGCTTAGATACATTGGGTAGATTAGACTTAGAGGGTTTTCTACTATTCATGTATCCCAACTACATTCTTTAGTGGATTTTTTACCGCTTGGAGGGCGGCGGAGAGGTTTTACGCCGAGAGCTTCGGTTTCCTCTTCGATAACACATCGAGTGTTGTCCTTGTGTTTGCATCTCTCTTCCTTTAATCTTATCCATTTAATTTCTGCTGTGAATGTGATTTTATTTTGTTTAGATTGTTTATCAATTCTGTATTAAGCTTATGTTCATTTTTCACACATTAATTGTTTGATATTAAGCTTGAATTGGTAATTTGTAAATTGGGGGTCTAAACGTTCAAGGTGTTTCATACACTTATTGAACTTTCAATTGGTATCAGAGCAGGTGCACTTGCTGGGGTTTAATTACCTAAGTACGATCCTTGACCCCTTTGCTATGGATGCAGCTATGGAAAAGGCCATACTAAATTGTGGTTTAAATGTTTGTGATAATGACTTTGTGAGTGTGTTTGAAGGGTGTCCTATCAATGAACTCTTAGAGTTACTAAAAACAAAGAAACATGCTAGGATGTTTGTTCATATGCTGAAATATTTTGAGAATAAGAATCACATCTTACACAATAGCCTATCTGAATCTAACTCTTTGATTAAGAAGTACAAAAGAAAAAATAGAATATTGTGTGAGAAGGTTGATAATCTGAAAAAGAAAATTCAGTCTAACAAAAGCATGAACATTGAAGATAAATTTCTGTTTGAAGGTCAAGAATGTTTGTCTCATGCTTGTCTATTTATGCACACCTTATTGAAGGTATTTAATTCATGCTTATGGTATCTTGATAGAGGCTGTTCTCGGCATATGACAGGTGATAAATCACTGTTTAAGTCACTCAAAAAGAAGGTTGGTGACTATGTAACGTTTAGTGATGAGAGTCATGCTCAAGTTCTCGGCAAAGGGACTGTTGAGATATCGGGATTACCTTTATTGAAAGATGTTTTATACATCAAAGGGCTGAAGGTGAATCTCTTAAGCATCACTCAAATATGTGATGAGGACTTCCTTGTTCAATTCTCAAAGAAGGGATGCATAATCATTAATGAAGAAGGGATTCAAGTCTTGGAGGGAAATAGGACTACTGATAATTGCTATGGGGTAGTTCCTACGACACTCATTTCGTGTAGAAGTGCTCGTGTTGACATGTTGGAACTTTGGCATCACAGATTTGGGCATGCAAATTTCAAACAAGTAGCTAAAGTCTCTAAACTTGAAGCTATTGAGGGACTTCCAAAGTTTGGAAAGGTGAAGAAGACTATTTGTGGTGCATGCCAAATCGGAAAGCAAACAAAGACAAGCCATCACAAGGTGAATGTGATTGCTACTTCACGATGTTTAGAATTTCTTCATGTTGATTTAATTGGGCCTACAAGAACTGAAAGTCTAGGAGGAAAGAGGTACATTATGGTCATTATTGATGATTTTTCAAGATACACTTGGGTTGAATTTCTTAGAGAAAAATCAGAAGCATGTGAGAAATTGGAAACTCTTTGTAAGAGACTACAAAATGAGAAAGGGGTTCCTATTGTCAAGATAAGAAGTGATCATGGCAAGAAATTTAAGAATGCAAGATTTGAGTCATTTTGTGAAAAGAATGGAATCAAAAGGGAATTTTCAACCCCCAAAACTCTTCAGCAAAATGGAGTGGTAGAGAGGAAGAATCAGGTGATTCAAGAGATGGCAAGAGTTATGTTACTAAACAAGCAAATTCCTCAAAAGTTTTGGGGAGAAGCTATGAACACCTCATGTCACATTGGTAATAGAATATTTTTCCGAGCAGGAACAAAAAAGATCGCTTATGAGATTTGGAATGGAAAGAAGCCAAGAGTAAAGTACTTCTGAGTGTTTGGAAGCAAGTGCTACATTCTAAATGATCGAGAGAACCTTGGGAAATTTGATGCAATAAGTGATGAAGGCATTTTTCTTGGGTATTCTACTACAAGTCGGGCATATAGGGTCTTCAACAAGAGAACTAAGACAATAATGGAGTCCATCAATGTAAAAATTGGTGATGACATAGTAAAGGTAGAGATGGTTGATGATGGAGAAAGACCAAGCACCAAAGAACCTACTGATGAGATTGAAGCTCTTGACATAGAAGTTGAAGGACCTACACTGGAAGAAGAATCAACTCCCATGAATCCAAGAATGGTAACAAGATTAATATCCAGGACATCAAGTCCTCTCACTCCTCCGGAAGTTCATCCTCCCATCTCTCGGAATGATGAAGTCTCCACATCAAAGAAGCCATCATCAAGAGTGACTAAGAACCATCCAGATAGCAACATTATAGGCTCTTTGGATGAAGGTCTTCGCCTTAGAAAAGGAAACATACTTTTGGCCAATCATGTAACATACCATTTCTACCTTGCTCAATTTGAACCAAAAAGGGTAGAAGAAGCTCTCCAAGATGAAAATTGGGTTGAGTCAATGCATGAAGAGTTGAATCAATTTGTGAGAAATGATGTGTGGGAACTTGTTCCAAGGCCTGAAAATGTTCATGTCATTGGCACAAAATGGATATTCAAAAACAAGATCGATGAAGATGGGGAGATAATTTGGAACAAATCTCGGTTAGTAACTCAAGGATACACTCAAGTAGAAGGAGTATACTTTGATGAATCTTTCGCTCCTGTGGCCAGACTTGAGTCTATTCGAATTCTTATGTCCATTGCATGCACTATGAACTTCAAACTCTACCAAATGGATGTAAAATGTGCTTTAAATGGATACCTGAATGAAGAAGTATTTGTTGAACAACCCAAAGGATTTGAGGATCCTCACTTCCCTAATCATGTGTTGAGATTGAAGAAAGCCCTTTATGGCTTAAAACATGCTCCTAGAGCTTGGTATGATCGGCTTACCCATTCATTACCTTTTGGAAAGAGGATTCAAAAGGGGATATGCCGACTGGACTTTGTTTGTAAATAATGATGAAAATTACCTTCTCGTGGCTCAAGTATATGTAGATGACATAGTATTTGGAGCTACCATTGATGATTGAGCTATAGAATTTTCTGAGGAGATGAAGAAAGAATTTGAGATGACTATGGTGGGGGAACTTACATTTTTCTTGGGTTTTCAAGTCAAACAAAAGAAGGAATGCATATTCATGTCACAAGAAAAGTATGCTAGAAACATTGTCAAGAAGTTTGGACTAGACTCCAAAAAGCATGCCTCCACTCCCATGAGTTCATCTACAAAACTGAATGTTAATTCGTCCAGAGTGGAAGTGAGTCCAACCTTGTATAGGAGTATTATTGGGATTCTCCTCTATCTTACAGCTACTAGACCGGATATTGCATTCAGCATTGGTGTTTGTGCTAGATATCAAGTTGCTCCAATGGAATCACATCTGACATTCAAATGCAGACTGGGCTGGTAGTATGGATGATAGAAAGAGTACTTCAGGAGGATGCTTCTACCTTGGTAACAATCTCATCTCTTGGATGAGCAAGAAACAAAATTCCGTGTCTCTCTCTACAGCTAAAGCAGAGTATATAGCCGTTGGAATCTGCTGCACACAACTCCTTTGGATGAAGAAGTTACTTCATGACTATGGGATTCCTCAAGATACTATGTGTATTTTTTATGATAACACCAGTGCCATTAATCTCTCTAAGAACCCAGTTCAGCATTCAAAGTCTAAACACATAGAGATACGTTATCATTTCATTCGGGATTTGGTGGAAGAAAAAGTTGTATGTCTTGAATTCATACACACAGACAATCAAAAGGCTGACATCTTCACGAAGCCTCTCGATGGTCCATGATTTGAATCCCTCCGTAAGACCATTGGTGTTGGTACAATCCCTTGACTCTCTTGTGTGCTGTGTGCTTCACCACTTTATATTGAGCTAATTTGTTCGTAAGGCACACACTTCTTTGTTGGCTATCTGTATAGCTTTTTTGTTTATTTTTTCTGCCTTAGTTGTTTTTAATCAATCTTTTCTTTCTTGTGTGTCAAAAATCCAAAAACCACATAAAATGTAGAAAATCCAAAAAGATTGATCGACATTGTTGAGTTTTGTCTCAAAATATGTTTTACCTTGTACCTTTGTGCAAATGGCTTGGTGGATTTGATGATGAGCTCTCTGCTATAGAGATTGCTTACCTTGCCAAGAACTTTAGGAATTTCCTTAGAAACAACAACAGAAGGGCAAGAGATAAGAACACTGCTGAACCTAGAAACTTTAGGAAGAATGATCCCACTAAGGTTAATAACACTAATAAACCTAGAGAAAAAGTAGGTCAATTTTCAAATAATTCTATGGGTCCTCAGTGTTTTGGATGTCAAGGGTATGGTCACATGAAATCTGAATGTCCTACTTACTTGAAGTCTAAGGATAAGGCTATGGCTGTAACCCTTAGCGATGGTGAAGTTTCTGATGATGGGTCTAGTTGTGACAAGGATGGAAACTTCATTGCTTTCACTGCTACTGCTGTAGTCAATGAAAGCATATCTGCTAAAGAGAACCCTTCTGATGGGGAACTCTCTGAGGACGCAGATCTTTAAGAAGCCTACAATAAACTTTGCAAAGTTGCTGCAAAGGATGCTATGAATGTTGAATTAGGCTTGAAGAAAATTGCATCTCTTGAGCTTGATAAGAAAAATTTTCTTGTTAAATTGTTTGATGCTACTAAACTTTTGAATAATGTGAAGACTGAGAACATGCTTTTAATTGATAAAGTTAAGAATTTGGAACATGAGCTTTCTGTTGCTAGAGAACAATCTAATAGGTCTGCTAGTTCCAAACTTGATCATATGTTGAGTGTTCAAAAGTCTCCTTCTGACAAAACTAGGTTAGGTTTTGTAGAAAGCATCAATGTGTCTGCACCCAATTCCACTATCTTTGTTCCTTCATCTTCTTCTGAACCCCCTGTGAGTGAGGTTGTCAAACCCTTAGAAGTTACACCTCCTAGGAAGATTAGGGTTGATTTGAAAGTCTAAACCTAAGCAGCCTACCCTTTCTAAGGACAAGTCACATGATAAGCCTGCATGGGTTTGTCATTTTTGTGGAAAGTCTGGACATATTCGTCCAAATTGTTACAAGTTGCAAGCTACTAAGAGAGCAAACAAACCAAAAGTACCTGTGCCTCAAGCACAAGATCCTATGGTACTCATTGGTGAATTGATAAAGGCTCTAAACCTTTATTCCAATCCTGGAGTTCGTAATTATTCCCATGTGAATAAGAACTCCAATGCTCGTGGTGCATCTAAAAAGTTTTGGATGCAAAAGGCTCAATCTAATTGAGTCCTTCTGACATGGTCCTTGTGCTTCATTGCTATTCTTTGTGACCATTGTTCTTTGGTTTTTGTTTTCCCTGTTTCTAGGATTTGCATTGCATAACATTCATGCATTTCATTCTAGGTTGTTTTTGTTTATTTTTTTAAATTAAAAAAAAAAAAGAAGAAAAAGGAACCAAATGATGTTTTGCACTATTTTCTTGGTTTTTAAAAGCAAGGTTAGTCAATTTATTTTCACATAACATGTCTTTTGTACCTTGTTATTCTTGATGAGCTTACTTATTGCACTTCTAGTTGAAGCTTTGTAGTGCATGTTGTGTGGGAAATATGTTTATGGTTTTGATCACTTTGTCTTGATCTTGAAGTCACATGTCTTTGACTGTCGGACTTGAACCTTTAGAGAAAGGCATAAATAACCATCTCACCACTGTTCACTAGCCAATCATGAACACCTTAGTGCATATCGTAAGATTTTGTGCTCGAGAAAGTGTAGCACATGCACAAAAAGAACATAAGGTGTAGTCTCGGTTTAAATGCTAAAATTGGTGTGTACATTATTGAACTTAATGTTAAATCAATCAAATAAAATTGGTGTGTACATTATCCCGACTATTTTATTAAGTTTCTGAATAATTAAAATTTGTGTGTACAATATGAGGCAAAATCAAGAAACTTACATGATTGCAAGCTTATGATCTAGGAGATGTGGGAGTTATATGGTGTAACTCTTTTGGTAATAGTCTCTTTCAAATTCTATGTGATGAATTTTGTAGACTTTGTGTTTAATTGCTATACACATATCACCTCACATGTATCTCAAGCTTTTGCTAGCTGCACACACTACACGAGTTACTCTTTGCTAAACATTGTACATGTAACTGTGTGTGTCTTTGGTCTGACCAACCAAGTTTGCAAATACTTTGAGTTTTTATGCAAAACAGATTTGTTGATTAAGAATTTATGGAGAATGTTTGATAATTTTAATTTTGGGAAAACTGGGTTTAAAACTTTGTTTTTGAAATACATTTCATCACATACTCATGCGTTTTGTTCATCAATTTCAATGCTTTTAGGTATTTCTAAAACGTGTCTTTGATATTTTCAAAATTGTGTTTTTTTTTACAAAATTTTGTGAGCCTCTGTATGTTTCGATTGATCCAATTTGTTTTTCAATCAATCGAAAGTGTTTTAAAATGTTTAAAGGAGCCCCTGTCTGCTTCGATTGATCCAAACTATTTTTAGATCAATCAAAATTGTTTTGAAATTTTTAAAGAAGCCTCTGTCTGTTTCGATCAATCAAAACTCGTGAATCAGGTTTTTAAAAAATCAGATTTGACTTGTTCAAACTACTTTTTCAAAACTTTTCAAAACTTTTTCTCTCTCTCTTCGACTCAACAAGGCTCCACAACAATTTTTTTTGTCATTTTCCTCCTAAGTTCTTGCAAGGTTTCTCTCTCCATAAGCCAGTATATCCATATTACCCTTTCTTTTGCATTGTTTTTCATGTTTTCATGCATTATTTCATGGTTTTTGGGTAAATTTTCGGACTATGCATAAATTGGGGTTTTTGATTAATCAAGCCTTATTTTGTGAATTTGATCAATGGGTTTTGTTGCTATGATGATATATTCATGATCTATGATGGTTAATTTGATCAATTTGGGGTTTTGTGTTAAATTAAAAATTCTAGGGCTTGTATTGAACCCGAATTGGGGATTTTGTTCAAATTAGGTTTAATTGATGAAATTGGCTTGTTGTTTTGATGTAATTGATCATTTTTATCTGTTTTCTCTCATGTGTAATGATCAATTCGTCAATTTATTACAAATTGAACAAGTGGTTTTTTCAAATTTTGGGGTTTTTTTGTTAGAAACTCTATGCTCAAGCCAATTTTGTGCATTTGAACTTACTTTGAACTTAATTGCACTGCATTAGAGCATGCATCATGACATTTAAACTGTTCATGCATCGTATAGATTTTTGTTTTATATGTTTTTGTGCTAACCTGCAGTCTGCCCTTGGTTTTTGTTTTTGTTTTTTTTTTTTTTTTTTTTTTTTCTTTCTGCTTTATGTCTTTGTCCTTATCCTAGCACCATGCCTAGGAAGACTAGAGCCTATAGGACCCCCTCCACTTCCTCTGAGTCTCCCTCTAGGAGTGAGTTGTTTAGAAATAACAAAAGCAGAGAGGTTTATGAGAAACTGAACTGTAAGCGTAAGATTTGGGTTGAGCTTTCTGTTGTATTAGATAAGGTAGATCCTGCCATTAGGGCAAACCTTGAGAGTAAAGGTTGGCTGTCCTTGTTAGAGGTAGATCATCCACCCCCGACCTCCCTGATTAGAGAGTTCTTCTCGAATCTCTCTTGCCACGTCTATGATTCTAACACCCTTGTTAGGAGTTGGATACGAGGTGTTGAGTTCACCATTACTCCTCGGGTAGTGGTTGATGCTCTTGGGGTTCCAG
The DNA here is from genome assembly GCA_011696235.1 of Quercus mongolica. Taxonomy (NCBI): domain Eukaryota; kingdom Viridiplantae; phylum Streptophyta; class Magnoliopsida; order Fagales; family Fagaceae; genus Quercus; species Quercus mongolica. The sequence continues at coordinate 17,299,392 of CM022243.1, forward strand.
TCGTTAGGAAGCCTGTCTATCCCTATGACAAGTCTCCACCTTTAGATGACGTTATATCTTACATCACTGGGTCTTCTATCCAGTGGGGTTCTGATCCTTGAATCACGTCTGCTAAGCTTACTGAGACTGCCTTTCTTTTCTTTGGGATAGTGTGTCATTCTTTGTGGCCTATTTCTCATCCTCACACCATCCCTCTTGAGAGATGTGTGTTTTTGTATGCTTTTGTTTCTGGTGCGTCGATCAGCTTTCCACATTTGTTTCTTCGCTCTTTGAACGAAGTACATAGGAGTTCTGCCATAGCGCGTTCTCTTATTCATCCTATTTTCATTCATAGGATTTTGTTGTCTCTTGGTCTAGCTGATTTCCCTTCCGGTGAGCCCGTTCATGTCATAGCTCCCATAGGTGCCACCTTCCTTAGGCAAAGGGTTGCTCACTTGATAGTTGGTCCTACGCGTCCTAGAGGTGCGTCATCTGGTGTTGTTCCCCCTCCTCCCTCTTCTTCATGTGCTGATACAGCTGAGGTGTCTGGTGCTACTGCTGCTGCTGATGCTGATGTTCCTCCACCGACTACTTCGAATGATTCTGACATTCGACGTACGTTGGATCATGTCTTGATCGTTCAGGCGGCTTATGGACAGATTTTGGTGGACGTGCTCGATGAGATCCGTGCTTTGTGCGCAGAGTTGGTACAGTTTCAACGATCTTCACCGCCGCCTCCTTTTGATGATGGATTTTGATTGCCTTTTGGCATTCCATCACAAAAAGGGGGAGTACATATTTGAGCTTGTAGAGTTTTTGTTTTCAGGGGGAGAGCATTTTTGGTTGGTTAGAGCTTGTGGAGTTTAGATTGTATCTAGGTGCTTCACATTGTATTTTACCTTTTTTAGCTCTTGCCATATTTTTGTTGGACTATTTATGTTAGGGAGAGATACTTTTATTGCTTTATATGTTTCTTCTTTCAACTGCTTATTGATTTATATTTATGAGTTATTCATTGATATATGTCTTTATTGTGTGTTGTTTGAAATCAAGAATTTATTTTGTTTACTTGTATTTTCCACACATGCGGCTATGCATTTTTGTTTAGTGTTTCAGAAAATATACAGGTTAATTCAATTGAGTTGCTGTCTACACTTGCAACTAATGGATAGTAGTTAGGATTGAATTTGTTTTTATGAACATTATTTTTGTAAAGGGCTTTTCTTTGTAAACTTTGAGCTTTTAGTTGTGTTTTGTCACGGATTGCTAAAGGGGAAGTTTGTTAGGTTCTAAAGACTTAGGATTTTATGAATTTAGAACTCTAATGTGTATTGTTGGCAAACCATGATCAAAACAAGATGTTTAGTCGTGTTTAGACTTGCTCAAAGTTGGTTCATTTATGTAAAGTTGGAACAAGCTGATGCAGAAATTAATTATGCTTCTCAGCCTGGTTCGATCAATTGAAAATCGGGTCAGATGTGTTTTCTGCAGAATTCCAACTCAGCCCTAGTTTGTTTTAAAACGTTTAGGGTTTTGTAATTTGCCCTAGGTATATAAGGCAAACCCTAACCACGTTTTAGTGTTGCTCATATTGCTGTTTGTATAAATCTCTTGTGAGATCTGTGAGGAGCTTTCCTTTACACAAGTTTAGGATTATCAAGAAGGAGATTTCTTCAAGAACTTGATGATCATTTAGTTGCTACCATAAGAACTTAAAGAAACACAAGCGGGAGTGCTTGTACTTGCTAGAGAATCCAAGTAAGAAGGAGTCCGTAGTTTCAGAGCTTGCACGTGGTCGTGTCAGTAAGTTTCTATAAGTGGGTAGCAATAGGATGTTAGTGGTTTAAGTCCTGTTGAACAACTTTGATTCTTTCATAGTGGATTCAGGTTTACCTTGAGGATAGCTAGGTTAAATCCTCCCCAGGTTTTTATCGGTTTGGTTTCTTGGGTGATCATATCGTTGTGTTATTTATCTTTCCGCTACTTTGAATGATATGATTGTTTGATTGTGATAACCTAGATTTGGAATTTGGACTAAGTAACAACTTGGCTAATTACTTAGGTTAATCTAATTGTGTTTTTAAGGGGTCTAAAAACTATCAGTTATTAAGGAAAAATAGTTACGATCATCATGTATAAAGCTGCAACCAGCAATTTTGCTTAGGATCAACCACCTATTTCTATTGTGTGGCTTCAAAAGCTTATTAAAATTTTTGAATTTGATTATGCATTGGATATTTGACTTGACTACATCACATTTGATATGTTTTACATATTCGGGAGAATGAGTTTGACTTTAATGTGAGTTTTATTTTTTAAAATTTTTTTATTTTTATTTTTATTTTGATTGTAGTTTTGTTATGTTTTATTAATTTTTCAAATATGGTTTTTAGTGTTTTGGATTGTAGGGTAGAAAATTTTAGGTAAATTTTGGAGAAAGTTTTTTTAAAACTAAAAGAATAATTTTTAAATTCTATATAATCTTTATTGAATATTTTTGCTAGCTTACCTTTTGAATTTCTAATAAAAATTATATTGTTTTCATTTTGGTATGACAAAAATTATATATATTACATTTATAATTGTTTCTATAATAAATGAAAATATGATTATAAAATACATTACTCTGTATTGAATTAGTCCAAATTGTAAAACTAAATTTAGTAAAACTGCCCTAAAAAAATTATCACGCACTAGGGGCGGCTGTACATGTAACTTAGGGGAGTCAAATGAACATGTCGACCAACTAGTTAATATATATATATATATATATATATATATATATATATAATTTTGCATATGATTATCTTAATGTTACTTTTACAATATTTTCACAATAAAAGTTTAGTGGCAAGTTCTAACTGGTTTTTATTTGGACTTACAACTGATATCACTTTTTTACTTATTGTTAACAACTTGTCACCTAGATTTTTTTGTGAAATTTTGTGAAAGTGTTGTGTTAATAGCACTACCATTAAAATATTTAATTTTATAAGAAAAAAAATGTTTCAAATTTTTGCTCCTTTATTTATATAAAAAGAAAAAAAAAAAAAAAAAAAAAAACCTTATCTCCAGAACTCTAGCTCACTTTAGCATTGATAGTGGAATGAAGTTGTTTTTCCCTAAACTTTTCTTTTTCATCAGCAAAAAATTACACCACCTATACCACCAACATATATTTATCTATATATGTGATTCTTGCTTCATTATCTCTATCTTTTTTTCTCCCTTCTATGTTTTCTTAGTTTTTCTCTTTGTCTTATCAAATAGTTTGATAATTTATCTACATTTTTCCAAGTTTAAAAAGTGTTTTACTATTTGCTCTAATACCAAGAGTGTGACCACATGTATGGTTAAAAAGCCATACACTTTCAAAGGCAAAAACTTATATTAGTTACAATTTTTTTTTCTTAATTTCACATTTATTCACAATCCAATTTGATAGGCCAAAAACAAATTGACCCCTTGTGATAAATTAACCAATTAATTTAGCCAAGTGAATTAATTAAGCTAATTAACATGCAAACGCATGGTAGCATAAACAAATCACCAATAAACTAATTATACAGCGGAAAATAAATAACACATTGACTTGTTTACGAATAGGGAAAACCTAACGGCAAAAACCCTACTAGGTGATTTTCAGGTTACCACTCCCGAAACTGCACTATTATCACAACAAGCGATTACAAGTAAAGGAATCCCAAGTACCTTACCAACCTACAGTTGAACCCTTACCCCAATACCCAATTGGACTTGTTCTGTAGTGACAATTTCCCCTTTTGATGAACGGCTCCCAAGTACGTGACAAATCAATGCCGGATCCCAGTACGCAACTTCAATCACCAACTAAAGAAGGTTGTTAGCTGCAAAGTTCTTCAGTTCATCCACATGATGAAGATCAAGAACTTCATCTCCGGTCATAATTTGCTTGAACAGAGTTTGCTCAATGCTTGTGCCTTGTGAACACTTTGATGGCCCTTAAAAACAATCCTTTTATATGTCTAGGGTAAGGAGAAAAAAAGGCCCAAAGACACATCTACGGATCCCAAGGAAAACAAATCAGAAATTCTGTTTTTGTAAACGTCGACAGATAGAAGCTGTCGAGCATCTGTCGAGCTAACTGTCGAGCCACGGGGCTAAAACAACTTCTTAAACCTCGACACATGCTAGCTGTTGAGCTTTAGTAACTCTACACTTTCAGCTTGTTTTCTTGGACAGACTTGAAGGCTTCAACACTTGATCTTGAAACATGGTTTCTTGAAGTATTTAAACACATCCTAAATCTATCCAAATACAAGTAAAGTGCGTTTTGTCAAAGGATAAGTCAATTACATAAAATAGTGACATATGTTCCTAACAAGTGAATCACATATGTCCTAATACAATTGTTAGGTGTGTTACTATTCTTCTTTATCATAAAATTTTAATACATATAAATATAATAATTTTTTTTTGAAGGAGCATTTTAACTTATGGCGTTCGCTCTTGATGATAGCTTTTTATCATCTGACCAAGACACCAATCAATTTTTGGTGTAGGCGGGGATTGTATCCCAGATCTTTTATACAACCATCAGAGACTTTACTAATAATACTAAGTTATTATTAGTTTGACAAAACTGTATGATTAGTTATTTAATTTTATTTGTTCATGCATTCAATGATTGTTGTCTTAACTATTTTTAAACTATTAATAATTTTTTTAGGCTATTGTACAATATAGTTGTATTGTATACATATTTTGAAAATCTAAACATTAAATTACATGTTCTTTACACTCTCAATACACATGCCAAATTTTTTGTCAATTGGATATTATTTACTACATGATCTATAGGTTTATATTTTATGCATAATTTTAAATTACAAAAACTTGCAATTTAAACAATTAATTGTATTTAGAATATTATTTTAGACTATTGTTTATATAGGGACAAAGTTTAGCTACAAAATTGGTTGTAGCCTAAGGCTACAACTTTATTCAATAAAATAAATATTACTACATATTTTGAAAATCTAACCGTTGAATTAGATATTCTTTACATTCTCAATAAACTTGTCAAAAATTTTGTCAATTGGATATTGCTATATGATCTATAAGTTTATATTTTATGCATAATTTTAAATTACAAAAACTTGTAATTTAAACAAATTATTGATGATATAACTATTTTTTTTTTATGCAAGATAGAAATTCTACTCTAACCTAATCTAAGTATATATGTGTATGAAACTCCCTCCTGGAAACTTAAACTTTGGCCCTTACCCCTCACACCCCACAAGCACTTATTACATTTGGAGTAACCATTGCACCAAGGGTGCGCGGTAGTATATAACTATTGTTCTTTAATATGGAAGTTGTATACACACAAAAATGGCAAATAACAACTTACCCACGTGTGGTTTGGCCGAAATTTAAGTTGTCCACATCTGGTTTGAAATTTGACATTTTACCCACTTGAAGTTAACTCAGTTAGAATTCCATAACTCACCTCTGTTAAAAATAGGGTTCAATATAGTTTGATTAGTTTTAAATTTAAATTTAGTACTATGATTGTATTTAATTGTTGATTGTTGATTTAATTTTTAAGTGAATTTAACGGTTTATGTTACTACACTATAAAGTTTTTAAAGTTCTCCACACGGTAATCTCTAATTATTTTTTACTTTTGCTTACAACCTCTCTGTTTTCCAATCAACGATTACTAATTGACGTTTGGTTTTATTTCTTTATCTACTCTTTATTACTTTGTATTGGTTTTTTTCTATACCATCTCTCTCTCTCTCCCCATTGGCAACCTATCGTTTTCCAAAATTTGACGATGATTCTATGACGTTAAATATGCATTATTAGTTTTTTTTTTTTTTTTTTTTAAATTTAGTGTTTCTAAGTTGATTTGTTTTTTATTTCATTCTTTATTTGATGCATTAGGCAAAATATTATATTAAATTCTTTTTTAAATAAAAAAGGAGTGGAAATATAAATAATTTAATGATATATATGGGGGATGTGGCTGAATTTAAATGTTAAATAAAATGATATGAGAAAAAAATAAAAATAAAATACATAACAATAAACACTAACTTATCCAAATAATTCTATGTAATATAATAATAGTACATTCTTATATACTCTTTTGCAATATGATAATATTTAACAATCAAAGTCATAAAAAAATTAAAAACACAAAACTAAATCCCATCAACCCAAATAGAGTTCTAAAGAATACAAAACTTTATCAAGCTAAAATAGATATGCAAGAAAAATAAAAATAAAAATCCACCAAAAAATTGAGGGAGAAAGAGTGGGAAATAACCACATTTTTGTGAGAGGAAATAACCACATTTTTGATGTAAAGAATGAAGAGTGAATGACAAATTTATACTAAGAGGATGATAATAAAAAGAAACAAAATAAAGGAACATAAAAGGAAAGAGGAAGAGTGATATCAAGGTAGAATGTTTGGGGAGATGAAAAGGTAAGGAGAAGGAGAAAGGTTGGAGAAAGTGTAAATGTTAAAAAAAAATGAGTATAATTTGATGAGCACAATTTTCTTTTATTTGAATTTAAGTAAAATATTACATTTTTTATTTTTTAAAACAAAAAGAGAGAGAGAAAATATTAATGATTTAATGATAAGGAGAATGTGGTTGAATTTTAATATTGAGTAAAATAGAAGAGAAGAAAAAAAATAAGAAAAATTAAAAAAATATAACAATAAACACTAAATTGTCCTAATTATGCTATGTAATGGAATACTATTTTATTTTTATCTACTATCTTTAATTTTTTATAATGTAATCAGATAAAATTTAACAATCAAAGAGAAAAATAATAATAATAATAATAATAATAATAATAATAATAATAATAATAATAGCTTAAAACAAAAAACTAAATCATATCAACCTAAATTAGAGTTCTTAAAAATACAAAAATTTATCAACTTAAAGTGGAGATGCAATAAAAAATAAAAATCAACCAAAACATTGAGAGAGAGAGAGAGAGAGAGAGAGAGAGAGAGAGAGAGAGAGAGAGAGAGAGAGAGAAACTATGCAAAGAATGGAAAAGAGTGACTAATTTATAGTAAGAGGGAAGGGATAAAAAGAGACAAATAAAGGAAGATGAAGGGAAAGATAAATAGCAATATTAAAGTAGAAGGTAGTGGAAAGATAAAAAGGTAAGAAAAGAAGAAAGATTGAAGAAAGTGTAAATATTTAAAAAATAAGTGAATGTAAAAAATATTATATGAAAATTGGAAATAAAAAAGATATATATATATATATATATATATATATATATATAGATGTTAAAATTGACAAATATGAATATGTAAAGTCAATATTCTATTTATATATATATATATATATATATATATATATATTTGTAAAAACAAAATAGGAATAAATAATAAATAATAGTTATGTGACGAATGACGTGACGATGAGGTGGTGCAACAGAAACTCAGCAGGAATAAATACTACGTTTCAGTTTTTAGTAATACTAGTCGCTAACCCGTGCGATGCACGGGATAGTTAAACAAAATTTATACACATTCACTTTTATTGGTACAATCATTTGAAAATAATTCTAACTAATACACTTAAAAATGTTAGTAATTTATAGTACTTACCCCCCACTATTAGTATATAGACACCAAGTGCGGTCGTCATAGCCCTTTGAAAGAACCTTCCCTAATTGGACCTTAAAAAAAAAAAAAAAAAAAAAAAAAAAAAAAAACACCCAATTAACAAAATTGATCCAAAAGGGTCTAAAAAGCACACAAAATCAATTCAAAAAACAAAAATATGAGACAAAGTAATTACTTTCCGCTGCCAATGAAATCGTCTTTTGTATTGCTTTTCCAAACTGCAGCACTTATTTCTCTAAGGCCTTCAATTAACGAAAACACAAACTTCTTTTGGAATACCGAAGTATTATGACCATCTATACACACATACACAAAAAACAAAATCAGCATAACTCACTATAACTCTATAGAAGCCTAAAAAATATAAAGAGAAATTAAAGGGGTTGAATTTGATATTTACGTTTGGAGAGAGAGAGTTTGCAGAAACTATGGCTTTATATTTCTTAACTTGAGAGAGGGATAAGGTTGCTAGGGTTTTATTTCTTAACTTGAAAGAGGGGTAAGGTTGCTAGGGTTTTGAGGTGTTATAATGTTTTTATTTTTATTTTTTAAATATTGTGCTGACGTGGAAAATTGTGGTGTCAGCAGAGGCTTCGGTTTTATATATATATATAGACTAGTTGTAAACCCACGCGATGCGTAGCGATAAATAATTTATTTTAGTTATGGTATTATATATGATTTATTCTACAAATTTGAAAAAAATAATTTGTTCTCCTAAAAACTCAAATAATTTCTAAAATTATTTTTTATTTATCTATCTCAAAAAATATATAGCGCGGTATTAAGCATTGACTATCAGCAGTTGCTTTCCTGTTGATTTCGTACAACCAGGCCCAGATGAGTTGGGATAATATTTTATATAATTATAATTATATAAAATATTATCCCAACTCATCTGGGCCTGGTTGTACGAAATCAATATTATCCCAACTCATATGTCAACCACGAAGAAAAGAAACAGCTCTCTTAATAACTATTTTGGAAAGAAGTGCTAGCTATCTTATGGTTTATTTTCTTTCAACCTCTTCAACATCTATTTCCCTCTCTCACAATAATCATGGGGTTAGTCTGTATTGCGATGAAGATACGAAAATCCATAAACATTAGATTTTTACTAGGCATGCTGGACCATATAAAGTTCATTGTTATGGTGGCACTCACACGTCTAGGTCTGCTCAAACCGCCAGAACAAGCAGCTGAGACTGAAGAACATTCCACTAGTTATGTTCTTGTAATGGATGGTTTAACTCCATCACTAATCGCAGTCGACAGACTAATGGTTTTGATCAAGAAGAGGGTTCCTGTGATAGAATATAGTGTTTTTGTTGAAAGACATAGAGCACTGACTGATGATGAAGACGTGGATATGGAAATGGAATGTTCTGTCTGCCTGAATTGCGTGGAGAGAAGCCATGAGATCAGAGAGCTTTGTAATTGCTACCATGTGTTTCACAAGGAGTGCCTGGATAGATGGGTGGATGAGGGTCAGGTGACCTGCCCTTTGTGCAGAACTCTACTGTTTCCAGCAAAGACAGAAAGGATAATTTAGATGTTATAAGAGATATCAAGGTAGTATATTTGTTTGGTTAGAAGTATGAGACAGCAGCTAGTGGGCTCACAAATCTCATCTTCAGGCATCAATGATTCTATATCACTTTTCTGAACTTTTTGAATTGGCTCCAGATTGTCAACAGACATGATGAATATGATGTGTAAAAAACAAAAAATTATGGAAATCACCGTACACAGTTCTGATTATGATGTGTAAGGAGTGTATACTATTTTGGGTGTGTAACAATATACTTTTCTTAAGTTACCATGCTTCACATTGCCTCAAGGGCAGTGATTATCACAAATCTGTCCAGATTCATTGTCATTGTTTTCGTTTGTTATGGATATTTGTGTAAAAGTTGTGGACATCTTGCACGCAATTTTGGATATGATGTGCATGAAGTATGTGACAAAAATTTTCTTGATCTCCAAAGCCTAGTATATGGCTCTCTGTTTGTTTTTTTTTTTTTTTTTTTTTTTTTTTTTTTTTTTGGGGGGGGGTGGGTGATGGGGTTTCTCTATCTCTCATTTCTATTTAGATTGTGTAATACCCAATTTTGTTTTTATGATTATCACCGTACCTTATCATTTTTAATATAAAGTTGATGTACTATGTGTATGAACAGTAAGATGGGAGTAGACAATTTTGTGGTGCTACAAATAGGTGAGAAAAATTAAAGTTCTAGTGCATACAATTTAGTGCGACAGTTAAAATAATAAATAAACAAATAAAAGATGAAGATGTTTTATGGGCTTCTTGGAGACTAAAGAAATAAGCTCAAGTGGATTTTAAACTCCAACTCACTACCCCACCAAGCCCACATCTCTGATGTGTTAAAATATAAGTTGGAGGAAAAGATAAATTAGGATTTTCATAGGAAGGGTTTTAATTATCAAGGAGGCTAAAAGGTGTTTTTTCTTGGAGTTAGAGCACATACAATTGAAGAGGCAATTGGATTGTTCAAGGTATGATTTCTCACCATTAGAAACAAAGAATTAAAAGTTTATAAGGTTATCTTGGAATCAGTTGTGATGTTAGATTGTTCATAAGTTTGATTTTGGTCCTAAAATTCTGCTTATATTTTGCGGTTAGATTTGCCGTTGTGTATCAATGAACAAAGGCATGACTATTACGTTTTCGGTAGGATATTTATATATAATCCTAGATTAAGCCACGGAATTTCAAGAATCTGCGATTTTGGCTTAAGTCTTCCTTCGGTTTTGTACATATAAAATATATATAATAAGTCAATGATGCTGCCACCATTTCATTGAGATTATGCTAGTAAAACCATTAAGGCTATATATTAAATTTTGGAATTGGTTTTTGTGGGAGTATGGTTCTCACTTTGTTCTCTGTGGGTCCCTAGAATAGGTATATATATTGCCATCTGGTCTTCCATTAGATTTGTATATATTAGGTCCTTTTAGTTTTGCCACGTTTCTTTGATTATATATGTTAGGATGAATTAACGTTTTCTTTGGGGTTGTATATTAAATCCTAGATCAATGATATTTTGGCTACTGCCTTCCTTATGGCAAAATGAGTTTCGATTAATGCAAGGAATATTATTGGTTAGAGAAACTTTAATTTATTGTTAAAGTGTTATTAGTTCAGTAAAATATATCCTAGTGAGTCCATTTGTATAGTTCTATAAGCTTTATATTTTGTAGAGGATATTAAGTATATTTCCATGATTGATTATATGTCCTTAAATTATTTGCTTATTGAGTAAAAATATTTGAAAATTGTCCTAGGTGATATCTAAAGATTTTAGAGGAATTGTTAAGAAAAAGTTCTTTTGGAATAGCTTTTGGAGTTAAGTAACCTTATCCTAATTGGTTTTATTTGGCTTATACTACTATATTTTAACTACTAAAATTTGTTTATAATTGTTACTATTTTATTTAATTGTTTTAGCGACATTGATTTAAAGTAAAGAATAAAGAATTATCACAAATATATTGAGTACCGAGTATATAGTTTTATATATATGTATTTGAATGAGATATATATATTTTTGTTCAAACTATGATTTGATAAATATGATTTTAGACAATCTGACTATATTTTGACTCTGTTACATAGAATTTTTATTTCTATTGTATTACTGATTTCAAGTAAAAGATTATTACAAATATATTTTAATACTGAGTATATGATTTTTACATACATGCTTGAATAAGATATATTTTTGTTAGAAACTATGATTTCATGTATATGATTATGAACAATCTAACTATGAATTGATTCTGATACCCAGGCAATAGGGGTTATTCATTGGTACTCTGATGCCCAGTCATGGGGATATAGCGTGACCATATTCATAAGATTGTTAAGAATATAAATTACGTTTGAGTATTTGAACCATTTTGATTCCTTAAAACTACATATGTGATTTTGGAAATGTTGAGCATTTAACTATTTCGAGTCACTTAAACTGCTTATGTATTTTTGGAACCTATTGTAAGTTATAGCTTTTAATATATGGAAAACCGACTAATTTCTAAACCATCTATGATATATATTTGTAAGGTTAAAGTACATGATCTATTTGCAACTTATTATTTTAATACTATGAAACTTCTTAGTTATTCTTGAAAACCCATAGTATGTTGTAACTTTTGAAAACTCATATTACATCTTATTACTTTACAGATCTATTGCTTGATACAACTTATTAGGATTTTGGTTACTTATTGAGTTGTCAACTCACCCCTTTTTCCCCTCTAGTTTCAGATTGTGAAGAATACCAAGTTTTGGGAGTTTTGACATTATGTTGTGAGCAGGAAAAGAAGCTTAGTGATTTTGGGATTGGATGGTCTTCTAATAGCTTTATATTTATTGGCCAATTAGCATTTTGTACAAGAGGCTTGGATTTTGTTCCTATTAAATTATTGGAGATCTATTTATGAAGAAATTGTTGAGGTATTTTGGACTTATTGATTTTAATTTTTGAGGATAAATTTTAGTTGCTAAGAAAGCCTTGCACACTTGTAGGGTGCTTACTTTATAAGCATGCAGCGGTTGTCACGTGTCTATCTTTGTAGTTGGGTTCGGGGCGTGACAGATTGATAATCAACTTTTCATGAAAAAATAATGTAGAATAGACCACCCTGGCATTCCTAGACTCTCATGTGTGCTTGAAATCATCACGCAAGGTACTAGTAGAAATCATTGGCCTTGAAGTCGAAATCACATGAAATTTGGTAGGCTAAAGCAAAACGACCTTCTAAGTAATAGTCATCTTCTTCTCATGAGGTACCTCTTGAAAATAGCAAATTCCTCCATTTAGGCCTCAAAAATCGTGATTCTAATGTTTGTAGTAATTTTTGTTTCCTTTATAACCTTTTATTTAAAAGTTAGAATAAGGCCCCGCTTGTTTTGAGATGACCCTTAAGATCAATATTTTATGATTCTACATTTTACTTAATTTTGCCATTTTTGGAAAATTTTGTTATTTTGTCACCTAATCGTGTAATTAGTGCGAATTAGGGATTCAGACGTTTCCTAATTGTCTTAGGGTTTTACTTTCTCAGTATTTATATGTTTTGTAGCCACCAGAGGCAAATCACATTATTATCAATAAAATTGCAGAGTCTTTCTTAAACTTTTCTTTGGAGGATTCCAGTTTATCTCCTTGTGAATTTAGGAAACCCCTCATGGATTCGAGGTTTACTACCCAAAAGCTAACAATTTAGTTTCTATCCATCAAAAAGAACATTGTGTATGCTTTCTTTAAGCTTCCGTGACATAAGAAAACATGACATTCATATGAATCAAACTGCAAGTCTGCAAGTGAATTCAATTTAGAACCTATACAAAATGATAGCAAGATAATCATATCAATCATCCAAGACAAATCAAGGATCTTAATTAGAAAACAAGTAAGATATCAATCATTAATATGGAATAGGAAACTTAATGAAAACAAGTGGCAAGTAGTGTGGAGGCAGTCACGTAATTATACATATTAGGACAACAATCATGAGTCAATGACTAATTTCACTTAAAAATAAATTAAGAGATAAATTTTATTTTTTCCTAATATGTTTTGTTTCATGCTGATTCTCAAAAAAAAAAAAAAAAAAAAAAAGTTTTGTTTCACGCCCTCATCATCACTGGAGCCATCATCATTGCCCTCATCCTCTGAAGCTTGTGGAGATGGAGATGGAGACGCGGTGAAACCACCCATGACAACTTGTTTTCGTGCAATACAACCAACACGAGTGTTCACCTAACACAACTCATCACTAAGAGTGTCAAGGCGAGCATCCATGATGGCCTCAAGAGTCACACCACTCGTGAAAGAAGAAGGAGCGGAAGTGGATGGAGCGGAAGAGGCTGGAGGAGTTGCAGTCTCAGTCCGTGGCCGCCTCGGTTGAAGCTGGGCCTCACTCTGTCTAACGGATGCGCCGTTAATGGCACCCATGATGATGAAGTGAGCAGACTCAAGATAGGACACAAAGGCATGGCGAATGATCCTCGTGACAGCAAAAGGAAAAATAAGCTTATCATGGATTACCGTATCCTTATAGACATCTATGAGGAAGAGTATGAAGTGAAAGGGAAATTCAATGGTAAGCCCCTTAAGGAGGGATAGCAAAAAGCGAACACGAGGCTTAGTAATAGAATTATAGTGAGACAAGGGATGTAAAACAAATGTCATCACCATATTCAGGAACCTTGAACCTTTTGTAAAGCTTGAGAAAAGGGTGTTTTAACGATCACCCCAAGATGAAGGTGTCTCACAGAAGAGAGACATGAGCTTGTCTTTAGACACAGTCTTTAGACGAGGACATCCAGGGTAATTAGGATGTGATAACCTCAAGATGTGTAGCACATCGAAGATAAGCTCTAGTGTGACTACAATACGTATTCCTCGAACAGAAGTGAGAAAATGAGGTATGGAATAATCAAATCCGTGCATATTGGAGTAAAAATCTTGTATGATCACGGAGGGACAGCTGACTACGATATCACAAAGGATTCCCAACCCCTTCTGTTAATAACAGTGGGTAGATTAGTATCGGAGAAATCTGAAAGGATAACCTGGCGTTTCGAATGAATGCTACGTTTAGAAAAGTTCTCTGAAAAGTCCTGATGGGCTTTAACATCACTAAACCTAACATGAGAGGGTATAGGATCAGAAGAAGAAGATGCCTCGGAACGAAGAGGGTTCTGGGATGGAGTGGATTTGCGCTTGGGTGCCATGCGCAGACTTTTCGAAAGAGAGAGAGAGAGAGAGAAGCAGAAAAGTACCAATCAACAACAATATCAAAAAGAAGGAAAAGAATGGTATGTATGCATGAAAAATGCATGAACATGTGACATGCAACAGTAAAAACATCATGGGCTCAGCCCAATCCAAACCTACCAACACACGAGATTCCAACAAAGAAAGCACACATCTATAATGCATGAAACATTGTGAAAATGCAAATGTGATGCAATGCATGATCATATAGGATCATTTAAACAAAACCTAACCCAAAAATCTCACAAATAACTCAACAATTTTGAAAAACCCCAAAAATTATCCAAAAGAAAAAGAAACCCCAAAAACCTAGGTCTAAATGTATGAAATACATGATAAATGAGAGAGAAGAGATCATACCAAAGGTAGAAACCAAGGTTTAGACCGAAAAACAAGTGGGGAAGGTGTAGGGGTTAAGGGAAAAGTGTTTGAGAGAGAAAGGAGAGAGTTTCTTTCAAGAGAGATCAGAGAGAAATGAGAAAAAAATTGTGTTGAAGCTATATATAGAAACACGAATCTCAATGGATCGAGGAGCTGTCGAGAGCTGTCAAGCACTAATTCTCAATAGAGAAATCTGTCGAGGTGCTGTCGAGAATCTATCAATAGCAAAGAAACCTCGATGGATTGAACAGCTATCAAGAAGCTATCAAGCAAACAGAAAATTTCTAGATGGATTGAGAATATGTTGTGAAGCTATCGAGAAAAATTCCAGAAACCTTCGATGGATCGAAACTGCGATAAGATTTGTCAAGAAAAGCAAGCCAAAGGTCTCGATAGATAGCTAGCCAAGGGTCTCGATAGATAGTTATCTATCGAAAGCTGTCGAGATGGGCAAAAATAGTTTTTCAAGGAAGAGAAAAACATACACATGAATGCAATTAAGCATGTTATCCAACCAAAGATTCAAACAACATTTTTAAGCTTCCAAAGTCATCTCTCAACAAGAAAAATGTCAAGCATTTAGATCCAAAACACACACACACACACACTAAATAAGTCTAACGAATTTTATATTTCAAAAACAAGACAGTTTAGTGAGCATACATTAACCCATGTATTCCTTGTAATAGCCAAATCACATTGTACCTACACATGTATCAAAGTAGCAAAGAATTTTGCGTGTTGTGTGTGAAAGACATCGCAAGATTGCATAAGTGTCTACATGTTATGATGATTTGAGATATGAGAAAATCAATTTAACTCACACACAATCATAAATGCTTGATGGGGACTATTACCTTTAAGGTGCATCCTATAACTCCCACATATACTAAAGACACGCTTGCAACCATATTTAAAAGAATTTTGATTCTTTTGGCTTTTGATTTTTCTTTGCATATTTTTTTTCTTTTGAGCATATCATGCATGGACATATAAGAGAAAAAAAAAAAGAAAATACCCAATTATGTTAAGCTTTTGACATTGCACTTTTGCTATGTCGAAGCGTATAGATGTCATTGACATTGTACTTTTGCTATGCCAGAGTAATAGTGGTGAGATAATTATTTATACCTTTCTCTTAGGATTTTCTAGTCCTTCCTGTCAAAAAGAGTGATACGAGTGTTAAGTACTAGAGATTACCTAATCTTACTCATCACAAACATGAGCCACTAATCTCACTTGCTTAGTTGTGCAAAGAGATGCTCATCTAAGCTACAAAAGATGCAAAGTTTAGAAAACTTTGTTTCAATGGCCATCCAAGGTACACAAGTACCAAAGTACACAAAACACACACTGTTATTGTATTTTCTGATTTTTCAAAAAAAAAATATATGAAAAACAAAATAAAGCAAAACTGAAAACAAACAAACTAAAACATGTTCAACAAAGTATAGCATAAAAACTAGACTGACTCAAAAACAAGAAAGCAAAACACACAAGTAATTCATAATCAAAAAGAGAAGGAGAGAGAAAAAGTGACTAAATCACTTAGAGCATTTTTCCTTCCACACCTTGGAAGAACCTTTCCGTTTGGTGAATCCTTTATCTGGTGGTGAGGGGGAAGAATTGAAACCATTCAAGTTCGAAAAGAACATAAGGGCTTTCAGAAGATCTCCAAGAGAAGCAAAGGAGGATGGAAATTTATTCAAGTTTCCAAATGAGATCATACTGTTGCTCTGTTAAGTGGCTAACCACTTGTAGCAATTTGGTCGAGTATGTCCAGTCGCTCCATAGTGATGACAGAGATGCTGCTTCTTCTGTTTAGACTTTTGTTTGTTGCCTTTCTTAGCCTTAGGGTTTTTAGTCTCTTTCTTATCAAGCTTAGGAGGTACTTCTAAGATAGATTTACCCTTGTCTATGTTCTCACTAGCTAAAACAATTTTCACATTCTTTTTCTCAGATTCAACATTATTAGCAAGTGAAACAAACATGGTAGTACTAGAAGAAGCAATATTAGAGGAAAAGAAATCATACCCCAAACCAGTTCGATTAGAAGCAGATTTTTGAAAGCTAAGTATCTCATCAAGCTTTGCACTTGAAGTCCTCTTCAACTGAGCTCTGACTTGGAATAGCTCCGCTTCAAGCTTCTTGGTTCTCTCAGCCAAGAAATTGTTCTCAAACCGCAATGCTCCAATGGTATGATTAGCTTCATCAAACTTTGTGGAGATTTCTTCTCGTTTCAGCTCCACATCACTGAGCTTTTTGGTGGCCAACCTATAGAATTTCTCATGCTTTTCAGAGACCTTGTACAATTTTGCATAGGCTATATGGATGTAATCTTGTTCATCCATCTTCTCTGAATGTTCAAATAGCATGAAAAACACCATGAATGTTTAGACTCCTAAATTACAAATTACCAATTCAAGCTTATTATCAAAAAATGTATATGCGGAATATGAACATAAGCTTAGAATAGAATTGATAAACAATCTAAACCAAATAAAATCACATCCACAGCAAAAATTAAATGGCAAAGATTAAGGGAAGAGAGATGCAAACACAAGGACAACACAACGATGTGTTATCGAAGAGGAAACCAAAGCCCTCGGCGTAAAACCTCTTTGCCGCCCTCAAAGCGGTCAATAATCCACTAGAGAATCAAGTTGGGATACATGAACAGCAGAAGACCCTCTAAGCCTAATCTACCCAGTGTACCTAAGCCCTCCAAGCTCTTACTCCAACGAGGTTACGCCGAACCTTTGTCTTCTCTAGCTTACCGGATTCCGCTATAGCCCATAGCATCAACCAATATCAATTGGTCCCTTCCTAACTACCTCCCAAGTACCAAAAAGCCTTCTTACAAATATGGGTATGGTGAGAAGAGATTTGGCTAATGAACCTCTCAAGGATGCAACAATGTAGAGGGTGAGAGTTGAGGAATTTGGAGAATCAATATGTAAAGATTGTGGATGAGTCAATCTTGTTTTTCTCTAGGGTTTCTTTCTCAAAATTCTCACTGGAAGCTCACTACATTTCATGGGTATAAAGGGTATTTATACTGGTGTGTGTTTGGAATGCGAAGAGTCAGTTTTTCCCAAACAGAGTGAACTGGTCACTTGGCCTCGCAACTTGATTGAGTCGCGAGTCCAAGCTGCGAGCTAACTAAATGGCCAAACTGGACTTTTTGTCCTGTAGTGCTCTAGCTGGTGTGACTGTTCAGCTCCTTTGCATGCTTCACTCGTGTGCATCCTTTGGCGACTTTCAAGTCGCGAGCAAGCCACGGGATCCAATCGTGAGTCCCTTGTTGAGTGCACAATCTTGAGCTTTTCTTCACACTCTCTCACACACTACCCTTACATGATTCCCACCTAAATACGGGGTTTCTAAATGCTGAATTACAAGCAAATTTGGCACGAAATAAAGCCAACAAGATGGTTGATTAAATTCAACCTTACATTCTCAAATTTAGACTCCAACAAGTCCTCTTCTTTATCCACTTCTTCAACAATCCCCTTAGTAGGATTTATAGTGACAATGAAGGCATTCAAGATTTGATCATCATCATTTTTCGAATCATCCTCAGACTTGGTGTCACTCAATGTAGCAGCAAAGGCCTTGCTTTTTCCAATGGTCTTGAGATAAGTTGGACATTCTTATTTCATGTGTCTAAAACCTTGACATTCGAAGCACTTTGGTCCGAAGGGAATAGTGTACTGATCACCATCCCTAGCATCCTTCTTCCCTTTATCTTGGCTCTTGAACTGTGAAGAACTAGATTGCTTACGGTCCTTGTCAAATCCTTTAGCATTGGCATTCTTCATGAACTTTTTGAATTGCCTTGTGATATAGGATTTCATTTTAGAATCTTTATCATCCGAAGACTCATTTGTGTCATTGCTTTTGGCCTTCAGTGCCATGCTATTACCCTTGCTCGATTTCCCAATCTTGGTGAAATCCAATTCATAGGTCTGCAAGTTGTCAACCAGTTCTGCCAAAGGAATTTTGTCAATTTCCTTTAATTCCTCAATGGTGGTGATCTTCGCATGAAATATCTCAGGTAGAGATCTGGGCACCTTTCAACAATCTTGGGTTCAAGAATGGTTTCCCCAAGATTAAAGGCAAAGTTCACTATGTCCTTGAACTTGGCATAGAACTCGTCAAACGACTCATCCTCCTCCATCTTAATCTCTTCAAAGCTTGTTGTAAGCCTCTGAAGCTTTGAATCCTTGATAGCCTTGGCTCCTTTATAGGTTGTATCGAGGATTATCCATGCTTCCTTCGTAGTTTTAGTGGAAGATATCTTCTTGAACTCCTCATTCGTGATTGCACTGAATAAGGCATTCAATGCTCTGCTGTTGAAGTTAGCCGCTTTGATCTTTGCATCATCCCAATCAGCCGATGCTTCTTTTGATTTAGTCCAACCAATCTCCATAGCTTGCCACACCTTTTCATCTAAAGACAGCAAGAAAGCTCTCATGCGTATGTTCCAGTATGCATAGTTAGTGCCATCAAATAAAGGAGGTATAATTAAAGATTGTCCTCTATCCATAACAACAGGGGTCAATGGATCACACAACAAAGATTAACCCTAATTAGAGTGTGTCTGCTCTGATACCACTTGATAGGCCAAAAATGTATTGATCTTTTAGGTAAATTAACCAATTAATTAACCAAGTGAATTAATTAAGTTAACTAACATTAAATACGCATGGTAGAACAAACAAATCACCAAATAACTATATGCAGTGGAAATTAAATTTGACACGGGTGATTTATTTATGAATGGAGAAAAACCACCGAGGAAAAAACCCCACCGAGTGAATTTAAGGTCACCACTCCCGAGAATCTACTATTATCAAAACAAGCAATTACAAGTAAGGGAATCCCAATACCTTATACCAACCTACAGTTGAACCCTTACCCCAATACACAATTGGACTTGTAATGTAGTGACAATATCTCCTTTCAATGCATGGCTCCAAGTACGTGACTAACCAATCGATGCACGAATCCAAGTACGTGACTAACACACCGACTTGAGAAGGATGTTGGCTACAAAGTTCTTTAGTTCATCCAGACAATGAAGATTAAGAAGTTCCTTGGTTACAAAACCTTACGGTGTACAAACACAGTAGCTTCTTCAAGAGAAAGATGAACTAAGGCATATGTCTCCAGTCACAATATGCTTGCATAAAACCTTTGCATCAAGTGAGACGGCCCTTAAAATAATCGTTATATATGTCTAGGGTTGTGAGAAAAGAAAACCTAAACACATAGCTTAGACCTAAGTGAAAAATAGATATGAAAAACTAATTTTCGTAATTTTCGATAGATATAGCTGTTGAGATTATCAGTCGAGATTCACTCTTTAAATCTCGATAGATACATCTGTCAAGATATCTGTCTAGCTTTAACGAACAACACTTCACTTGATTCTTGGACAGATTTGCATGGCTTCAATACTTGGACTTGAACTCTTGGACTTGGACTTGAACTCTTGTTCCTTAAAGTATTTAACACATCCTAGATCTACCAAATTACAAGTAAAGTGCGTTTTGTCAAAGGATTAGCCAATTCTAAATGACATATGTTCTTAATATGATCCACATATGTCCTAACAAGGTTTTCCCCATTTGTCAACAAATCACCGTGTTCAATTTATTTTCCGCTGCACTTAGTATTTTTGGTGATTTGTTGGTGACTTCACATTTTGCATGCAATTGAACTTAATTAATCAACTTGGGTAATTGAATTAATTAACTGGAGTCAAGCTATCTTAACCCAACAAAAAGAAATGGTTCTCCCATTAGCATGTAGCATTGGCAAACCCATACATTAGATAAAACATAAGCAAAACATGATCTTCTAGCAAGGCAAACATATATCAATGTCAAATTCTTGTTGCCAAAAAGCAAAAAAATCACACCTCACCTTGGCTAATTTATGCCACCAAAAAGCAAACTGAGGCCCTTACAACCTACTGAAGACACCAATGAGCAAAGGTGGTGTAATACCCCGATTTGATTTTATGATTATCACCGACATCGCCATTATTAATATAGAGTTGAGGTACTATATGTGTGTGCACAGTAAGATGGGAGTAGACAATTTTGTGGTGCTACAAAATAGGTAAGAAAATTAAAGTTTTAGTGCATGCAATTTAGTATGGCAGTTAAAATAATAAATAAATAAATAAAAGAGGAAGATGTTTTATGGGCTTCTTGGAGTCTAAAGAGATAAGTTCAAGTGGGTTTTACACTCCAGGCCACTACCCCATCAAGCCCACATCTCTAATGCGTTAAAATATAGGGTAGAGGAAAAGATAAATTAGGGTTTTCATAAGAAATGTTTCACCACTAAGGAAGCTAGGAGGTGTATTTTTCACTTGGAGTTTAGAACACATACAATTGAAGAGGCAACCAAATTGTTCAAGGTATGATTTCTCACTATTAGAAACAAAGAATTGAAGGTTTAGAGTTTTATCATGGAAAATGTTAGGGATGTGTAGATTGTTTAAAAGAGATTTTCCTAGAATATGATTTGCACTTTTACGTTAGATTACCCACTGCTCACTACGTGTATTCTTGAATTGAGCCATGGAATTACAAGTTCTAATCTATGATTGTGGCTTACATTTTCTTTCGGATATGTACATATATATATATATATATATATAATAAGTCAATGATATTGCCTACTGTTTTTCATTGAGGTTATATGCTATTAAACCCATTGGGAGACATATTTGTATATATATTAAATCTTAGAATTGGCCTCTTTGTGAATGGCTTTCACGTTGTCCACTGTGGGTCCCTAGAACAAGTGAATATTGCCATCATGTTTTCTTTTGGATTTGTATATATTAAGTCCTATTAGTTTTGCCACGTTTTCTTTGGTTATATATATTAAGATGGTTTAATGTTTTCTTGGGGTTTTATATTAAACCCTAGGGTTCCTACAGCTTATATTTTAGATCAAAAGTCAAGATTATAAAGCTTAAATAATGTATAAAGGTTTACTTTCTATTGGGGCATATATTAAATCCTGAGTTTAAAATATATTGGTTACTGCCTCTAGACTTTGATAAATTCAAGGAAACATTTGTGAGTAGAGTTTCCTTATGTTGGTGCAAACACAATAATAATGGAAACAACACAAAGAGAAACTAAATAATATGCAGAATATTATTAATTTGAAAAGATGAACACAACACTATTTGGACTGAGGTGCAACATTCGCTCTCTTTAAGGAGATTCAAGCTCTTGGTTGGCTAATCTTTGTAACTGGTGTAGAACTTCTCTGACTTGTCTCTCCCAGAATACAACAGCCTAACAAATGTTGTATGGCTAGAACAGATTCTGCACAAAGTGTTCAAACCCAAAACTCCACCAAAAGAACACCTTTCTTTGACCCGAAATCTCTTAAGTATTTAGGAATATTATTGAATTCACTTTCTCACACAATACTCTTTGCTTTTGGCTATTTTTCTTCATTCACTCTTGATATGAAATTAGTCCATAGCATAGCCATATATATAGTCTTCCAACCCTTCACATAACCTACATGTTATTTATTAATTTAGAAAACTTCTCTTAATTTATTTAATCTAACTTACATACAAGTAACTCTTTCTTTAATAAATTATAACTCATCTCTTTATTCATCTGCATTTATTTTGAGTTTCAACATATTTAATTTAAAATGTACTAACACCTTGCATTAGTGTTATTAATATAATCTTAGTGAGTCAGTTTGTATAATTCGATAAGCTTTATATTTTGTGAAGGATATTAAGTAATTTCCATGATTAATTATAGGTCCTATTTAAGAGTGTTTTGAGACTTTTTGGAGGGTGTTTCGGCTAGACTTTCAGAGCGATTCATGTGCTGTAAGTAATTGATAGGCCAAAAACGCATTTAGCCCTTGTGATGAATTAATTGATTAATTAGCCAAGTTTATTAATTAATCATATTAACATGCAATATACGTGGCAGCACAAACAAATCACCAATTAAACTAAGTATGCAGCAGAAATTAAATTGACACTGTGATTTGTTTACGAATGGGGAAAACCTATATGGCAAAAATCCCATTAGGTGATTTTAAGGTCACCACTCTCGAGAATCCACTATTATCAAAACAAGCAATTACAAGTAAAGGAATCCCAGTACCTTATACCAACCTATAGTTGAACCCTTACTTGTTCTGTTATGACAATCTCTCCTTTCAATGCACGGCTCCTAGTACGTGACTAACCAATTACGCAGATCCCAGTACGCGACTTGATCACCAACTTGAGAAGGATGTTGGCTACAAAGTTCTTCTATTCATCACATGATGAAGATCATGAAGTTGCTTGGTCACAAAACCCTACGGTGTACAAACACAACAGCTTCTTCAAGAGAAGGAAGAACTAAGGCAAACTAGGTTTCTGGTAAACCTTCTTCACACTTGTGGAATTGTGCTCTTGTGCAACTATGAATCACCTTTTACTGCCCTTAAAATAATCCTTATATATGTTTAGGGTTGTGAGAAAAACATACATTCACGGATTGGATGAAAATCAGCTTGAAAAACTGAACTTCATAAACCTCGATAGATAGCAATTTATCGAGCTAGCTGTCAAGCCACGGGCTTTAGCAGCTTTTAAATCTCGATAGATGCTAGCTGTTGAGCTTTAAAATGCAGCACTTCCTCACTTGATTTTTTAAACAGACTTGCATGGCTTTAACACCTAAACTTGAAACCTTATTTCTTGAAGTATTAAACACATCCTAGATCTACCCAATTACAAGTAAAGTGCGTTTTGTCAAAGGATTAGCCAATTACATAAAATGTTGACATATGTTCCTAACATCAAATCACATATGTCCTAATAATCTCCCCCTTTGGCAATCCGTGACAAAACCACAACAAACAAATGAGATATAAGAGAAGTCATAAATCACTCAACTCATATTCACTTGTTGAATACAATAAAATCTATCTTAACACAAACTCTTGAAAAAATTTGCAAGAAGAGAGTTTATGACAAGTAAACTTTGACGACCTGTATTTGTAAAACACTTTAAACAAAACTCATCACGGCATCTTAGTATGAAATAGAAATAAAAAATTGCATACAATATATAAGAAGTATGTGCATAAAGAGAGAAAAGAAAAAATACATGTAAAGATAGGTGAAGTAACTGTAATAACAACCTCAAATGTATATATATCAACAAGTACAAGGTTTGCTATCATAACATGATCATAAGATCTAAGGTACATGAAAAATGTATCTAAAATAGAGAGGAAAGAAAAAGATACATAAAATCCTCACTACATCCCTCAATATAAACACTCCCCCTAACAAAAATTTCATATACTAACCCTCCCCCTATGAGTATGACTACTCTCATATTCAAAACTACTTCCCCTTTTTGTCATGAGTGACAAAGGGGTAAGTACATCAAGTAGACATCTCGTCATCACTAGGTGAGCTAGCATCCCCATCCTCATCATCATCATCGTTGTCGGAGTCATCATCGTCCTTGGATGCCTCGGGAGGAGGAGAGGGAGACTCAACGAAGCCACCAAGGTGAGCCTGATGTCTAGTAATATGGCCGACACAAGTATTCACCTAACACAACTCATCACTGAGAATGTCAAGGTGAGCATCCATGTGCTGAAGCTGTGCCATGATCGCATCAAGAGTCACACCACCCACAGAAGAAGAGGGAGCGGAGGTGGACGGAGCTGAAGAAGTGAGAGGAGCTACCGTCCCGGACTGCCTCGAACGTAGCTGCACCTCGCTTTATTTAATGGTAGCGGTGTCTATGGCACATATAAAATGGAAGTGGTCGGAAACAGGAAAGGGAACAGAAAAATGGCGTAGAATCCTCGTGATAGCCGAAGGGAAGATGAGCTTATCACGGGTCATCGTATCCCTAAATACATCTATAATGGAAAGAATAAAATGAGAGAGAAAATCTACAGTAAGATGCTCTAAAAGGGAAAGCAAAAATCGAGCACGGGGCTCAGTAATGGAGTTATAATGAGATAAAGGATACAAAACAAAAGTCATAACCATGTTAAGAAACCTAGGGCCTTTAGCAAAGGCCGTACAAGAGGTGAATTGACAATCACCCTAATCAGATGGACGCTCACAAAAAGATGATATAAGCTCGTCTTTGGACACAATCCTCAGATGCTCACAACTGGGGTAGTCAGGATATGTTACCCTCGGGACATGGAGCACCTCGGATACAACATCCGGAGTGACCATAATGTGCGTACCTCTAACGCGAGTGGCAAAGAGAGGTACTGAATAATCAAATCCATGCATGTTGGAATAGAACTCCTGTATAAGCACGAATGGACAAGTGACTGGGACGTCACACAGTGACTCTTAACTCCTATTGTGAATGACAGTGGGTAGGTCAATGTTGGAGAAATCCGACAAAACGACTTGGTGTTCCGAATGAACACCTCGTCTAGAAAAGTTCTCAAAGAAGTTCGATTTGGCCTTTTCATCACGGAACCGGATGTGAGAGGAAGTAGGATTAGAAGAAGAAGATGATACCCCGGAACGAAGAGGATTTCGGGATGTAGTAGATTTACGTTTAGGTGCCATGACACAACTAATGTAAACAAGAGAGAGAGAGACATGCAGAAAAGCACCAATCACAATCAATATATATAAGAATATAAAGAATGTAAGGTACGTATGCATGAAAATGCATGAGCATGTGATATGCAATAGTAAAAACATCATGGGCTCAGCCCAATCCAATCCTACCAACACACAATCAATTCAACAAAGTAAACATACATCTAAAATGCTTGAAACATTGTTATAATGCAAAAGAGATGCAATGCAAGATGATTTAAAACCAATTTCACAAAGCCCATCCCAAAAATTTTACAAAAACTCCATTAATTTTGAAAAACCCCAAAGTTTATCAAAAATCCCAAAAGTTAGGTTAGAAAGCATGAAATGCATGATAGGTGAGAGAAACGAGATCTTACCAGAAGAAGAAAGATTAATCTAGGCCAAAAAACCTTTGGGAAAGGAGTTTGAAGTGAGAAAGAGAGGCTTTAGGAGGTGAAGAGTCTGCAGGAGTTGAGAGAGATTGAGAGAAATGAGATCTAAATCATGCGAACCCTATATATAGAATCTCTTAAATCTCGACAAATCGAGAGGTGTCGAGGTTTAAACTTTGACAGATGCATCTATCAAGAAGGTGTCCAGAGGTGTCCACAGTAAAAAGAAGCTCGATGGATCGAGGAGCTATTCAGCATCTATCAAGGAGACATAAACTTTCTTGATGGATCGAGGAGCTATCGAGAAGCTGTCAAGATTGCGATAAAAAGTAGCTAAAGAGCTCGATAGATAAGCTAGGTGTCGAGAGGTGTCGAGGAGCTGTCGAAATTGCTTAAAAATAGTTTTTCAAGAATAGAAAAACATAGACATGAATGCAATCAAACATTCAAATCAACTAAGGATCCAAACAACATTTTAATCTTTCAAAAACATCTCTCAACAAGAAAAATGTCAAGCATTTAGATCCAAAACCCACACACACACTAAACAAGTCTAACTAATTTTATATTTCAAAAACAAGTTGAGATAGTTTAGTGAGCATACATTAACACAAATATTCCTTGTGATGGCCAAATCACATTGTACCTACACATGTATCAAAAGTAGCAAAGAATATTGCGTGTCGTGTGTGAAAAACATCACAAGATTGCCTAAGTGTTTACATGTTATAACGATTTGAGATATGAAAAAATCACTTTAACTCACACACAATCATAATTGTTTGATGGGGACTATCACCTTCGAGGTACATCCTATAACTCCCACATCTCCTAGAATACACACTTGTAATCATATATAAAGCATTTTGATTCTTTTTGCTTTTTTATTTTTCTTAATATTTTTATTTTAAGCAAATCATGCATGGGCATACAAGAGAGAAAAAAGAAATACCCAATGATGTTAAGCATTTGACATTCCACTTTTGCTATGCCGAAGCATACAAATGTCATTTCATGATTGGCGGGCAATAGTGGTGAGATGGTTATTTATGCCTTTCTCTTAGGATTATCTAGTCCTTCCCATCAAAAAGAGTGATACAAGTGTTAAGTACAAGAGATCACTTAACCTCACTCATCACAAACACAAGCTACACAGCTCACTTACTTAGTCGTGCATGGAAATGCTCATCTAAACTATAAAAGATACAAAGTTTAGAAAACTTTGTTTCAATGACCATCCAAGGTACACAAGTACCAAAGTATACAAACACACATTGTTTTTGTATTTTTCTGATTTTTCAATTTTTTTATTTTTATTTTGAACACAAAACAAAATAAAAACTAAACAACCAAACAAAAATAGACAAACAACATGAAAACATGAAATAAAGATGCATATGCATGAAAGCATGATAGAAAGGTTCAGATGCATGAAAGCATGATTCCAAAAACAAATAAGAAATCAAGAAAGAAAGTCCAACTTTAGATAGAAAGAATTAAGGCAAAGGACAAATAGAAAGACAATTAAGTCTTAGGATCCTTTATCACCCACACAGCACGAGTCCTTGGCCATGAAGATGAAAAGGCGCGTGTCCTAGTATGACTACTGAAGGACATAAAGGAATTAGAATTCCCCTGAAATTGAGTCAAAAAGATCAAAGATTTTAATAACTCACCAAGAATAGGTACAGAGCCTTTAGACAAAGGATGAGACCTATTTGACACTTGCTTATGACAAAACAACTTGAGACAATTAGGACGAGTGTGACTAGAAGCACCACAATGGTGATAAACATAAGTATTTTTCGAACTACTACGCTTCCTAGAAGGAGGTCTAACCTTAGAGGTTGAAAAAAACCTTAATTTAGGACAATTTGGCCTAATATGACCAACAATATGATAATGATGACAAGTGGGGACAAATTCAGAATTTTTATTCTTCCTAGGAGGAGTTTTAGACATAGGTTCAGAAACTTCAACGTTAACATCAAAATTTTTACCATTGTCTATCCTAGCAATATTAGCCTTCAACTCTTCATTATTCCTTTTAATTGGAGGAATATAAAAATCCTTTTCTTTTGAGTTAGGCTCAACAACAAGTTTGACACTAGTTAATTTTTCAACTTTAGTTTTAGATTCAACTAGTTACTCTTCCAAACTTTTAATTTTGTCCACCTGAGATGAAATTTGATTTTTAAAATTCTCATTCAAATTATTGGCTTCATCCAATTTTGCAATCAAATCATCTTTTTCAAGCCTTACCTTTTTAAATTTAGCTTTTAATTTTGTAGAATATTCAAGAGATTTCATACAAAAATTATAAAGCTTGCAATCAGCATCTTGAATATCATCATCATCATTCAACATAAGATCATGCAAATCAAAACAATCAAGAGTTTCCATGACAATAGGGGTCAATGGATCACATAGCAAAGATTAACCCTAATAAAAGTGTGCCTACTCTAATACCACTTGATAGGCCAAAAATGTATTAACCTCTGGTGATGAATTAATTGATTAATTAGCCAAGTTTATTAATTAATCAAATTAACATGCAATGTACGTGATAGCACAAACAAATCACCAATTAAACTAAGTATGCAGTGGAAATTAAATTGACACAATGATTTGTTTACGAATGGGGAAAACCTATATGGTAAAAACCCCATCGGGTGATTTTAAGGTTATCACTCTTGAGAATCCACTATTATCAAAACAAGCGGTTACAAGTAAAGGAATTCCAATACCTTATACCAACCTATAGGTGAACCCTTACCCCAAAACCCAATTGGACTTGTTCTATAGTCACAATCTCTCCTTTCAATACACGACTCCTAGTACGTGACTAACCAATTGCACGGATCCCAGTACGTGACTAACCAATTGCATGGATCCTAGTACGCGACTTGATCACCAACTTAGGAAGGATGTTGGCTGCAAAGTTCTTCTATTCATCACACGATGAAGATTATGAAGTTGTTTGGTCACAAAACCCTACGGTGTACAAACACTGCAGCTTCTTCAAGTGAAGGAAGAACTAGGGCAAACTAGGTTTCCAGTCACACTTCTTCACACTTATGGAATTGTATTCTTGTGCAACTGTGCATCACCTTTTATTGCCCTTAAAATAATCCTTATATATGTTTAGGGTTGTGAGAAAAGAAGGCCCAAACATACATTCACGGATTGGATGAAAATCAGCTTGAAAAACTAAACTTCATAAGCCTCGATAGATAGCCATCTATCGAGCTAGCTGTTGAGCCACAGGCTTCAGCAGCTTTTAAATCTCAATAGATGCTAGCTATCGAGTTTTAAAATGCAGCACTTTCTCACTTAATTCTTGGATAGACTTGCATGGCTTTAACCCTTGAACTTGAAACCTTGTTTCTTGAAGCATTAAACACATCCTAGATCTACCCAATTATAAGTAAAGTGTATTTTGTCAAAGGATTATCCAATGACATAAAATGTTGACATATGTTCCTAACATCAAATCACATATGTCTTAACAGTAATTATGCATAATATGCACAAGTTTTGTTCTTTAGATTCTTAGAAGTGAAAGGTTTTCAAAAGTTATGTTTTTAAAGTTTACATTTTTTAAATTTTATTGAAAGTATTTTTACATCATTGAAAGAGAAACTTTGACTTTTAAACAATGTTTTAAAGAGAAATTGTACGTTTTTAGACCCCTTAAAACACAAGTTGTTTAACCTAGTTATTTAACCAAGTGATTACTTAGATAAATTATTTAGATCTAGATTAATACATTCAAATCATATCATGTAAATAATGCGGAAATATAAAGAACACATGATATGATAATCCTTGAAAACAAAATCAGTAAAAAACCTGGGGAGGATTTAGCCTAGCTATCGTCAAGGTAAAACAGATCCACTATGAAAGAATTGAAGTTTGTACAATAAGACTTAGACCACTAACATCCTATTGCTATCTCAAGTAGAAAACTTACTACCACGTCCACGTGACAGCTCCAAGTCCACGGACTACTTCTTTCCTTGATCCATTGCAACCATTAGTACTCCCACTTGTAACTTTGAGACTCCATTCAAAGGTTTCAAATCTTCTTTAAATTCTTTATGCAGCAACTGAAGCGATCACCAAGTTCTTGACATGAATCTCGATCTTGATAACCCTAAATATGTATGAAGGTAAACACCTCTAGATCTCACAAGAGATTCAACACACAACACATCAAAGACTTTTAAAACCTAGCTAGGGTTTTTCCTTTTATACTTGGAATAAAACATAAAACCCTACACGTAAAACCGGGCTTGGGTTGAGTTGGAAAATTCTGCAGAAAATTAATCTGCACGAGGTTCGATTGATTGAGCCTAATTTTCAATCGATCGAGCCTTGCAGATTTAGACCAATAAATCCTACAATCACTAGATTCCAACTTTACAAAATAAACACACTTTGAGCAACCTAAATCTGGACTCTAAGTTTTGATCATGCTTTGCCAACACATTAAAAATTAAAGTTCTAATACATTTAGTTTCTAAAGCCTTGGAACCTAACAAACTCCCTTTTTGGCAATCCGTGACAAAACACATCACAAATATAAAATGCTCAAAGTTACAAAACAGCCCATTTAAATTTAAAATTTAAAATGCCCTAAATACAGTTCAACCTAACTACTATCTATTAGTTGCTAGTGTAGACAGAAGCATGACTGAATTAACCTGTATATTCCTACAACACTTAACAAACACATAAACACATGTGCGGAAAATACAAGTAAAACAAAAGAAAATTCTTAATTTCACAAAACAAGAAATAAAAGACATATACCATGAATAACCTCGTAATATAAATCAATAACCAATGTATCACATGTGAAACAAAAAAAAAAAAAAAATAAACATAAAACAAGGCACTTGGGAAGATCAAGGCTTTGGACATATGAAACAGGAATGCCCTACATTTCTCAAGAGCATTGGGAAGATCAAGGCACTTGCTACTACATTGAGTGACACAGAACCTGAGGATGATTTAGAAAACGAGGATGATGGAATTCTGAATGCCTTCACTGCCACTGTCAATCCTACTAAGGGGATTGTTGAAGAAGTGGATGAAGAAGAGGACTTGGTGGATTCTAAGTTCGAGATGATGGATGATTAAGTTGATGTCAATAGAGCCTATGAAAAATTGTACAAGGTTTCTGAGAAGCATGAGAAACTTTATAAGCTGGTCACCAAGAAGCTCAGTGATGTGGAACTTGATCGTGAAGAGTTTTCCACAAAGTTTGATGAAGTTAATCAGACTATTGGAGCACTAAGGTTTGAGAATAATTTCTTGGCTGAGAAGACCAAGAAACTTGAAGCGGATCTGTTTCAAGACAAAGCTCAATTGGAGAGGACTTTAGATGTAAAGCTTGACGAGATGCACAGTATTCAGAAATCTGCTTCAGATCGAATCGGTTTAGGGTATGATTTCTCTTCTTCTAGTATTGCTTCTGCTAGTACTAATGTTTTTGTTCCTCCCAGTAATAATGTTGAAATCGAGAACACTAATGTCAAAACTGATTTAGCTAGTGAGAACATAGACAAGGGTAAATCTATCTTAGGAGCACCCCCTAAGTAGGATAAGAAAGAAGTTAAAAACCCTAGGGCTAAGAAGGCTAACTCTTAAAAGCTAAAACAGAAGAAGCAGCATCTCTGTCATCACTGTGGAGCAGTTGGTCATACTCGACCTAATTGCTGTAAGTGGTTAGCCACTCAATAGAGCAATGGCATGATCACATCAGGAAACCAAAATCAGTTTCCATCCTCTTTTGCTCCTCTTAGAGATTTTCTCAAAACCCTCATGTTCCTTTCAAACTTGAACGGTTTGAATTCCTCCCCCTCACCACCGGTTCAAGGGTTCACTCAAAGGAAAGGTATATGTATTATAAAAATATTATTATATGAATTTAATATGCTTAATGACAACAAAGACGAGTTAAATGTTATCAGTATAAATTTACCGCAATATTTTGAAGCACCACATCTCTAGTAGCAGTATCAACACTTTTCCAATTTTTCATATTGTAACTGGACAAATTACTTCACACTTGTACGCCAATTTGATTAACAAGCTTGCACGCATTCTTCCCAATAGGAGCATCATACTCTGCAGCTATACGTATTGGTAGCTTACCACTTTTTTCAACAAGTGCCCGTACTGCTATACCACGTGTTGTTCCACAAGTATTTCTGCTAGTAGATCCTATTTAAACATTATCGATGTTAAATAGATAATGTTTAAACATTATCAATGTTAAGTATGTTCTATGTAATTACCAGTCGTGCTAGTTAATGCGTCGATAGCCTGCGCCTCTGCACTATAAGAACTTTGGGTGGGAAGATTTGCTTTAGGAGGTGTTTTGTAGATTGGACCACCGGGATAGATGCCTCACCTCGCGATTGTGTAAGTCGTCCTAGTGCCATCTGTAACTAACAAACATATATATAATGGAACAACAAAGTCATTACAAATAATGGAACAACAAAGTTATTATCTAATGTAGTAATTATAATAACAATAACATCTATGGTAGCAAACAATACATCACATTTATAGTACCTTATGGATTAAAAAATTAGATGACTCATCATCATTGTCATCGTCACCAATTGGTGGTACATAATCATCATCTACCACAACACTAATTCTAGTTCTTTTCCCTTTTGCACAATTGGACTGAGCAAAATCCTTTAGAGAAGTTGAGATGTGCTTCAATCCCAAAGCATTAATTCTATCTTGGTTTTGCTTCATTCTATCCAATCTTGCCATCTCATACCTCGGTATATTATGAGTATATTTAGCCTTCTTGGGCATTTTTTGAAACTATACATTGACATGAAAGATAAGTACAATTGCTACTAACTTAACATATCATAATCCACACCATTATCCATATCAAGCAAT
This sequence comes from Quercus mongolica, assembly GCA_011696235.1. Classification (NCBI taxonomy): domain Eukaryota; kingdom Viridiplantae; phylum Streptophyta; class Magnoliopsida; order Fagales; family Fagaceae; genus Quercus; species Quercus mongolica. Next base: position 17,332,176 of record CM022243.1, read on the forward strand.
TCACAAGTGCAAAATTTAAACACAATTGTTACTAACTCAACACAACAAATGACCACATCAATATCCATATCGAGTTCAAGATAAGTACAAAACAAATAAGTACAATTACTACTAACTTTACATATCATATTCCACACCATTATCCATATCAAGAAATTCACAAGTGCAAAATTTTAACACAATTGCTACTAACTCAACACAACAAATGACCACATCAATATCCATATTAAGTTCAAGATAAGTACAAAACTTTTAAACAATTGCTACTTAAAAAAGCATAAAACTTTAAGACAAGCATAAAATATTTAAGACAATTATTATAAACTCTACATATCATAATCCATATCATGATCAACATCAGGTATGTCATGCTGTTCATTTTGATTGGCGTCTGTTGAAGTTCCACCTTCAGGAACAACCTCAGTTTCAACATCACCCATACAATACTCAATAATATTGTCTTCAACATTGGTAGGGACAACATCAACAATTGCTTCCCAACAATTGCTTCTTGTTGGAATACATCACTATCTTTTGTATTATTATTGGATTCTCCACCCCTAACTTCTGGGACATCAAACACTCCCCTATGTTAGATGCATTGCACAATTTTCCAAGGTTCACTCAATTTGGTATCTTGAAGGTAGAAAACTTGTTTCGCTTCACTAGGAAGTATAAAAGGGTCATTTTGATACCACTGACTTGTAACATCAATGCTAGTGCAATGTGCAATGGTTCTTATCGTTCTTCTTCAACCATTGGTACCAGTATTGTACCAATCACACTGAAACAAAACAACTTTATAGTGAAACATATACTCTAATTCCCAAATTTTACACACATGACCATAGAAGTCATTCGTTTCTCCCTTATGGTCCCTTTCGGTACATACACCACTGTTTTGGGTTACATGACAATTGTCTAGGTCTCTTGTATGGAACTTCACACCATTGACCATACAAACTATGTACTCCTTCACATGTGGCTTAGGACCATTTGCTAATGACTATAACTATTTAGTAGCTTCTGATGACTCGTTAACTTTCAATCTATTCATCTATAATGACATACAACAAGTTATATTCATTAGTAATAAGTAATGACGAAACTATTTAAATGTTTAAATTTATTAGTATGTGATTAAATTTCAAATGTCTTACATGTTCTTTGAATCATTTGGGAAACTCTTGTCGTTGGATTTGAGTTATGGCTTCTCTAGTAGGCTTATGCAATGTGCTTTTGTGTTTACTGTTAAAAATAAGGTGATTTATTTAAGCTAAGCATTGCAGATAATATTCAAAACATGATCAAACAATATATGCATATGAAATCACATACTTTAAATAAGGCTCTAGCTCAAGACTATTGTACAACAAGTACCAATGAGCAGTATCAAGCAATGCATGAGACAAGTAGCCATCATTCCGCCTACCACCTGTAGGTTGGGAAATCTGTGAAAAAAATATCAATCCTTCGCTAATTTCACCAAAATCTTCATTTCTTTCTCTTCAATTATGCATAGTTTCGATCCCATCAATATATGAAGACTAGTTGTTAATACATTCTTTAAGAATGTATGCCTCTGCAATTGAACTTTTTGGTTGAGCTCGATTGGAAACATATTTTTTCAATTTTCCAAGGTAACTACGAGGAAAAAATACGCACAATATGTGATTTTATAACATATGGGAAAGATGCAATTGATGGATGCATCAAAGGATCTAATTACCTTTCAATTGGGTACATCCATTGATATTATACCAGGCCTCCTAGAATTGCTTTTCGAGGCAAGTAAACAACAAGGTGGACCATAACATCAAAGAATGTTGGAGGAAAGAACCTCTCAAGCTTGCATAGTATAAGAACTATACGTTCTTCTAATTTCTCCAATTCACTCCACTTCAGGGTCCTTGAGCATAAGTCTTAAGAAGAAGTTCCCCAATGTAAAGTTATGATTTACAAATGTGTATTTTGTTGGCTTTTATTCCGTGCCAAATTTGATTATAATTATTTTCAATCTTGTGTATCTTGTATTTATTGTGGGATTTGATTGTAAAGGTTGTGTGCTAGAGAGAGAGAGTATGAAGACTCAAGCAAGTGAAGACAGAAGACTTCTCGCGTGTGTCTCATGACTAAGCTTCCCGTGAAGTGAAGCATGTGCCTTGTACATGACTGGAATGCGAAGAGTCTGTATAGATAGAGACAGCTGTGTCTCGCGAGTATCTCGTGGGTAAGGCCTTCTTGCGAGACACCCGTGAGACATTCTGTTCTGCCAGTTTGTACTGTCTGATACACACTTTCTATACATTTATTATATATACCCATATTATCCACAAATGTGAAGGAGAGCTTTTGAGAGAAAACCCTAGCTAAAACACTTGAGAGCTAGAAATTTTTATGCCAACAATTCTCTACAAATTTGTTTGTGGAATTTCCTCATCTCCTACCTCTCCATTTCCATACCATTGAGAGGTCAATAGCCCAAACACTTACCACACCTTTTGAGAGTGTCTAGTGAGGTTTTGGTGCTGTTGGGAAACATTGGAAGAAGCCAAGGATGGCAGATGCAACATGGAGCTTGTTGCGGGATCCGGAGAGTTAGACAAGACACGGTTCCGAGAAGCCTTGTTGGAGTAGGGGCTTGGACGGCTTAGGTACAGAGGGTAAATTAGGCTCGGAGGGTTTCTTGCTTACCCATGTATCGCAACTGATTGTCTAGTGGATCGATTTCTGCTTGGAGGGCGGCAGAGAGGTTTTTCGCCGAGTTTTTCTGTTTCCTCTTCGATAACATGTCTCGGTGTTATCTGTGTTTGCATCTCTCTTCCCTACTCTTGTTCATTTCATTTCGCTGCTGTGTTGTTTTAAATATGAATTATAGTAGCTCTCTTGTTTGTTTGCTTGCGTTTACACTATTCCACTCTTAGTATTAAGTTAGTGTAAAATCAATCAAGTCATGATTTGAATTGGGGTCTAAACAAGCTCTTGTGTTTTCACACATTTCGAGCTTTCAATTGGTATCAGAGCGGGTACAATTGCTGTGGTTTAAATACCAGAGTGTGATCCTTGACCCTTTGTGATGGACTGGTCACAATCTCTTAATGCCCCACCATTCTTTAATGGAGGCAACTATGCTTTTTGGAAGGTCCGAATGAGGGCTTTCTTGTGTGCTATAGATGAGTCCGTGTGGGATTCCGTAGAGAATGGGTATGTTAAACCCACTACTGCTAAGTACAAATGGGACAAGGTAGCTCTTGCATTAGCTAATGCAAATAGTAAGGCCATTAATACTATATTCTGTGGTGTGTCCCTTGATGAGTTTCACAGGATATCACACGTGGAGATAGCTAAGGAAGCTTGGACGATCCTTGAAACGACCTATGAGGGTACGAAGAAAGTCAAGGATATGAAGCTTCAAATGTTGACCACCAAATTTGAAGAACTTAAGATGCTAGATGATAAGGCTTTTGATTCTTTCTATGGAAAGCTTAATGAGATTGTAATTGCCAAACTGAATCTTGGAGAGAAGATTGAAGACTCTAAGGTGGTGAGAAAAATTTTGAGGTCTTTACCAGAGAGTTTTCGAGCAAAAGTTACAGCTATAGAAGAGAGTAAAGACTTGGATGAGATCAAAATCCAAGAGCTAATCGGATCTCTTCAAACATATGAGCTAGGACTGCCTTCTCATAAATCAAGCAAATCCCTTGCTCTTAAAACCATCACCGAGAGAATGGACAACCCCTCTGAAGAGGATGATGTGGAGAAGGAAGTAGTTTTCCTTGCAAAGAACTTCCGAAAATTTCTAAAGATGAACAACAGTGGGAAGCCTTTCAACAGAGGAAAGTTTTCATCTCCCAAGGGTGATAGGAAGGAAATTAGGAAGAAAGATGGGAAGGACTCTCAATCTACTCAAGGAATCACTTGCTTCGAGTGCAATGGACATGGACACGTCAAGAAAGAATGTCCGAATTATTTGAGAATGACGGGCAAGGCATATGCCACAACTCTTAGTGATTCAGATTCTTCCAACTCAAATTCAGAGGACAACTGTGATGAAGAAGGGAATTTCTCAGCATTTATGACTATTGCTCATATTGAGTCTTCAGAGGATTTGAATTTGCTTGTGCAAGAACTTGGGGAGTATAGTGATGAGGAATCTGTGGGAATTATCGGAGAATTAGATGTTGAAGAAGATGAAGATACAACTGGTCTTAGAGAAAACTACAATTCTCTACTTCAGAAGTCAGGGGAATATGCAAAAGTGGCTAAGGCAGCTGCGAAAAAGATGAAGAAAGTTAAGGAGGACTATAGAAGTCTCCTAGTGAGATATAAGGAGGCCAAGTGCGAGATAGAGACGCTAAATGGCAAACTAACCGAAGCTTACACCAAGGTGAAATTCCTTGAGCTTGAGGTGATTCAAGTGAATGCCAAGGTAGAGCGAGTCTCCACAAAGAAGCTTGATGATGTCCTTTCATCTCAGAAGACCTTCTCCATTCAACTATGAACATCTCCAAAGAAGTGAAGTTTGTGAAGGCCAAAGAGCCGATTATAGTTGTCCCAACTGTTGAGAAAGCCAATGTGGAGAAGAAGAAGAATAATATGGCTGAGTAAAGGGTGTTGAGCAATCCTCGCAACCAATCAATGGTCAGGTCTGAAGCCAAAGGGAGATCACCTCCAAAATCACAAAGTGGTTCGAGAGCAAACCATGTATGCCATTATTGTGGAATACAAGGACACACCAGACCCAATTGTCATAAGTTGAGAGCATTGAATAATGCTAGGGACCAAAGGTTAAGAGGACCAAGAGATGATAGGAGGAATTGGACTGTTGGGCAACCACGAAGTTAAAATGAAGATTCAAGTGTGGTGGATGTAAAGAAGATGATTGAGGCATTTACCACATGTTTGGCAAACTTCAACAGCAAGTTTGAAGGTCACAATTCTCGTACCCAATCCTATAGGGATATCAACCCAAACGCACGTGACGTGTGGATGAAGAGGGGTACTCATGCATGATTATCTCCTATGTCCATGCATCAATACTTCCAATGCTTAGGATCATAGGTTCATGCATCATATTATGCATTGTTTTCTGTTTATAACAAATTTTTTTTGTTTTGTTGTTGATGATCTTACTTTTCTTGTTCTGTTTTTGAGTGTGTTCAAAATTCAAAAACCCATAAAAATTGAAAAATCTTCAAAAAATTTGATCGCTTGTCTTTGTATATATCACATGTGAGTTTGGCCTAGTACCTTCATACTTATAGCGTAATGCATTTACGAGCCTAGCTTGTTCTGTATGCAAATTAATCTTTGTGGGAGAAATCTTGAAATTTATGTATGATTGTTGTAAATAGATCTTCAAGTTTGTCATGAATGATTGGTCAATAATCTTGATGGTCTTGATACTTGCATAGACTTGTGCCTATATCTCTTCCAACTTTATTTTTATGTTTTTGCTATAGAGCTCACCAAATGTAAATCTCCAAATGAAAAGAGATATTGAGCTGCAAAAACCTGTTGCACATACTTGTATTTGACTAGGAAAAAGGGAAAGCGACTTTTAAATTAAAATGAAAAGGTGCTCAAAAGCCAAAGGCTAACTCTCATTGTTGAAATATCAAAAATTTCAAGCACCAATCTCAAAAAGAGATGAAATATCCAAAAAGGGATCAATTGTAATGAATTATGCAGAGGCCAAATGAAAAGCTTCTAAGAATTGTAGTCATTCTCTTGTGGGAGGTCATATATGCTCATTTCTATAATAGAGATAGACCACTTGATTTTGTACCAGTTGTGTATGTCTTGATTGAATTGATCATTGAAGCTTCACTCTTGACTATGGACTATTCCACATTTGATACTCACACACAACACACGAGACTTTGTTCAAATAATGTCTATCTCATTTGTGTGATTGTACATGTTTAAATGTGATGTGTATGCTCAAAATACTTGCTGATCAAACCCAAAAAGATTTTTGAGTGTTTTATATGTTTTTGAAAGTGATTTTGTACTTTCTTGTTTCTAGTTTTTGGTTCAACATGCATTTTTGTGTTTTTCATCAAAAATTGGTTCAGAGGCTATTTCACGATAAGTTCGCGACTTAGAGCTTCCCGCTAAATGTGCTTGAGGGAAATCAAAAATCGTATTTTTCATATAGAATCTCTCGCCACTGCCTCGCAAGTATTTCGCAACTAACCTCTTCTCGCGAAATGGGTTTTTAGGCAAAAATTGAGTTTTTCTCAAAATCACATAAAAGCTTTCGCGACTGTCTTGCGCCTAATTCGCGACTAACAGCTTCTCGCGAAAGCATTTGTGCCTCAGTGGCTCTTTTCGCGACTGTTTCGCGACTAATTCGTTGCTACCTAACCCGTGAAAAACGCGTGTTTACAGTTTTTATGTAGCAGATGTCACAGTTTTTCAAACACTTGTCACTTCACTCGCACAATTCTCTCGAACCCCTTTCAACCCAAATCACTATTTTATTCAAACCCTATCATCTTCAAACAAAAACTCTGCAAAATCTTTTCAAGGTATGTGTTTCTAACACTATTTTCACTTTTATTTTCGGATTATGCAGAATTTGTGCTTAGGTCTTTGAAAATTGGGGATTTTTGAAAATTGGGTTGAGTTTCTTTTTTTGAAAATTTTTCAATTTCTTGACTGGGCGTAGTCCCATTTGTTATTTGTGTATCTGTGCTGACCCCATGTGGCAATTTGAACTTGTATTGAGGCATGTTTCATCCTGTTCATGCATTTTTCATAGTGATTATAAACTGTTGCATGTTAGGTGTTTAACAGAATGTTCAAGTGACATTCTTTGGTTGTATTGGACTTAAATGAGTTCCCTTACTTGAGTTTACTTTGATTGAACTTGTTTCACATGCTTTGGATGTGTTTAACCCGCTTTGTTCTCAAATACCATGCCTTGCACACACTGTGCACACTTTAGGCATCTCTAGGCACACCTCATGCACCTCCAGATGCACACACATGCATCACCAAATGCACAGCCTATGCACCTACAGACACACTCACTTCTTTCATGCATTGTGAGTCTGATTACATGGTTTAACATCTTTAGCATACTGTTTTGTGTTTATTTAGTCTGTTTTTGAGTTGTTCTTCTATGTTTTAAGTTGATTTACCTTTAAGTTGAACTAATGTGAAGCTAATCAAGTTTATTATGTTCTGTTTTGTGTTTCTACATTTGGTTCTTTTTAGTTTTTGCATTCCTCTGCACAGATGGCTCCTACTAAGCATGCAGCCACCAAGAAGCCATCTTCCAAACGCGCACGCACTGATTTTGCTCATTTCAAGTTTGCTGATGCTGATATGAAGTTTAATGATTGCTACAAGGGAGCAACCATTATCATGGAAAGGGTGGTCAATTTAGAATCTCTTGAGGGCACTTTCATCCCTAAGGTGTTCAAAGAAAGGACATGGACCAAACTCTTGAACCCGGTTGAGGTTGTTTATTCAAAGATCATAAGGGAGTTCTTCTCCAATGCTGTTATAGACGGAGATCGTATAGAGTGCTGGGTAAGGCACAAGGAATTTGTGATTACAAGGAGATCATCCAAGATTTTTTGGAAGTTCGTCCAACCTCACAGCCAATTACAGTGCAGTATAAGGATAGATTGGGATCTACCGTTGAGATGATAAGGAAACTTGGTGGCACACCTAAGAAATCATCCATGAACACAATACAATTTTCACCGAAGATGAGAGCTTTGGCATATGTGATGATCCACAACTTATATCCAGTCACCAACCTCACCACTTTATCTACTCCAAGGATAAGATTTTTGTATGATCTCTTTACCCATAAAGAGATAGATATTTGTGGACATATCTTCCATGTGTTGAAGAAGAGTATTGAGAAGCAGAATTCAAGAACTGTAATGCTATTTCCCTCACTAATTATGGGAATAATTGCGAAGACAAAGCAAAAATTCCCGAGTGGCCTCACTGTGATTCCAAGGGACTATCCCATTGGTGCGCACACAGTCACCAGGCGCACAGCCCACATCAAAGGTTCCAAGACAGGTGTGCATACGATACCACAAGTTCGTGTTACAGACGAGGGTGAAGATACGGAGGAGGAGATTGATAGATTCACTTCTGCCACAGAGCCATCAGCTCAGCCATCATCCTCAACACCAGCACGAGGACCAGATAGACTCAACCGTCTTCTTGACAAAGTAGAGTAGATATACACTTTGTTAGATTCCCATATGCGGCACACAGCGGACCAGTTTGCTTATGTTCAGGGTCAGATCACAACCTTATTATCTCAGATCGATGACTTATCTATCAGCCATGGTTTAGACTCCGAATCCAACCAGTTCTAGCCCTTTGGCAATTTCGGTCAAAAAGGGGGAGAAAAATTTTGAGGGGGAGCTTGCACAGTGTTAGGTGGAGCATAGGTTCAGACTTAGAAACATTGGTTTATTGGTTATCGGTTTACTTGTGTTTATATTTAACTTTTACAACTACTGGTTTATGACTATGTTTTTACTATTTTGTTTAAAACCTCAGCACATGTTATTTTAGTTAATTTCAGTGTTTATTCAGTTTGTTTGTGTCTATCTCAATGCTTGTGTAGCATTCTATGTCTACTTTTAGATATTGCTAAAATGTCTTAAGTACTTCACACTTGTGCCCTGGTAGGATTATTCCTAGATGCATATACTTCGTGTATTTTGCATTGGTTGTGTGATTGGACATGCAAGTAATCATAAGTGATTGCTTCGTTGTACATGTCCAGATGACAATTTACTTGTTATAAGTTCATTGGAGTCATTCTTTAATGACTACCCTTGTTTGATCAAGTGTTTGTTTGCATGATATCTATTGTTTACATACTTGATCACACTATGCTTGCTCTTGCTCATACCTTGTGTTCAACTTGTCATAAGCTTAATGAAAGTTTTGTTTATGTGTGAGTGTTTCAGGTTACAAGTATAAACTGCAAGTGCTTCACAGTTTCTAGATTAGGTGTGAGTGAGTTTTGCCATTGTTCCCTAACTCATGTTTAAGCCTAGAGTTTGTTGTTAGGGGTTTTGTCATGGAATAGCCAAAGGGGGAGATTGTAAAGTTGTGATTTACAAATGTGTATTTTGTTGGCTTTTATTCCGTGTCAAATTTGATTGTAATTATTTTCAATCTTGTGTACCCTGTATTTATTGTGGGATTTGATTGTAAGGGTTGTGTGCTAGAGAGAGAAAGTGTGAAGACTCAAGCAAGTGAAGACAGAAGACTTCTCGCGGGTGTCTCGCGACTAAGCTTCCCGCGAAGTGAAGCATGTGCCTTGCACATGTCTGGAATGCGAAGAGTCTATACAGATGGAGACAGTTGTGTCTCGCGAGTATCTCGCGGGTAAGGCCTTCCCGCGAGACATTCTATTCTGCTAGTCTGTACTATCTGATACACACTTTCTGTACCCTCATTATATATCCCTATATTACCCACAAATGTGAAGGAGAGCTTCTGAGAAAAAACCCTAGCTAAAAACTTGAGAGTTAGAAATTATTATACCAACAATTCTCTACACATTTTTTTGTGGAATTTCCTCATCTCCTACCTCTCCATTTCCATACCATTCAGAGGTCAATAGCCCAAACACTTACCACACCTTTTGAGAGTGTCCAATGAGGTTTTGGTGCTGTTAGGAAACATTGGAAGAAGCCAAGGATGGCAGATGCAACATGGAGCTTGTTGCGGGATCCGGAGAGGTAGACAAGACACGGTTCCGAGAAGCTTTGTTGGAGTAGGAGCTTGAAGGGCTTAGGTACAGAGGGTAGATTAGGCTTGGAGGGTTTCTTGCTTACCCATGTATCCCAACTGATTGTCTAGTGCATCGATTTCCACTTGGAGGGCGGCGGAGAGGTTTTTCGCCGAGTTCTTTGGTTTCCTCTTTGATAACACGTCTCGGTGTTATCTGTGTTTGCATCTCTCTTCCCTACTCTTGTTCATTTCATTTTGCTGCTGTGTTGCTTTAAATATGAATTAGAGTAGCTCTCTTATTTGTTTGCTTGCGTTTACACTATTCTGCACTTAGTATTAAGTTAGTGTAAAATCAATCAAGCCGTGATTTGAATTAGGGGTCTAAACAAGCTCTTATATTTTCAGACATTTCAAGCTTTCACCCAACTCAAACAATACAATACTAATGTCTTTATCTTCAAACCCTTGCAACCCAATTGGAGGAATTTGTTGTAGTAGCACATGACAATTGTGGCTTTTCAAACCAGATAATCTACCATTTTTTGCATTCACTGACCTTGATATGTTGGTTGCATAGCCATCCGAATACTGGACTGATTTCAAAATGTCATAAAAACCATCCCTTTCATTGGGGCTTAATGAAAAGAAAGCCCGAGGCTTGTCATATGATCCATCAGGACGTTGTTTCAAATGCAACGTGTGCCTAAAGTTCATATTTTGCAAGTCTATCAGTGCCTTGTTAGTGTCCTTGTTTTTCCCCTCAATGCCCAACAAAGTACAGTAAGTACTCTCACTAATGTTCTTCTCCACTTGCATGACATCAATGTTGTGCTTAAGTTTCTTATTTTTCCCATATGGAAGCTTGTACAAAATACTTACATTTAACCAATTTGGCTTCCCAATGAGTTGTCTCTTTTTGTTACTTGGATGCTTTCCTTAAATTATATTTGGCATTCTATCAAGTGCTCTTGTATCTTTCCCACAGGTAACTCTAAAGATCTCTTTCGTTTCTCTGATAAACCATTATGCAACCGACTATGTCTCCAACGATGTTCCATAGGCAAATAAGCTCCATGGTTAATAAATCTAATTTTACTTTTCCAAAGCTTCTGAATATGGTTCATCATTGCAAGTGTAACAAGAATGATAACCCTTTGTCCTCCAGCCAGACACGTTACCAAATCCAGGATAGTCATGTATTGTCCACAACAAAGTTGGACGCATCTGAAAATACTCTTTACTATAAGCATCATAAGTTTCTACACCTTCTTCCCATAACTCCTTCAACTTGTCAGCCAATGGTTTCAAGTAAATATCAATCTCATTTTCCGGTAATGGGGACCAGGAATAAGCAAGGACAACAAAAAATATGGCTCCTTCATAACCAACCAAGGCGGTAGGTTATAGGGGATAAGTATGACAGGCCACATACTATAGTTGTTATTCATATTCCCAAAAGGGTTAAATCCATCTGTAGCCAACCCCAACCTTACATTGCGAGGTTCGAGGGCAAAATCAGGATGTTGCAAATCAAACTCCTTCCACTCCTCACTATCAGCCGGATGATTCATTATCCCATTGCCCACACGTTTATCTATATAACATCTCATGTTCTTAGCTCTTTGGCCTACATGTACAATCTCCTCAATCTCGGTGTCAACAAGAAGTAACGCAATGCCTTATGAGGAATCTTCTTACCTTAGGTACACGTATCCTTATACCTAGGTGTCTCACACATCGAACATTTATCAAGGTTTTCATTTTCCTTCCAAAATAGTGCATAATCATTTTTGCATGTATTTATATGCTCATATGGCATGCCCAAGTCACGTAATATCTTCTTTACTTCATAAGTTGACCTTAGAACCAAGTTCCCTTTCGGTAAAACCTTTGTCAGCAATTCTAACATCATTTCAAGTCTCTTATTACTCAAGTTGATCATTACCTTTACATTCAACATCTCAATAACAAACTTCAAGATACTATAATCAGTGCAACCCGAATACAACTCACGCTTTGCATCTTCCCCAAATTTGTCAAAATTATGCACTTCCTCATCTTTGGTAGCATTTCTTGATTCCCCTCTAATTCAATCTCCTATTAAGGCATCGATACCATCCATATGATCATCATCCGACATTTCATTATCATGAATATTCTCGTTCAATACATAAGATTCTCCACGATTACACCAATTAATGTAAGATTGTATAATCCCACGATGAAGCAAATAGATATGCACAATATGAAGAAATTGTTGATAGCAATTCACACAGTGAATACACGGGTATGAAATATTACCACTCAAGTCCACAACCGTCCTGGCAAAATTAATAAATGCATTGACCTCTTCAATATATGGATGACTTAATCTGCCATCAAGTGTCTTTCCCATTGTCATCCAACTTTTATCCATGTTTGACCACAATTGCAAGGTGAATGCTATTTTAGTAAAATAAGGGCAATTCATGCATAATATATTCTAACATTTAAGTCTATAAGCTACTTAGATAAAGTTCTATTCCATTCATGAATGTACAAGTCTATATTAATACTTAAACAAATATACATTACACAATCAAACACTCCCAATATGAATTTAAACCACCTTATAACACCATGCAAGCCACCCTTTTGCTCCAACACAACAACCCACCACAAAACCAATCACAAACATCACAACTATAATGCTTACAAGTATTGAAATCAAATAAAATATTATTCATCACATCTAATCAACAGTACTCATTCACATTTTCAAGAAATGAAAAACACTCCCAATATGTATTTAAACCATCTTATAACACCATGCGTGCCACCCACTTGCTCCAACACAACATACCATTACAAATCCAATTTCCAACATCACAAGTATAGAGTTTTACAAGTATAGAAATTAAATAGAATTCTATTCATCAAATCTAATCAATAATACTCATTCAAATTTGCAAGAAATGAAAAACACTCCCAATATGTATTTAAACCATCTTTTAATACCATGCAAGCCACCCGCTTGCTCAAACATAACATACCACCACAAATCCAATTTCGAACATCACAAGTATAGAGTTTTACAAGTATTTAAATCAAATAAAATACTATTAATCATATCTAATAAAAAATACTCATTCACATTTGTAAGAAATGAAAAACACTCCAAATATATATTTAAACTATCCTATAACACCATGCAAGCCGCCCGCTTGCTCCAACACAACAACCCACCACAAAACCAATTTCCAACATCACAAGTTAAAGTTTTACAAGTGTTGAAATCAAATAAAATACTATTCATTACATCTAATCAGCAATATTCACTCACATTTGCAAGAAATGAAAAACACTTCAAATATGTATTTAAACCACCTTAACACCATGCATGCCACCCACTTGCTCCAACACAACATACCACTACAAATCCAATTTCCAACATCACAAGTATAGAGTTTTACAAGTATAGAAATTAAATAAAATTCTATTCATCAAATCTAATCAATAATACTCATTCAAATTTGCAAGAAATGAAAAACACTCCCAATATGTATTTAAACCATCTTTTAATACCATGCAAACCGCCCGTTTGCTCCAACACAACAACCCACCACAAAACCAATTTCCAACATCACAAGTTAAAGTTTTACAAGTGTTGAAATCAAATAAAATACTATTCATTACATCTAATCAGCAATATTCATTCACATTTGCAAGAAATGAAAAACACTTCAAAAATGTATTTAAACCACCTTATAATACCATGCAAGCCATCCGCTTCTCCAACACAACATACCACTACAAATCCAATTTCCAACATCACGAGTATAGAGTTTTACAAGTATTGAAATCAAATAAAATACTATTCATCAAATCTAATCAATAATACTCATTCAAATTTGCAAGAAATGAAAAACTCTCCCAATATGTATTTAAACCATCTTTTAACACCATGCAAGCCACCCGCTTGCTCCAACATAACATACCACCACAAATCCAATTTCGAACATCACAATTATAGAGTTTTACAAGTATCTAAATTAAATAAAATACTATTCATCACATCTAATAAAAAAATACTCATTCACATTTGCAAGAAATGAAAAACACTCCTAATATATATTTAAACCCCCCTATAACATCATGCAAGCCACCCGTTTACTCCAACACAACAACCTACCACAAAACCAATTTCCAACGTCACAAGTATAAAGTTTTACAAATATTGAACTCAAATAAAATACTATTCATTACATCTAGTTAATAATACTCATTCACATTTGCAAGAAATGAAAAACCCTCCAAATATGTATTTAAACCACCTTATAACACCATGCAATCCATTTGCTTGCTCCAACACAGCATACCACCACAAATCCAATTTCCAACATCACAAGTATAGAGTTTTATAAGTTTTTAACTAGAATTTACTTACTTTGCTCAAGCTAAGTTTACAACTTTAAAAAAAAATCCAAAGTTATTGCAAACAATGTGTATTTAGCTTGCAAAAGAAAAGTTAAATTTATAAGTACAAAAGTTAAAGAAAAGTTAAACAAGCAGATATGACAATAATTAGAACCGCCAATGAAGAAAGATATTTATAGGGGAATGAAAAGCTTGTAAACAACCAAATGTCAGAACAAATATCTAATTCTTCAAAATCACTACCCCAAACATGAAAACTAGCAAATAAAAGTCATAACCCAGAAACAACACTACTTGTACTATAATGGAAAAATCAAATTAAAAAATCAACCATTAAACTAAACAACTCTTTAGAGAAACAACACTGATTAATTCCTTTTTTCTTTTCTAATCATTTCATTTCCTTCCAAATTGTTCTATGTAATCAACAAGACCAACACTAATAATAATTAAAAATAATAAAAATGAAATCTTTGTAACATTAAGAAACTTTCTTCACAACCATTACACAGTAAATGGAGTCTAATTAAAGAAAAAAAAATTAACATCAAGCATTTAGAATTATTACTTCGAGGAAAAAAAATACCTAACAAATGCCCAACCCAAGAAATGTTGCCAGCAATTCGCCGGTTCCTAGCCATTGACACATGCACACTCAACTGGGATTTATTTATTGAAATCTCAAAATGTTCCACAAGAAATCAATGTTAATCACAAATGAAGCTAGAAGAAAAATAAATGGGAGGTGGGTAACTTTTATAGTTTTTTGGTTGGGCGTGGGAGGCGTAGGGTCGCCGGTTGGGTGGGAGGCACAGGGTTGCCGGTTGGGTGGGAGGCGAAGGGTCGGTGCGAACCACAATGAAGGGTCGACAAGCTGAGGTGAGTTGAGGCGACGGCGAGCTGGATCGGCGGGGACGGCAGGCTGGGTGAGGCGGCTGTAAGGGAGAGAGTGAGGGAAAGAGAGAATTGGGTGAGTAAGGGAAAAAAAAGTGGGAGAAGTGAAACAAAAAAAAGGGCTAAAAGTTCATTTAGTATTAAACTTTTAGTGACAACTTGTATGTCATCACTATAGGCTACCTTTAGCAATGAAAATTCGGATTCGTTGCTGATAATGATATTGATGTTTATGATTTTTTTTTTAGCGACAACTTATTTTCGTCACTATTTGTCACATTCAGTGATGAAATGGGTTTCGTCACTAATAGTGTTCCTAGCAACACCTTTAGCAATGAAAGTTTTTGTCGCAAAAAACTTAAACTTTTATAGATGAATTTAGTTTGGCACCTAAATTTTCGTTTGGCATCGTTAGTTCAACACAACATATAGCGATGAATCTAATTTTCGTTGCCAAATGTTACTAATTTTTTTTTATAAATAGTGAGGAAATATAAATTTCGTCACTATATGGTAATTTTTTGTGACGAAAAAAATTTCCTCACTAATTTTCGTTGCTAAAAATACATTTTGTTGTAGTGTCTATAAATATTTATATTTTATAATCTACAATTTATTTTATAATAATATATATAAAATCAAAGATATAAGACTTTTAGTTGATCTCATAATATTCTGCCACATAAACATTTCAAAACTCTTAATTTTACATGTCATTAATCTATTATATATTTACTAATTGATATTAAATTATATTATATATTTAAACAATCCGTTAAAATATTACCAAATTTTTAAAAATAGTAGAGTATATAATTTCATATATAAACATAAACATAACAAATACATTTTAAAAATGACCATAAACATTAAGTTACATAATTAGGAAAAAAAGTTTAAAATAATAAAAATTATACTTTCTTAAACTTTTTTGACCATTAGACAAGTTATCAAGAAGTTATTTAAACAAATTGTCTTAGTAAAAAAGTTATAGAATTAAACTACACATTGATTGTCTCTTTATTCGCCACATCATGAGTTGAAGCAAGCTAGTTCTAAACAAATGGTTAGTGGTTATTGTTATGTAAAAAAAGTGATGTAAGTGGTGAGCTTAGATACAAACTAATAAGAATTTGCTCCCTCAATAGTTTGTAAGAATATTGTAGAAAAATTTTGTGGTTGTAGCATTACTTTCAAAATAATTAAAGATATTGTTAAGGGAGGGGGGGGAATATAATATTATAGAACAAAATTACTAAAATTAATACCTATATATACATATACTATTAATTGCTTTAAAAAAAATTTGGGGTTGGGGGGGGGGGGGGGGAATTGCCCCTCATTATCCAAGGGTGGCTCTGTCTTGGGTGTAACAAGTGTGTAAGAGACATTTCCTTTTTGTTTCTGAGGTGGCCCTAAACATAATTATGGATGTAACTATTTGTACGTTGTAAACTCTGTTAATTAGCTAATGTTTTCTGATCAATATTTTGAGTTCAATAATAATAATAACAAAAGAAAAGAAAAAAAAAAGAAAAAAGGAAAAAAAAAAAAAAAACAACAACAACAACAGTTTTAGGGATGTGAGTATTTTAGAAAACACTTTATTTGGATCCTAGAAACCCCAAAAATACTAATAGGGGTTTCTATGCTTTTGTTTTGAACGATCGTTAACCTATGCTCTTTTTCTTTTTTCTTTTTTCAGAATGAAAAAGAGAGACTCTGGTGTAAAGTGTAAACTCATCCTATCTATACTTTGTGATCCAAGCAAAAAGTCAATAGATACAATGGAGAGTCACTATTTATCTACGTAATGGCAATATATATAACCTCCATACAAATTTTTTTTTTTTTTTTGAGAAACTAACCTCCATACAAATTAAATGATAAAACTAGGAATCATTGACTTTAAATGACAGAAATGAGAATGAAGAATAATTATCCTAATACTAACCTATGGTCGCAGGAGTTAATTAAAAAATAGTTTAAAATATAAGAAACTATAATTAATATAGTTGAAATTGCTCACAAAAATATAGGACAAAATTGGCCAATGCCCTTTTCACCCAAATTATATAGCCTTATGCCCCCTTTTCCAAACCAATCAGAGAAATGCCTATTTTTTAAAACTTGATTTAATCAAAATCAAGTTAAGCCCTATAGTGGCATTTTTAAGAAGCCTATAGTGATGTTTTAAGGACCTATAGTGGCATTTTGGAACTCGGCCTCCATGAACTTGAGTTATTGGGGGGGGGGGGGGGGGGCCCCCAATTGCCCCTCATTATCCAAGGGTGGCTTTGTCTTGGGTGTAACAAGTGTGTAAGAGACATTTCCTTTTTGTTTTTGAGTTGGCCCTAAACATAATTATGGATGTAACTATTTGTACGTTGTAAACTCTGTTAATTAGCTAATGTTTTCTGATCAATATTTTGAGTTCAATAATAATAATAATAATAATAATAATAATAATAATAATAATAACAAAAGAAAAGAAAAAAAAAGAAAAAAGGAAAAAAAAAAAAAAAAAACAACAACAGTTTTAGGGATGTGAGTATTTTAGAAAACACTTTATTTGGATCCTAGAAACCCCAAAAATACTAATAGGGGTTTCTATGCTTTTGTTTTGAACGATCGTTAACCTATGCTCTTTTTCTTTTTTCTTTTTTCAGAATGAAAAAGAGAGACTCTGGTGCAAAGTGTAAACTCATCCTATCTATACTTTGTGATCCAAGCAAAAAGTCAATAGATACAATGGAGAGTCACTATTTATCTACGTAATGGCAATATATATAACCTCCATACAAATTAAATGATAAAACTAGGAATCATTGACTTTAAATGACAGAAATGAGAATGAAGAATAATTATCCTAATACTAACCTATGGTCGCAGGAGTTAATTAAAAAATAGTTTAAAATATAAGAAACTATAATTAATATACTTGAAATTGCTCACAAAAATATAGGACAAAATTGGCCAATGGCCTTTTCACCCAAATTATATAGCCTTATGCCCCCTTTTTCCAAACCAATCAGAGAAATGCCTATTTTTTAAAACTTGATTTACTCAAAATCGAGTTAAGCCCTATAGTGGCATTTTTAAGAAGCCTATAGTGATGTTTTAAGGACCTATAGTGGCGTTTTGGAACTCGGCCTCCATGAACTTGAGTTATAGGTAAAAAAATTGCCTATAACTTGATTTCATGGAAGTCGAGTTCCAAAACGCCACTATAAGTCCTCAAAACGTCACTATAGTCTCCTTAAAACGTCATTATTGGGCTCCAGAATTTTTTTATTTTTTTATTTTTATTTTTAAAACTTGATTTTGAGAAAATCGAGTTACAAAAGATGGGCATTTCCCTAATTAGTTTGGGAAGGGAGGCATAAGATTATATAATTTGGGCGAAAAGGGCATTGGCCAATTTTGTCCCAAAAATATAAGTAAAATATATATCAGGTACACGGAAGAACAACTTGTATTTTTTTTTTTTAGTGGAAGAACTTGTACTTCTTTTTTTCCAGTTTTATATGACTTTAAACTGTATTTGTAAAAAGTAAGTTAAGTAAATATATTGTTTGGACCAAGTGGTTTTCTTCTTACAAGAATGATTTACAATAATTAAATAAACTTACTAGTAGTTCCGTCAAATAATACCCAAGCAATGCTTTCATTGCATGTTGACGTCGCTGACCTAGTCATGATTTGTTTTGTTTGCATTGACTATATTTTGTCTAATATTTTGTAATGTATGAACCATGTTGTGCAATGACATCTGTTAAGGATACAGCTGTAGTTGTCGAGGATAGCAACTGTATGTGATTTTGTATATTTGAAAATTGTAAGTACAGTTCAGCTATACAAATCCGGATACAAAATTCAAATATGATTCTATCTTATCCTAATCCTTATCTCATCACAAGCCTAAACCTATCTGATCATATCTTATTCAAATATGATTCAACTATACAAAATCACATATGGATCAGTTGCTATCCTCGGCAACTACAGCTGTATCCTTAACAACACCTAAGACTAAGACTAAGGCTAACTTAACCATAGAACTTCAAGTCGAATGCTAGCTTGACCATAGAACTTCAAGACTAATTACTTAATTATACATCTGAATGCTAGCTGTAGTGCTTCAAGTCAAGTCGAGTCAAGTCTAAAAATTCACACCTTAAATATTGCGATATTCCAGCCTCTGCTTGGTTATCTAGGAACATAAATATATAATTAAGTGTTGTGCACTGACATCAAAGAATAACTTAACCATAGAACTTAAATGTGACATGTTAACGGGTGTTTTTAAGATAATTGTTAATAAATAACATTTTAAATGTTTTGACATTACTTTCATAGGAAATATAAAAGGATGTAAAATAAAGGTAAACTATATACGTATTTGGTCCCATCTATTTATACCATATTTCAATTTGGTTCTTAACTTTTCAATTGTGTTAATTTGGTCTCTAGCTTTTCAGTACCATATCAATTTTGTCACTACCGTTATCTCTTGAATGAAAATTTTCAATGTAGTTAATGGCCAAAAAAAAAAAAAAAAAAGTTTTTGTTGATATGACAAAAAACTATTTATTTTTTTTATTGTTTTTCACGTTAACAATTTTCATCCAAAAAATAACGGCAGTAACTAAATTGATATGACATTGAAAGATTATTGACTAAATTGATACAATTGAAAGGTTATGGATCAAATTGACACAAATAAAAGGTTAAGGACAAAATTGACATAATTGAAAGGTTAGAGACCAAATTATAATATAATACAAAGGATAGGGACCAAATACATAGTTTAGCAAATAATAATAATAATAATAATAATTGCTTTATAATTTTCCCATAAAATGTTTCTAAAAATAGTTTCTAAACTAATAACCTTAAGGCATCCGTTAACATTTTTCAACTTAAATAATGCCTGAAATTCTACTTAAAAATAAAAAAATAAAAAAGCATGAAAGCAATCATTCATTCCTCCACCATTCTCCCATTGAGAACTTGTGTGATAGATTTTGGATTTTTAACCGTATTAATTCGTATAATCAATGGCAATATAACAAATGAGTAAACTACATATATAATATCATTTTTTTCCCCCATTTCTACCATCTTTTTGGTAAGTTAGCCGATGGTTTTAAGAGTAAAAATTTCTTTACCAGACAACATGTCAAATAATTATGTGTCAAGATGATTATCCAAGTAGTAAATTGAATTTATGAAAAATCGTTTACATAAAACGGAACTAACAGGGTCAATTTCTCCCTATTAAAAACAGAAAATGTGTTATTTAGATTCAAGCACGCAACTCACAATAATAGTTCAAAATTATCTATACAACTGTTAAGTACGTGGAATTGCATATATGTAAAAATATAAAAAGAAGATTCCACATGATCATAATGATGTTGTTAGGGTCATATTTATTATGTATTGACATATCATTTGACAAAATGCGCTTTACTTGTAATTGGGTAGATCTAGATGTGTTTAGGGTATCAAGAAGTGTGTTGATAAGTCATACCAAGTGATATCATTGAAGACATGAAGATTGAACTAAGAAACAAGTGAAAAAAAAGCTAAAATAGTGAACTTCGACACTAGTCTCGACACAAGATCGACACTAGCATCTATTGAGACTTAATGAAGAATCTCGACACTAGCTCAACACCTCTCGATCTATTGAGTTATGCAGGTCTAAAATTCTCTAATCAGAATTTTGGCCCATGATGACTTGGATTTCTAGGGTTTCATTCACAAACTCCTAGAGGATATAAAAGCTTTATTTTAAAGTCATAAAAAACACAGAGACTCAGATTAGAGAACTCATATACTCTTAGAGAAGCTACTATGTTTTTCTAGGCCTTAGGGTTTATAACCAAGTGCTTCCAAATCTTCAACATGTTCTAGATCTTTAACATGTTTTGAAATGAAGAACTTTGCATCCAACAACAAACAACAGTTGTTGGGAAGTCATACATGTACTGAGATCCGTGCATATAGGAAGAAGTCTTTACAAGATCAAGTTCAATTGGGTAAGGTTCAACTGTAAATTAGTATTTTGGGATAGGTCAGGGTAGTGATAAAATTCCTTATACTTATAATCACTTGTGTTAGGACATATGTGTTTTACTTGTTAGGAACATATGTCATTATTTTATGTAATTGGCTAATCCTTTGACAAAATGCACTTTACTTGTAATTGGGTAGATCTAGGATGTGTTTAATATTTCAAGAAACATGTTGTTCAAGTCTAGTATTAAAGTCATGAAGATTGGACCAAGAAACAAATGAAGAAAAGCTGTTCATTAAAGCTGGACAGATAGCTCGACACCTGCGGACAGATAGCTCGACACCTGCTTGACACCTCCTCGATAGCTGGCTATCTGTCGAGCTCTTCAGCTGATTCATATCGCAATCTCGATAGCTTCTTGATAGCTGGTCGATCAATCGAGAAAGCTTCTGTCCCCTCGACATCTGCTCGACACCTACTCGATAGCTGCTATCTGTTGAAGTTTAAACCTCGACACCTGCTCGATAGCTGCTATCTGTCGAGGTTACGGGAATTCAGATTTTTGATTTTCAGCCCATGGTTATATATTTGTTTAGGGTTTCTTTTCTCACAACCCTAGACCTATATAAGGCTTATTTTAGAGACCGTCACATAAGAAAATACAAGGAGAATATATGCAAAAGGTTACCGATGCCTTATTCTCTCTGAAAGAAGCTATTGTTTCTTTACGCCTTAGGATTTTGTAACCAAGTACTTCTTGATCTTCATTGTTGATGAAGTGAAGAACTTTGCAGCCAACAATCTTCTTCTAGTTGGTGATTAAGTCGTGTATTGGGATCCGTGTAATTGGTTAGTCACGTACTGGGATTCGTGCATCAAAGGGTGGCATTCATATATTGAAGAGTTCAGAGGTTCTGAAGTAATAGAAGGTTTCTACTATGAGTTCATCTACGGGAATTGTAGAATCTAGGGACAAAGGTTTTGTACTAGATCTGAAACTTCTCTTTTCTATAGTGGATTGCTTTTCGGGAAGGTTTCCCCCCAGGTTTTTTACTGTGAAACTAGTTTGTTTCATTGGTTTTCCTAGGTCATCATATCTTGTCTTATTTATTTTTCCACTACATGATTTTGACATGATATTGATGTTTGTTTGTTTTAACAAGTTCTATTCATAATAAATCTAATTAACAACTTGGGTTTAAAACTTGTTAATTCTTTCAACTGGGGTCTAAATTTCCCAACAACTTGATTATTGATTAGTAGATTTTTAGGAGTGGTAACCTAAAAACCACCTGGTGGGATTTTTGCTTTGCAGGAGGTTTCCCACACAAATCACCGTGTCAATTTAATTTCTACTGCACTGTAATTTATTTGGTGATTTATTTATGCTTCCATGATTTACATATAATTTGACCTAAGAACTAATTAACCGGGGTCAATCTATAATTCAGTAGATAAATATATTTCATATTTTGAGCTTTAATTTCTTTGTGAGCGGGGTTGTTATAGATCATCCCTATCAGGGACATTAATACTATTTTTGGCACAAAATGTAAAACTGTCTTCAAGTAAAGAATTTCACTGATTATCTCTCACTAGCTTGTGTTGAGGACAATTTTTTCATGCCACATGACCTTATTTCATTGGCAACTCGCGCCACGTCAACACTATCATGGATTTTGGGAAAATCTCTTATAAAGCTCAAAAGAACCCATATTTACACAAAAGGCATCAAAGCCCATAGTTCAAGCTCATAGCACATCATCTCATTTTTTTGGCTCATAATCCAAACTCATGAGTCTCATTGGGGGAATTTTGGGAGTCGTGGTTTAGAGGGCCAAGAAGTATGTTCAGTAAAGCTCCAGTGGTTCAAAGTTGATAAAGGAAAGTATGTTGCTTGGCATGTCTTCCCCAATTCACTGGACTCTGACAGATCAATGTGCAATAGGTGACATTTGGGTAAGCCTCTCATATCACATAACACTTAAAATGATAAAACTCCCCATTCTCTTTTATATAAAAAATTAATGTCCATCATATAATATAAGTTTAAAGATGTAATTATAGTATTTCATATAAATTATATTATTATCATCTAAATCAATTCCAAGCACATGGCTAAATATATATTAATATCTCATATCTAGCATTAAATGCTCTCCTTACTCTCCAAGATTTGGTTAAGATACAAAAAGATCATAATTACATCTCTAAAACTTCATCAAATATATTTTCCAAAAGAGAAAACTTAGCCGAAAACACTAAAAATGGCTCCAGCGGAAGCTGCAACAGCTTCTGCAGAAGCTGAAACAGCTCTAGTGAAAGCTGCAAACAGCTTCTGCAAAAGTTGTAACAGCTCTAGCTAAGCTACAGACAGCTCCAGCAGAAGCAGAAACACCTTCTGCAGAAGCTGAAATAGTTCCAGCACATTCTGCAGTAACTCCAACTGTGGTACCAGAAAAATCTCATAAAACTTATCTCACAATCTTTAGTCAAATCATGAATTTAATGCCATATACTTTCCTCCAAGCAAATGATGTCATTCGGATGACATCATCCAACTGTAACAACTGTGATTGACAGCTGTTACAGCTATAACTTCAACCATTAAGTCTCAAATTTTCTTCTTTTGGCCAAAAAACAAAAGACCACTTACTTTGTCAAAGTTTTTTCCTGATTTGCTGAGTTTCCCTTCAACTAGTTCTGATCTAGTTACATAGCTTGGCTCTATATAAAGAGGACCAAGCTACACACTAAGGGGACCCCTCTCTCTGATCTCTACCCTCTCTAATCCATCTCACCCTCTTATGCAGAAACTTCACTCATTTTGCTACAAAATACACATTTTCACACTTCCTCATCTCTCTTACAAAGTCCCTCTTCATAGATAACAACACAACACACATGTTACAACATACCATTATCCATTACCCATCTTTCCCACACTCCATTATTCTGAAACTTCATCATTTTTGTTGCCCAAAACACATCTCCATCTCATTCTTTATTTCTCATACAAAATCTTCCTTCTTAGAAAGCAACATAACCAATGTCATAATACAAAAAACAATCTCACCAGTAGCCTTTACTACATTTAACCTTCACTTATCTATCTCATACTTTCATTTATTTTACAAAACACATTCCTCATAAAATACCCATACATACTTCTCATATATCTCTAAGCTCCATGTCTCACAAATTATACATATACAAGATCAATGTCCAACAAAGTATCTACATATAATTCTCATACATATTCCTTACCATCTCCATACATTTTAAAACAAATCAAACACTCTTCCAAGAACTTATTACTAAAAGCCATTTCTTATGAAAGGCAAAAACTTATAAAATCAAAAGCCCTTCTTATGGAAGGCAATATCACTCATAATTGATTAAAAAACTAAAAGAGTATTACATGGGGAAAGTCATTTAAGTGTATGATGAAAGGAGATAAATTCAACCAACCTATGGACACGGCTGGACATACTCTCTCCCCCTTCAGCTGCACCCATTTTCCCCCTTCAATCATGAAGTCACCATGGAAGGACTTATAATATCATATTGTACCACTAGACTCATTTTATCACGCTGTTGAAATGTCTAAGTCCACTGCTGTCCTATAGCTGGAGCTCCAAACTATGAAGTGCTGGAATCTTTTAAGCTCACCAACATTATATGGCTGGAGCCACAAATCACATGAAGAACAAAGTGATGCTACACGGTTGGAGTAAAAAACATAAAAGATAAATCAATGTTTTCTCCATCTTTGAAATTACATTATTGAGTATATGTTAACTCATTATCATTTTACCATTATCTCACCATTTAATAAACATGGTCTCACTAATAATAAACATACATATTAATAAATTGATATACCACCAATAGACATATATTATTTGGACATAAACCATTGTTGGACTTGTATCATTTGGATATATACCATCAATGGACATATCTTACTTGGACATAAACCATTGTTGGACTTGTATCATTTGGACATATACCACCAATGGACATATATTATTTGGACATAGACCATTGCTAGACATGCCTTATTATGATGAACATGAACTATGAACTGCAACTAGACATGGACTATTGGACTCATCCCATTGTTGGACATTTGACACTTAAATTAATTATTTTCTAATATTGGACATCACTCAATATACATAATAATAATGTATCAACTCACCATTTAATCAAAATTATCATGCTAAGCATATTATTTATTTATTTCAACCATTATCATGATTCTAAGACTTTGGGTTTTATATATTTTGTAGGCTTAAAAATACACCGGTAGCCATCACTGACATCTAAGATTAACTTAAACCATACAACTTAAATGAACTCTCAAAGCTAACTGTAGTGTTTCAAGTGGAGTAAAGTTTAAATATTCACACCTTAAAGATTAAGAAATTATTCCTGCCTCTTCTAGGTTGTCTAAAAGCATTCATTCATTCATTCCTCCACCATTCTCCCATTGATCACTTATGTAATAGATTTTGGAATTTTAACCATATTCATGGTTGAAAAAGTCCTTTCAACAGTAGGTGTTGTAATTGGTAGTTGTATAATAGATGGAAATATAAGTATATAACAAATTAGTTTATAATTATCTGTGCATGTGTATGGATACAATTGAAAAAAAAAAAAAACACACACACACACATAACATATAATATATGAATAAGTTTCTACGTAATTATTAGTACTAGTCGCTAATCCGTGCAATGCACGAGATAATTAAATTTAAATCACATATATTTAAAAAGACAAATAGAGAGTCCTGTGTGAAAAAACTATTAATTAAGAGTTAATAGAAAAATTATTTTATAATTTAAAATAGTTTCTCATAGATATTAACCAAGTAAGATGCATATTTTAAATTAAAAAAAGAAGACCGTAATGGTGGGTGGTGGCTACTTTTGTTTTATTATTTATCCAAAAAAAAAAGAAAAGAATTTGATAGGATATGAACAAATAAATTGTAGTAAAATTTGAATAGTTTCTCATAGGTATTGTATATGTATCAACAAAGTAGGAAGCATATTTTAAATAAACAAAAAAGACAAAACTTTGTCTTCTAACTCTCACATGCACCAACGCTACACCACCACCATATGTATAGAGGTTATTACATGCCCTTGTTTAGTTTCTTATCAATGTGAATTGCCACTTTTAATATGAATAATGCACCTCCTCGCTCCATATTATTCTACTAATCAATCTGAGATTCCAAAATCAAGTAGGAAACATCTAAACCATTCCCATATGGATTATACTTCTCCTTTAAAAAAAAAAAAAAAAACACCTATGGACTATATCACAACATTAATATAAAATTGATTATTGATGATAGGAAATTTGTGGTTTTGATGGTCAAGAATAAGCTCTTCTTCTTGTTATTGATGACAATTTTTTTTATAGAGTGGTTTTTCCAAGATTATATGAGGGTTCTATATATAACATACATAGTAGTACAAATTACACCAATGTTAGAGAAAATTTGATTAATGAAATTGTTAATTATTAAATCAAAATTACGATTAAATCTAATGTTTTAATCATAAAAACAAATTTTTACAATTAAAATTTTCACATGTAAATTTTTCATACTAAAAAACTCACTCACAAGTCACAACAATAACAATATTATAAAGTAGTAATCATAGAGAGTTAGAGCATGAAAGATGGCAACATGTCCTTACCTCTGCATTTACTCTGAGCAACTCCATGGAATCAACGTTACAAAGTGGTCTCATGAAGTCCCGTGCCCTTTTTGCAAAATCTTCAATTTGCTGTATGTGTTTTCTTTGTGAAAATATGAGTGAGTATGAAGGGTTTTAACCTTGGTAGGGGTTTATATTTGTTGAAATTTTGTTATAGAATTTCAATTGAAGTAGAATTTTCAAGCTATTGAAACATATATCTAATAGAGTTTTACTTAAACTAAACTATTGTAACACTTGATAAGATAATTACACGTTGAAGAGAAATAATAAATATATAAGATATAAAACCTAAAATAAAAATAATCTAAAATAAAAAGAAAAAGAAAATAGTGGTGAATTGGAAAATTGTGGGAGCTCCAGAGGTTTCGATATATATATATATATATACACACATTTTTTTGAGAAGAAACTGGAATTTCATTCATAAAGAAAAGGAGTACAACAGAGGCCATCAGCTAGCAGAAATTATCTAAGGCCTGACTGAAACAGATCAACTAACAAAGGAGGGATAACACCCTTCCAAAGATTAGAAACTTGATTAC
The DNA here is from genome assembly GCA_011696235.1 of Quercus mongolica. Lineage (NCBI taxonomy): Eukaryota > Viridiplantae > Streptophyta > Magnoliopsida > Fagales > Fagaceae > Quercus > Quercus mongolica. The sequence goes on from CM022243.1 coordinate 17,359,529, forward strand.
ACTTGGCAACTTGGGCTAGCTCATGAGCAGCCCTGTTGTAATCCCTTTTCACATGATGGAATAAGCAGCAGAAAAAATAAGAACTTGCAGACCGAATGCTTTGAACAAAGTGACCCATTGAGCCACCATTCTTCCCTTGAGAGACAGCTGAGATGACTGAGAAAGCATCCAATTCAAAAATAACATGAGTAAGGTTCAGCTCTTGAGCCAAAAGAATTCCCTGTTCCAAAGCCATGAACTCGGTCCACTCAGCTGGGAAATGTGAAGGCAGAGCCTTACAAAGAGCAGCAAAAACCCCACCAGATTCATCCCGGATGATCACTCCAACACCTGAGATGCCGCTGCCATCAATGGAACAAGCACCATCCACATTAACTTTAGCAAAGCCCAATGGAGGAGTAGCCTAGCTGTGAAGAGGAGACTGCAAAGGAGTATAATCCCATGTGGAAGCTTCTTCAAACTCCTCGACGATGTTCTTAGCAAAATCCCAGATCAGACCAGGGGGCAGACCACTTTCATTATATATATACACACATATAGATTAGGTAAAAATTTAATAAATTTGAATTCTTTTAACCTAGAAAAACAAAGGGTTGGAAAGCATAATCTTTCAAACTCTCTTTTATTCTAATTTTTAACATAGAATTAGATATATTATTAGATTTCTTATTGTTCATTTACATTGTACTCATTGTATTTTGCACTAAATTCACTTACTTGGCACAAAAATTAAAAAAACTTAGATGAGACATATGATATAAAATTAGACTTCAATTGAAATATAATTTGGACTTTAATTGGATTTTTTTTGTAGTATTGGTTTTAAATCTATATATATATATATATATATATATATATATATATACACGATGTGTAAATTAGATATAATTTGAATTTTTTTTTAATTTCATAATTTTGGTAAGTTGTCCTATCATTTTTTTAATTTTTAAAAAATCATTTAGATAAAACCGAACAAGCCGAATCAATTTCTCTTTGTCAAAACAAATAAATAAGTCATATAAATTCAAGCACGCAACAGAGCAATACTCAAAATCTAGGGTATACAGCACCTCAACCGTTAGCTAAAAGCTGATACAAAACAAAATGACGAGGATATGACTTATATAATACAAAATTATCACTAAGATAATATCCTTCCTATTCCCAAAATGTCCGTACAGTAATTCCCTTCTCGGTGAGTGCATTGAATATGAGTCTCATCAAAAAAGCTAGAGAGACGTGTAATTACAGATCAATGCATTACAAGAGTGAGAAATGTCAGCCATAGAACCATGTGTTGATAACGGTAACAACAAAATTTGTGTATTTTTCAATGAGCAGCTTGCGGATGTTGAGATTATATGCATCACGAAGACCCCAAAATTCAGCTGTCACCCATCATGAAGATCCCAAGTATCTTATTGTGGGAACTGCAAGTTATCTTTTCATCACCTGGTTTATAGTCATTTTTTATTATATATTTTTTCTGAGCAAATTCATCGAGTATTATTTATTGTTTCTTATATCTATCACTATTTTAATAAATAATAACTCATCCAATACGTGGGTATTAGGAAAATATTCTACAATCTCATGTCTTTAAAGTCAATGATTTACTATTGATAGTTTATAGAGCTTCATGTATTATATATGTTCTTCTCTAATTAAAAAAAATTAAAAAAAGAGGACATTATATATAACATATGCAGATGACAGTAACAATTGAACAATTTAAATGTGTAGTTTAATAACCAAAGCAGAAAAAGAAAACTAGCTAGGGGGCTCTACAGTCTACAGTACATGGGATGTGTTGAAATTGTGCGTGGATCACAAAGAATATATCGTCCATGATTCCCAAACTACAGAGACAGGGGCGTTAAATGGGCCTAGTACTATTACATAGTCGTTTGATATTTTAAGATGGAGATTGACAAAATCAAATATATTGAACTCCATTAGAGCTTTCATATACGTATTGTTTTTGTTATTATCAAAAAGAATATATGCAGATGATAATAATAATTGAACAACTCAAATGTGTGTATTCTAATCTATTCAAAGTTATCTATTTTAAGATGGAGATTGACAAAATCAAATATATTGGACTCCATTAGAGCTTTCATATACGTATTGTTTTTGTTATTATCAAAAAGAATATATGCAGATGATAATAATAATTGAACAACTCAAATGTGTGTATTCTAATCTATTCAAAGTTATCTACCCAGAGTAGAAAAATATAACTAGTGGGCCTTCATGGGATCTGTTGACTTTGTGCGTGGATCACAAAGCATAATGTCCAAGATTCCCGAACCATACAGACAGGAACATCAAATAGGCCAACTATATCACATTGTCATTTGATATTTTAAAAATGAGAACTCAAATACTGTCAGAGCGAGCGGAGTTTGATATTTTAAGATGACATTTCAGGGTTTCTAGAATCCAATAAAAGAGGAGCGGAATATAAACATTCACCTAACTTTTGATTTTATTTATAAATAAAGTTTGACTTCAATGTTAGGACATATGTGTTTCACATGTTAGGAACATATGCCACTATTTTATGTCATTGTCTAATCCTTTGACAAAATGCACTTTACTTGTAATTGGGTAGATCTAGGATATGTTTGATGCTTCAAGAAATCTTGTTTCAAGTTCAAGTGTTAAAGCCATGCAAGTCTGTCCAAAATTTAAGTGTGAAAAGTGTTGTTCATTAAAACTCGATAGCTAGCATCTATCGAGCCTTGAAGAGTTGATCTAGCCTATGGCTTGACAGCAGCTCGACAAATAGGGTATCTGTCGAGGTTTATGAAAAACAGAGTTTTAGTTTTGTTTTGACTCCAATCTGTGATTGTATGTTTTGGCTTTCTTTTCTCACAACCCTAGACATATAATCGGATTATTTTAAGAGCCGTCAAAGTGACACAAGTTGCATAAGTGTTGAGCAAAAGTTTGTTCAAGCAAATTGTGACCGGAAACAGAATTTGCCCTAATTCATCTTTCTTGTGAAGAAGTTATTGTGTTTGTACACCATAGGGTTTTGTAACCAAGCATCTTCTTGATCTTCATCGCCTGGATGAACTGAAGAACTTTCCAGCCAACAACTTTCTCTAGTTGGTGATTGAAGTCGCGTACTGGGATCTGCGCAATTGGTTAGTCACGTACTGGGAGTCATGCATTACAAGGAGAGATTGTCACTACAGAACAAGTCCAATTGGGTATTGGGGTAAAGGTTCAACTGTTAGTTGGTATAATGTACTGGGATTCCTTTACTTGTAACCGCTTGCTGTGATAATAGTGGATTCTCGAGAGAAGTGACCTTAAAATTACCCAGTGGAGTTTTTGCCGTGTAGGTTTTCCCCATTCGTAAACAAATCACCGTGTCAATTTATTTTCCGTTGCATACTTAGTTTAATTGGTGATTTGTTTGCGCTGTCATGCGCTTTGCATGTTAATTTAATTAATTAATAAACTTAGCTAATTAATCAATTAATTCATCATAAGGGGTTAATACGTTTTTTGGCTTATCAAGTGGTATCGAAGCAAACACACTCTGATTAAGGTTAATCTTTGCTATGTGATTTATTGACCCCTGTTTGTCATAGATAGAGGATAGTCTCTTATTATACCTCCTTTATTTGATGGCACTAACTATGCATACAGGAAAGTACGCATGGGAGTTTTCTTGCAATCTCTAGATGAGAAAGTGTGGCAAGCTATGGAGATAGGCTGGACCAAGCCAAAGGAAGCGCCAGCCGACTAGGATGATGCTAAGATCAAGGCAGCAAGCTTCAATAGAAAGGCATTGAATGCTTTGTTCAGTGCAACCATCGATGAGGAATTTAAGAAGATATCCTCTACTGAAACTGCAAATGAAGCATGAACCATCCTCCAAACAACCTATGATGGAACAAAAGTTGTCAAGGACTCGAAGCTTCAAAGGCTCACTATTAGCTTCGAAGAGATAAAGATGGAGGAGGATGAGTCCTTTGATGAGTTCTATGCCAAACTCAAGGACATAGTAAACTCAGCTTTCAATCTTGGGGAAACCATTTCTGAACCCAAGATTGTGAGAAAGGTGCTCAGATATCTACTCGAGAGATTCCATGCCAAGATCAGCGCAATTGGGTTTGACAAGAATCGGGAAATCGACAAAGGACATCGACAAAATTCCTTTGACTGAATTGGTTGGAAATTTGCAGACCTATGAGTTGGGTTTGATAAGGATCGAGAAATCGAGTAAGAGTAAGAGCATGGCATTGAAGGCCAAGAGCAGTGATACTGATAAGCCTTCAAACGATGAAGATTCCAAGATAAAGTCCTACATTACAAGGCAATTCAAGAAGTTCATGAAGAATGTCAATGGGAAGGGCTTCGACAAGGACCGTAAGCAATCTAGTTCCTCTTAGTTTAAGAGCCAAGACAAGGGGAAGAAGGATGCTAGGGATGGCGATCAGTACACTGTTCCCTCAGGACCAAAGTGCTTTGGGTGTCAAGGTTTCGAACACATGAAATAAGAGTGCCCCACATATCTCAAGACCATTGGGAAGAGCAGGGCACTTGCTCCTACATTAAGCGACACCGAGCTTGAGGATGATTCAAACAAAGAAGATGACAGAATCCTAAATGCCTTCATTGCCACTGTTAATCCTACTGAGGGGATTGTTAAAGATGTGGATGAAGAAGAGGAATTGGTGAAGTCCAAGTTTGAGAAGATGGATGAATAATATGACATCCACACAAACTATGCAAAGTTATACAAGGTCTCAGAAAAGCATGAGAAGTTGTATAGGTTGACCACCAAGAAGCTTAGTGATGTAGAGCTTGAGCGTGAAGAGCTTTCCACAAAGTTTGATGAAGCCAATCAAACTATTGGAGTACTGAGGTTTGAGAATAATTTCTTGGCTGAGAAGATCAAGAAGCTTGAGGCAGAATTGTTCCAAGTCAGCACTCAGTTGGAAAGGACCTCAAGCACTAAGCTCGATGAAATGCCCAGTGTTCAGAAATCTGCTTTCGCTCGAATCGGTTTAGGGTATGATTTCTCTTCCCCTAATATTGCTTCTACTAGAACTACTATTTTTGTTCCTCCTGCTAATAATGTTGAAACAGAGAACAATGAAGTTAAAAATGAATTAGCTAGTGAGAACATAGATAAAGGTAAGTCTATCTTAGGAGAACCCCCTAAAGTTGCTAAGAATGAGACTAAAAACCCTGGGGCTAAGAAGGCTAACTCTCAAAAGCCTAAACAGAAGAAACAACATCTCTGTCATCACTATGGAGCAGCCGGTCATACTCGATCTAATTGCTATAAGTGGTTAGCCACTCAACAAAACAACGGCATGATCACATCGGGAAACCAAAATCAGTTTCCATCCTCTTTTGCTCCTCTTGGAGATCTTCTCAAAGCCCTCATATTCCTTTCGAACTTGAATGGTTTTAACTCTTCCCCCTTATCGCCGGATCGAGGATTTGCTAGACAGAAAGGTTCTTCCAAAGTGTGGAAGGAAAAGGGCTCCAAGTGATTCTGTCACTTCTTCTTTCTCTCCCTTTCTTGTTTTTGTTTTGCATTACTTGTGTGTTTTGCTTTATTGTTTTAAGTCAGTCTAGTTTTATGCTTTGCTTTGTTTTGTTTAACATGCTTCTGTTTGGTTTTGTTTTCAGTTTTTGCTTTATTTTGTTTTTCATATAAAAATAAATAAATATTGAAAAATCAGAAAAATACAAAAACAGTGTGTGTTTGATGTACATTGGTACTTTTGTACCTTGGATGACCATTGAAACAAAGTTTTCTAAACTTTGTATCTCTTGTAGGTTAAATGAGCATCTCTATGCACAACTAAGCAAGTGAGCTTTTGTGGTTGTGATGAGTAAGATTAAGTAATCTCATGTATTTAACACTTGTATCACTCTTTTTGACGGGAATGACTAGCTAGAAAATCTTAAGAGAAAGACGTAAATAATCATCTCACCATTATTGCCCGCCAATCATGAAATGACATCTGTATGTTTCGGCATAGCAAAATTGCAATGTCAATGACATTTGTATTCTTCGGTATAGCAAAATTGGAATGTCAAATGCTTAACATCGTTGGGTATTTTCTTTTCTTTCTCTTATATGTCCATGCATGATTTACTTAAAAAGAAAAATAAAAAGCAAAAAGATCAAAATACTTTATATATGATTGCAAGCGTGTATTCTAGGAGATGTGGGAGTTATAGGATGTACCTCGAAGGTGATAGTCCCTATCAAACAGTTGTGATTGTGTTTGAGTTAAAATGATTTTCTCATATCTAAAATCGTCATAACATGTATATACTTATGCAATCTTACGATATTTTTTACGCACAACATGCAATATTCTTTGTTACTTTTGATACATGTGCAGGTACAATGTCATTAAACTGTCTTGACTTGTTTTTGAAATATAAAATTGGTTAGACTTGTTTAGTGTCTGTGTGTGTGTGTTTTGGGATCTTTGTGCTTAAAAATTTTTGTTGAGAGATGTTTTTGAGAGAAAAAAATGTTATTTGGATCCTTGGTTGAGTTGCATGTTTGATTGCATTCGTGTTTGTGTTTTTCTCTTCTTAGAAAAACTGTTTTTAATCAATCTTGACACCTCCTCGACACCTCTTAATACATGACTTATCTATCAAGCTCTATAGTTTATTTTTATCACAATCTTGACATCTCTCGATAGCTAGGTGTATTGATCAAGAAAGTTTTTGTCCCTTCGATAGCTCCTCGACAGATTCTTGATCCATCGAGCTTCTTTTTGCCTTGGACACCTGCTCGACAGCTACTTATATCGAACTCTATAAAGCTTGACAGATCCTCGACACCTCTTGATCTGTCCAGAATTACTGAGGTGCTATATAAGGAGCGCTCGCGATCTCAGACTCATTTTGCTCGATCTCTCTCGATTGCTCTCAACCATTTCACCTTCAAAACACACTTTTCTCTCTCTAAACCTCTTCCTCAAGACATTTTCGGCCTTAATCAAGTTTCTCTTCACTTGGTTAGTGTCTTAATCCCTTATATTCATGCATTTCATGATTTTTAACCTAAGTTTTTGGGATTTTTGAAAATTTTGGGGTTTTTCAAAATCAAAAAAGGTTTTTGCAAAATTTTTGGGATGAGTTTTTGAAGATTTGATCTTAAAAACCTCATGCATTGCATCTCATGTGCATTATAACTATATTTTCATGCATTTAGATGTATATTATATATGTTAAACTGATTTTGTGCTAGTAGGTTTGGATTGGGCTGAGCCCATGATGCTTTTTCTATTGCATGTCACATGTTCATGCATTCCCATGCATGCGTTCTTTCTTTTCAATATATTCTTGTATATTGAACTATTTTGGGACTTTTCTTATTTTCTTTTTTCTTCCTCTCTCTCTTCTGTTTGCGTTAGTCTGCTTCTATGGCACCCAAATACAAATCTACTCCATCTCGGAACCCATTTCATTCTGGGGCATCCACTTCTTCCAATCCTACTCCCTCACATGTCTAGTTCCATGATGAGAAGGCCAAATCAGACTTCTTTGAGGACTTTTCCCGATGAGGCATTCATTCTGAATGCCAAGTCATCTTGTCGGACTTCTCTGACACTGACCTTCCTACTGTCATTCACAGTAGGGAATGAGAATCACTATGTGACATCCTGGTCACATGTCCATCTGTGCTGATCCAGGAGTTTTACTCTAACATGCATGGATTTGATCTTTTAGTACCTCTCTTCACTACTCACGTTCGAGGTACACACATTGTTGTCACACCAGAGCTTGTCTCCGATGTGCTCCGTGTTCCTAGGGTAGAGCATCCTGACTACCCTAGCTGTGATCGTCTTAAGACAGTGTTTAAAGATGAGCTTATTTCTGCTTTCTGTGAGCGCCCTTCTGATTGGAGTGAGCATCAATTCACTTACTGTTCGGGCTTTGCTAAAGGCCCTCGATTTTTGAACAAGATTGTTACCCACATAAAAAGAACCTCTCGAAGTACTCTTTCTATCATCAACATTCCTTGCCCAATCAGCATCAGAATATCCAGCTAAGACATCGTTTGTGTCCTTGCTGTACCACACACCGAAGTCAACAGTGGTTTTGACATACTTTATGATTCTTTTTAAAGTTGTCATATGAGATTCTTTGGGATAAGCCTGATATCTAGCACACACTCCAACACTGTTACTAATTTTAGGTCTACTAGCAGTAAGGTAAAGAGGACTACCTATCATGCTTCTATATAGAGATGAATCAACACTTTTGCCTAACAAGTCCACAATGAGTTTAACATTTGGGCTCATAAGGGTTCTGACAGAGCTAGCAGATTCCAAACTAAATTTTTTCACAAGATTCTTAGCATATTTAGATTGAGAAAGGAATATACTAGAATCTAGTTGATGAATCTGCAATCCAAGGAAGTGAGTCAGCTCTCCAATCATGCTCATCTTGAACTCGGCTTGCATGAGTTTTGAGAAGCCATGAGCAAGTTCATCCTTAGTTGACCCAAAGATGATATCATCAACATAGACTTGAGCAACTATCAACTCGCCATCTTTCTTTTTTATGAAGAGAGTCTGATCAGCTTTTCCTCTTGTGAACCCATGTGACACCAAGTATTGTTTGAGCTGATCATACCAAGCTCTAGGGGTTTGCTTTAGCCATAAAGTGCCTTCTTAAGATACAACACATGGTCTGGAAAATGTGGATCAATGAATCCTTTTGGTTGAGCTATATAGACATTTTCTTTAAGTAGCTCATTCAAGAAAGCAGTCTTTACATCCATCTGATAAAGTTTGAACTTCAAATGACATGCTAAGGCACGGAGAATTTTGATGGACTCCATACGGGCAACTAGGGCAAATGTTTCATCATAGTCTACTCCTTCCATTTGTGAGTATTCTTGAGCCACAAGCCGAGCCTTGTTGTGAATCACATTGCCCTCTTTATCAGTCTTATTACGGAATTTCCACTTTGTGTCGATGATGTGCTCACCCTCCGGTCTAGGTACTAAAGTCTAGACATCATTCCTCTGAAACTAAAGCAGTTCGTCATACATTGCTTCGACCCAACTTTCATCCTAAAGAGCTTCCTCAACTTTCGTGGGTTCAACTTTTGATAAATAACAAGAATAAGACACAAAGTTAGCAACACATTTATAAACTGTACGTTTCCTTAATGTGAGTTCATTCACATTTCCCACAATAACTTCTGGAGGATGATTTAATTTGATCCTGGAGGATGGTCTTTTCTCTTCATGAGATTCAAAATATGGTGAAGTGGGTATATCTGCAGAATCTTCCACAACACTGGGAGTATTGAGAGTACTTGGAGATGCAGGTTCTTGTTCAACAATTTCTTGAACTTCCTTAGACTTAGGAGGAAGAATTTCTTTGGGGAATTCCTCAATACCTTTCTCAGAACTAGAATCTAAAGACTTATCAATAACAACATTCACTATCTCCATTACCTTCATAGTTCTTTTGTTGTATAGTCGATAAGCCTTGCTTGTAGAGGAATAGCCTAGAAATATACCTTCATCGTTCCGAGAGTCAAACTTTCCCATATTCTCTCTATCCTTGAGGATGAAACAAGTACTTCCAAAGATTCTGAAATACTTCACATTTGGCTTCCTTCCTTTCCATAATTCATATGGAGTCTTCTTGGTACTAGGTTTGAAGTACACCCTATTAACCGTATGACAAGCAGTGTTAATGGCTTCTCCCCACAAGTTTCTAGCCACATCCTTTTTATGTAACATGGCTCTAGCCATCTCCTGAATAACCCTGTTCTTCCTTTCTATTACACCATTCTGCTGAGGAGTAATAGGAGTAGAAAATTCTTAAGATATACCTGATCTTGTGCAAAAGGACTCCATATATGAGTTCTCGAATTCTTTACCATGGTCACTTCAAATTCGATCAATCTTTAGGCTCTTTTCATTCTGTAGTCTTGTGCGCAAATCTTCAATGTGCTCAGGAGTATCGGACTTAGATTGTAGGAGAATGACCCAAGTATACTTAGTGAAGTCATCTACCACAACCATGATATATCTCTTACCACCAAGAGACTTGGTTCTAGTTGGACCCATAAGATCCAGATGTAGAAGCTCCAATGGTCTAGATGTAGCTGATGTTTGAGTGCCTGAATGCTTAGCTTTCATCTGTTTCCCAAGCTGACATGGTCCACACACTACATTGCTTATTCTACTAAGCTTTGGTATCCCCAAGACTAACTCATGCTCAGATACAGTAGAAAGATTTTTGTAACTAGCATGTTCCATCCGTTGATGTCATAGATCTTCATTTGGCAAACAAATGCTATTGCACACAATATCAACATTAGGAACCAATCCGTAACAGTTGTCTAGAGTGCAAACACCACTTATGAGTTTCTTCCCAGACTCATCCAAGAAAAGACACTTTCCTTTTGAGAATAACACCATAAAGTCTTGATCATATATCTGACTTATGCTTAACAAGTTCACCCTTAGACCTTCTATATATAGAACATTTGTAATGTCCAGCAGTCCAGGTAGAGAGTTGATTCATTTTCCTTTAATCTGTGACTTGCTCCCATCACCAAAAGTGACATTACCACCTCCTTTAAACTCGAAAACCTTGAAGAGAGATCGGTCTCCAGTCATGTGTCTTGAGCAACTACTATCAAGGTACCACAAACAAGTGTCCATAACTTTGAATGCGGACTTCATCATAAAACACACTTCGTGCTTAGATGACAGATTAGTAGGAATGGTGCTTTCTCTCATGTGCCTTTTACGAGCTAAAACTTCAACTTTCACTCTTCTTAGACGAACTCCTTTGCACATTTTCATTCTGAGACAGTTTAGTTTCTTCTTAGGCAAACTGAGATCTTTTACAATGGTCACCATAAGTGAATTCAAATAACTTTTAGATTTGTATTTTCTAATACACTCAAACAAGCATAGATTAGAAAAACAGGATGTATTTGAATTAAAAGATCTCTTTAAGCCAATTGCAACCATAACAACAGGGGTCAATGGATCAAACACAGCAAAGATTAACCCTAATCAAAGTGTGCCTGCTCTAATACCACTTGATAGGCCAAAAATGAATTGACCCCTTGTGATAAATTAACCAATTAATTTAGTCAAGTGAATTAATTAAGTTAATTAACATGAAAACGTGTGGTAGCACAAACAAATCATCAATAAACTAAGTATGCAACGAAAAATAAATTAGACACGGTGATTTGTTTACGAATGGGAAAAACCAACACGGCAAAAATCCCACTGGGTGATTTTCTGGTCACCACTCCCCAAATTCCACTATTATGATAACAAGCGGTTACAAGTAAAGGAATCCTAGTATCTTATACCAACCTACAATTAAACCCTTACCCCAATACCCAATTGGACTTGTTCTATAGTGACAATTTCTCTTTTTGATGCACGGCTCCCAAGTACGTGACTAACCAATTGCGCGAATCCTAGTACGGGACTTCAATCACCAACTAGAGAAGGTTGTTGGCTGCAAAGTTCTTCAGTTCATCTCAACGATGAAAATCAAGAAGATGCTTGGTCACAAAACCCTAGGCTGCATAAACACAGCAACTTCTTCACAAACGATGAACTAGGGCAAATTCTGTCTCCGGTCACAATTTGCTTGAACAAACTTTGCTCAACACTTATGCAACTTGTGAACACTTTGACGGCCCATAAAATAATCTTTTTATATGTCTAGGGTTATGAGAAAAGAAAGTCCAAACACATAAAACCGGATTGGAGTCAAAACAAAACTAGAATTTTGTTTTTCATAAAGCTCGGCAGATACCTGTCTGTCGAGCAGTTGTCGAGCCACAAGGCTAGAATAGCTTCTTAACCTCAATGAATAGCTATCTATTGAGCTATCTATCGAGCTTTAATGACAAGCACTTCTTCAGCTTGTTTCTTAGACAGACTTGCATGTCTTCAACACTTGATCTTGAAACACAGTTTATTGAAGTATTAAACACATCCTAAATCTACCCAAATACAAGTAAAGTATTTTTTGTTAAAAGATTAGTCAATTACATAAAATAGTGACATATGTTCCTAACAAGTGAATCACATATGTCCTAACAAGCTCACGTACTCAGGCCGCGACTCACATATGCAGGCTGAGGGCCACTTTGGTCATTTTATTTCCAAAAATAGATTTTTATTCATTTAAAATTTTATATTTTCCATTTTAATACTCTGCAAGTCAATTTAATATCTACTTGGACTCTAAACTGGCCTTGGGCCTTAGAGTTCGAGCATTATTGGGGAACGGGGGCTCGAGTCGTAAAAGGTACAAATTGCGGTGTCTATAGATTGTTATGTTTTTTTTATCTTACTTTCATGTGTTTTGTTTTTGTGAATGTAAAAAAATACAAAAACACATAGAAAGTGAAAAATCCAAAAAGTTTGATCATGTTTGCTTGAGCACATATCACATGTAGTGTTTGGCCTAGTACCTTTATACTAATGGCGTAGTGTATTTACGAGCTTAACTTGTTATGTATGCACAAATGGAATGTGAGTGAAATCTAGAAATTTATGTTTGATTGTTGTAAATATATTTTTAAACTTGTCATGAATGTCTAGCCAATACTCTTGATTGACTTTGATACATGCGTAGACTTCATCCTATATATCTCCTATCATTTATTTTTATGTCTAAAAGCTCTTCAATTGTCAATCTCTAAAAAGAGAAAGAGCTAAAAAAGCCTTGCTTCAAAAACTAGTTAGACCAGGAAAACGTTGAGCAAAAATGTATTCAAAATATATGATGCCAAAGGCAAAGGCTTATTCTTCAAAGAAATGTCAAAAATTTCATGGCATCGTTGCTCAAAAATTGAGTTGTATTGATAAAAAACTATGAAAAATGGAAGCCAAATGAAAAGCTTTCAATCATTGTAAATAGTTTGGTGAGGAGTCATATATGTTCATTTCTACTAATGAGATAGGTCAGTTGACTTTGTGCTATTTGTGTATGATTTAATTGAATTGATTATTGAAGCTTCATACTAGACTATGGACTAATTCATACTTGATACCCACACATAACACACAAGTCTAATGTTCAATGAATATCTATTTCATTTGTGTGATTGTACATGTTTAAATGTGATATGTGTGTGTTCAACCATATGTGGATCAAACAAAAAATATTTTTGATTATTTTATTTGCTTTTGGAAGTGATTTGTATCACCCAAGTTTTTCAAAGTTTTCAAGTTGATTTTGTGTGAAAAACATGTTTTCTAGGTATTTTCGCGACCCATTTTGCGAGTAGGAAAAGCCCCAGCCCAGTTGCGAGTTTAAATGGCCTAGTTCTCAAGTTTTTCAACTTTAGACAGAGATTTTTGCGAGTGGTTCACGAGTTAATGACTCACGAAATGCCCAAAATCAGCTTTTTAAAGGGCAATTCATGGGTCATTTGTTTTAAACTTCTCTCATCTTCTCCAAAACCCCTAAATCAAAGTTTCTCCATCAAAATCCAACTAAATTTAATTGTTTTTCATTCCATTAATATCTCTAAGGTAATCTTTAACTCTTTTCATTGTTTTGAATCCTTGGATTATGTTTTTGGGGGGTTTTGTGTTCATAATAGGGATTTTGCTTAAATGGGGGTTGGAAAACTTAATTTTTGTCAAATTTTTGTATGGGATTTGTTTCTTTTGATGATTTGCTTTGGATGTTGGCCCCTTGTGGCAAAAATAACATCTATTAAGGGTAGATTTCATGATATTCATGCATTGTGATACTTAGTTGTTCATAGTGTTCACTCTAGGTGTTTGATGAATTGCCTCTTCGGCATTAATAGGCCAAGAATGTACTGACCCCTTGAGATGAATTAACAAATTAATTAGCCAAGTTAATTAATTAATTCAATTAGCATGCAATACTCATGTTTGCACAAACAAATCAACAATTAAACTAAATGCAGTGAAAAATAAATTAACACGATGATTTGTTTACGAATGGGGAAAAACCCACATGGCAAAAACTCCACTAGGTGATTTTAAGGTCGCCACTCCCGAGAATTTACTATTATCATAACAAGTAAAGGAATTCCAATACCTTATACCAACCTATAGTTGCACTCGTACCCCAATACCCAATTAGACTTGTTCTATAGTGACAATCTTTCCTTTTAATGCACGGCTCTCAGTATGTGACTAACCAATAGATGTGCAGCTCCCAGTACGCGACTTAATCACTAACTTAAGAAAGATGTTGGCTGTAAAGCTCTTTAGTTCATCACACAATGAAGGTCAAGAAGCTCCTTGGTTACAAAACCCAATAGTGTACAAACACAATAACTTCTTCAAGAGAAAGATGAACTAGCGCAAATTCTGTCTCTGGTCACAATTTGCATGAACAAGACGTAGCTCTACACTCGCGCAACCTTTGACAGCCTTTAAAATAATCATTTTATATGTTTAGGGTTGTGAGAAAAGAAAGCTTAAACACATACTCATGGATTGGATGAAAATCAGAGCTAAAAATCTGTTTTTTATAAACCTCGATAGATAGCTTATCAATCGAGCTAGCTATCGAGCATCGGGTTGAAACAAATTTTTAAGCCTTGATGGATACTAGCTATCGTGCTTTACAATCTAGCACTTCTTCACTTGTTTCTTGGGTAGAATTGCATGGCTTTAATATTTAATCTTGAAACCTTGTTCTTTGAAGTATTAAACACATCCTAGATCAACCCAATTACAATTAAAGTGCGTTTTGTCAAAAGATTAGCCAATTATAAATTGACATATGTTCCAAACATTAAATCACATATGTCCTAACAGGCATTTTCTCACTCGTTTGGACTCTGATGAGCACCAAACTTTGGGATTTTTCGTGTTTCATCATTTGGAACATATTTGGTTTATTAGTTGTGTAGATGACACACCTTGCCCCACATGTGCATTTTCCATGCTTTGGTCATGTATTGCACATAGTCACCTCTTGCACACACCTTTGCTACCCTTGTCATGCCTTGGTCTATAACTTGTTTCCTCATTTTTAGCATGTCATGTTTGTTTTATGCTTTGTAGCATTGTGTTTTTAAGGTATTTTGTCTTTTGTTTGAGCTTTATTTTCTCATCCATCTTGTACCCTTCATGCATCATTACCGTTGTTCATATCTTTATTTCTTTCCCTCCTTCCTCTTTATCCATTTGTCTATTCATGACAAAAAGGGGGAGGGTATACTAAAGAGTATACCGGAGAGTATTATCATTTCTATATGAAAGCTCTAAAATGTGTGAAAACACAAAAACTATTTAGACCCCCAAACTAAAATTACAACTCGATAGATTTTACTCTAAATTATACTAAGTGTGGAAAAGAGTAAATGCGAGCATATAAACAAACAAGCTACTTTAACCCATATTCATAATAACACAGTAGTAAAATGAAAGGTAAAAGAGTAAGAAAGAAAGATGCAAACACAAAGACAACACAGCGATGTGTTATCGAAGAGGAAACTGAAGTTCTGGGCGTAAAACCTCTTTGCCGCCCTTCAAGCGGTAATCGATCCACTAGAAAATCAGTTGGGATACATGGGTTAGCAAGAGACCCTCCAAGCCTAATCTACCCGATGTACCTAAGCCCTCCAAGCTCCTACTCCAACAAGGATTCTCAGAACCGTGTCTTGTCTAGCTCTCCAGATCCCGCAACAAGCTCCATGTTGCATCTGCCATCCTTGGCTTCTTCCAATGCTCCAAGTAGTACCAAAACCTCACTGAACACTCTGAAATGGTGTGGTAAGTGTTTGGGCTATTAACCTCTCAAGGATATGAAAATGGAGAGGTAGGAGTTGAGGAAAATCCACAAGCAATTGTGTAAAAGATTATGGGTATAACAATCTTTAACTCTCAAGGTTTGTGGCTAAGGTTTTCTCTCAGAAGCACTCCTCAACATTTGTGGGTAATGATGGTATATATAGTGTGGGTACAGAAAGTGTGTATCAGATAGGATAATCTGGCAAAACAAAATGTTTCACGGGTGTCTCGCGAGAAGGCCTTACCCACGAGCTACTTGCAAAACACAGTTGTCTCCATCCTATCCTGACTCTTCGCATTCCAGTCATGTGCAGGGCACATGCATCATTTTGCAGGATGCTTAATCGCGAGCTATCCGCGAAAACTCTTCAGTCTTCAATTTGCTTAAGTCTTCACATTTTCCCTCTCTCACACACAATCCTTACAAATAAATCCCACAATAAATACAGGATACAAAATATTGAACATAATTACAATTAAATTTGGCACAGAATTAAAGCCAACAAAACATATTGTTGTAAATTACAAGTTTACACTATATGACTCTTGTGCATATTCTCAGAGGGAGAAATTCTATTTCTTGTGCACATTCTTAGGGGGAGAAAGTCTTAGGGGAGATGCATATACCTAGGGGGAGAAGACATTTCTTATGAGAAAACCTTGTTTTGTTTGGTTTCTTTTTTGCTTTATGGTGCTTTGAGTTATGTTTAGTATCTATGTATTGTTGTTCTCATCGCATCGTGTTTATGTGTTGGACATGCATACATTCATTATACCTTGTGCTTTATTGATTGCATGTTCGGATGATCATTTGCTTTGCTATGTGATTATTGTAGTAATTTCCATATGACTATTTTGTGTTTGATTAAGTTGCTCATATGTTTCACATCATGTTTACTTGATCACATTTTACTTGTTATATTATACTTTGTAAAGTTGATATTTACAACTATGTTTTATTTTGGCTTTATGTAAAGTTGTAATTTACAACTTTTTTGTGTTGACTTTAATTCCGTACCAAATTTGATTGTATTTTTGTTCAATCTTATGTACCTTGTATTTTATGTGGGATTTCTTTGTAAGGGTTGTGTGTGAGAGAGAGTGTGTGAAGACCCAAGACAAATTGAAGATCAAAGGAGTTTTCAAGGGTAGCTTGTGAGAAGCCTTCCTGCGAAGTGAAGCCATGTGCTTAGCACATGACTGGAATGCGAAGAGTCATGACAAATAGTGACAGCTAGTTTTCGCGAGTATTTCACAGGTAAGGCCTTCCCACGAGATACCCGCGAAACATTCTGTTTTGCTATTTTGTCATATCTGATACACAATGTCTCTACCCACACTATATATACCCATATTACCCACATATTGAGAGGAGTGTTTTTTCAGAGAGAAAACCCTAGCCATAGCCTTTGAGACTTAGAGATTGTCATACCCATAATCCTCTACACAATCCATTGTGGTTTTCCTCAACTCCTACCTCTCAATATCCAAATTCTTGAAAGGTTGATAGCCCAAACACTTACAACACCCATTTTGAGTATAAAGTGAGGTTTTGGTGATGCAAGGAGCATTGGAAAAAGCCATTTGTTTGGTGGATGTAATCGGGCTAAATTGCGTGATCCGGAGAGCTAGAAAAGACAAGGCTTCGTTAAGTCAGTTGGTAGCAGGAGATTGGAGGGCTTGAGTACGTGGGGTACTATGCTTTGAGGGTTTTTTGTTGTTCATGTACTCCAACTTATTCTTTAGTGGATCGATTTACCGCTTGAAAGGCGTCGGAGAGGTTTTTCGCCGAGTTCTTCAGTTTCCTCTTCGATAACACATTAGTGTGTTATCTTGTGTTTGCATTCTTCTTCCCTACTCTTTTAGCTTTCATTTTACTGCTGTGTTTTGATGAATATGGCTTAGAGTAGTTTTGGTTGTTTGTTCGTTCACATTTACTCTATTCTGCACTTAGTTTAAGTTAGAGTAAAATCAACTGAGCCGTAAGTTTTAATTTGGGGGTCTAAACAGCTCTTGTGTTTTCACACATATTCAAGCTTTCAATTGGTATTAGAGCGGGTGCACTTCCTGTGATTTCATTACCTAAGTGTGAACCTAGACCCTTTTGAGATGGATCGATCTCAATCGCTCAAAGCTCCTCCATATTTTGATGGGAGCAATTATGCTTTTTGGAAAGTCCGTATGAGGGTATTCCTTTGTTCTATCGATGATAGTGTTTGGGATGCTGTTGAGATAGGATGGACTAGGCTGGAGGCCGCCAAATCCGAATGGGATAAGGCAACAATTGTGGCTGTGTGAGTGCTAGTGTTGACTATGTGAGTGCTGTGGGAATCGGGAGGTGTTTCATACATGGTACTTGACTATATTAAACTCGAGTAATACACTGCAATGAACTCAAGTTCCATGTAACATCATTTTTTATGGAACTCGATTTTCTTAAAAGTTCCATGTCAAACTCAACTTTCAAAAACTTGAGTTTTAAAAAAGTGGTATATTTCTAAATATTTCTCAAACAGTGGTAAAACACTAATAATTTCGAAAAATAGTGGTATTTGGCTATTTTTGCCAATATAGTTTAGTATTAATACAAAGGTAAAAGCAAGAAGGTACTGTAGCGTTATGTGGAGGCTCTTACTCAACTACCCATTTCTCATCCAAGATCAAGGAAGAAGACCCTTCAAATTTATTGACTTTTTTAGCTTCACCGACACCAAAGATATCACAGATATTTCCAAAGAATTCTCTAACTTTCTTAGACATGACAACTGGCGGTCTTTTATGGCGTCGTCGGACATACCCATGAAGCTAAACCCAGAAGTTGTTCGGTTTGTTAAAAAGTAGGGAAGGGAAATATATGGTTCCGACATGTTTTCTTCTTAAAAGAATGATTTACAATAATTAAATAAACTTACAAGAACTTTATAAACCTTGAGACAAGTAAACTTTGTCCCTTAAAGTTGTAATGCTTGTTGTTGTATGAAGTTATATATAATTAAATAATACACCCCCTTTGATCAAACCCAAAAAAAAAATATATATATACATATACAAGAAGTTCCGGTCAGATAATGCGCCAGCAATGCTTTTTTTTTATTTTTATTTATTTATTTATTTATTTTTTTTTTTCCATTGACTATTTTGTAATGTATGAACACATGTTGTGCACTGACATCTAAGATTACCTTAAACCATACAACTTAAATGAACTCTCAAAGCTAACTGTAGTGTTTCAAGTGGAGTAAAGTTTAAATATTCACACCTTAAAGATTAAGAAATTATTCCTGCCTCTTCTAGGTTGTCTAAAAGCATTCATTCATTCATTCCTCCACCATTCTCCCATTGATCACTTATGTAATAGATTTTGGAATTTTAACCATATTCATGGTTGAAAAAGTCCTTTCAACAGTAGGTGTTGTAATTGGTAGTTGTATAATAGATGGAAATATAAGTATATAACAAATTAGTTTATAATTATCTGTGCATGTGTATGGATACAATTGAAAAAAAAAAACACACACACACACATAACATATAATATATGAATAAGTTTCTACGTAATTATTAGTACTAGTCGCTAATCCGTGCAATGCACGAGATAATTAAATTTAAAATCACATATATTTAAAAAGACAAATAGAGAGTCCTGTGTGAAAAAACTATTAATTAAGAGTTAATAGAAAAATTATTTTATAATTTAAAATAGTTTCTCATAGATATTAACCAAGTAAGATGCATATTTTAAATTAAAAAAAGAAGACCGTAATGGTGGGTGGTGGCTACTTTTGTTTTATTATTTCTCCAAAAAAAAAAGAAAAGAATTTGATAGGATATGAACAAATAAATTGTAGTAAAATTTGAATAGTTTCTCATAGGTATTGTATATGTATCAACAAAGTAGGAAGCATATTTTAAATAAACAAAAAAGACAAAACTTTGTCTTCTAACTCTCACATGCACCAACGCTACACCACCACCATATGTATAGAGGTTATTACATGCCCTTGTTTAGTTTCTTATCAATGTGAATTGCCACTTTTAATATGAATAATGCACCTCCTCGCTCCATATTATTCTACTAATCAATCTGAGATTCCAAAATCAAGTAGGAAACATCTAAACCATTCCCATATGGATTATACTTCTCCTTTAAAAAAAAAAAAAAAAACACCTATGGACTATATCACAACATTAATATAAAATTGATTATTGATGATAGGAAATTTGTGGTTTTGATGGTCAAGAATAAGCTCTTCTTCTTGTTATTGATGACAATTTTTTTTATAGAGTGGTTTTTCCAAGATTATATGAGGGTTCTATATATAACATACATAGTAGTACAAATTACACCAATGTTAGAGAAAATTTGATTAATGAAATTGTTAATTATTAAATCAAAATTACGATTAAATCTAATGTTTTAATCATAAAAACAAATTTTTACAATTAAAATTTTCACATGTAAATTTTTCATACTAAAAAACTCACTCACAAGTCACAACAATAACAATATTATAAAGTAGTAATCATAGAGAGTTAGAGCATGAAAGATGGCAACATGTCCTTACCTCTGCATTTACTCTGAGCAACTCCATGGAATCAACGTTACAAAGTGGTCTCATGAAGTCCCGTGCCCTTTTTGCAAAATCTTCAATTTGCTGTATGTGTTTTCTTTGTGAAAATATGAGTGAGTATGAAGGGTTTTAACCTTGGTAGGGGTTTATATTTGTTGAAATTTTGTTATAGAATTTCAATTGAAGTAGAATTTTCAAGCTATTGAAACATATATCTAATAGAGTTTTACTTAAACTAAACTATTGTAACACTTGATAAGATAATTACACGTTGAAGAGAAATAATAAATATATAAGATATAAAACCTAAAATAAAAATAATCTAAAATAAAAAGAAAAAGAAAATAGTGGTGAATTGGAAAATTGTGGGAGCTCCAGAGGTTTCGATATATATATATATATATACACACATTTTTTTGAGAAGAAACTGGAATTTCATTCATAAAGAAAAGGAGTACAACAGAGGCCATCAGCTAGCAGAAATTATCTAAGGCCTGACTGAAACAGATCAACTAACAAAGGAGGGATAACACCCTTCCAAAGATTAGAAACTTGATTACACTTGGCAACTTGGGCTAGCTCATGAGCAGCCCTGTTGTAATCCCTTTTCACATGATGGAATAAGCAGCAGAAAAAATAAGAACTTGAAGACTGAATGCTTTGAACAAAGTGACCCATTGAGCCACCATTCTTCCCTTGAGAGACAGCTGAGATGACTGAGAAAGCATCCGATTCAAAAATAACATGAGTAAGGTTCAGCTCTTGAGCCAAAAGAATTCCCTGTTCCAAAGCCATGAACTCGGTCCACTCAGCTAGGAAATGTGAAGGCAGAGCCTTACTAAGAGCAGCAAAAACCCCACCAGATTCATCCCAGATGATCACTCCAACACCTGAGATGCCGCTGCCATCAATGGAACAAGCACCATCCACATTAACTTTAGCAAAGCCCAATGGAGGAGTAGCCTAGCTGTGAAGAGGAGATTGGAAAGGAGTATAATCCCATGTGGAAGCTTCTTCAAACTCCTCGACGATGTTCTTAGCAAAATCCCAGATCAGACCAGGGGGCAGACCACTTTCATTATATATATACACACATATAGATTAGGTAAAAATTTAATAAATTTGAATTCTTTTAACCTAGAAAAACAAAGGGTTGGAAAGCATAATCTTTCAAACTCTCTTTTATTCTAATTTTTAACATAGAATTAGATATATTATTAGATTTCTTATTGTTCATTTACATTGTACTCATTGTATTTTGCACTAAATTCACTTACTTGGCACAAAAATTAAAAAAACTTAGATGAGACATACGATATAAAATTAGACTTCAATTGAAATATAATTTGGACTTTAATTGGATTTTTTTTGTAGTATTGGTTTTAAATCTATATATATATATATATACACACACACGATGTGTAAATTAGATATAATTTGAATTTTTTTTTAATTTCATAATTTTGGTAAGTTGTCCTATCATTTTTTTAATTTTTAAAAAATCATTTAGATAAAACCGAACAAGCCGAATCAATTTCTCTTTGTCAAAACAAATAAATAAGTCATATAAATTCAAGCACGCAACAGAGCAATACTCAAAATCTAGGGTATACAGCACCTCAACCGTTAGCTAAAAGCTGATACAAAACAAAATGACGAGGATATGACTTATATAATACAAAATTATCACTAAGATAATATCCTTCCTATTCCCAAAATGTCCGTACAGTAATTCCCTTCTCGGTGAGTGCATTGAATATGAGTCTCATCAAAAAAGCTAGAGAGACGTGTAATTACAGATCAATGCATTACAAGAGTGAGAAATGTCAGCCATAGAACCATGTGTTGATAACGGTAACAACAAAATTTGTGTATTTTTCAATGAGCAGCTTGCGGATGTTGAGATTATATGCATCACGAAGACCCCAAAATTCAGCTGTCACCCATCATGAAGATCCCAAGTATCTTATTGTGGGAACTGCAAGTTATCTTTTCATCACCTGGTTTATAGTCATTTTTTATTATATATTTTTTCTGAGCAAATTCATCGAGTATTATTTATTGTTTCTTATATCTATCACTATTTTAATAAATAATAACTCATCCAATACGTGGGTATTAGGAAAATATTCTACAATCTCATGTCTTTAAAGTCAATGATTTACTATTGATAGTTTATAGAGCTTCATGTATTATATATGTTCTTCTCTAATTAAAAAAAATTAAAAAAAGAGGACATTATATATAACATATGCAGATGACAGTAACAATTGAACAATTTAAATGTGTAGTTTAATAACCAAAGCAGAAAAAGAAAACTAGCTAGGGGGCTCTACAGTCTACAGTACATGGGATGTGTTGAAATTGTGCGTGGATCACAAAGAATATATCGTCCATGATTCCCAAACTACAGAGACAGGGGCGTTAAATGGGCCTAGTACTATTACATAGTCGTTTGATATTTTAAGATGGAGATTGACAAAATCAAATATATTGAACTCCATTGGAGCTTTCATATACGTATTGTTTTTGTTATTATCAAAAAGAATATATGCAGATGATAATAATAATTGAACAACTCAAATGTGTGTATTCTAATCTATTCAAAGTTATCTATTTTAAGATGGAGATTGACAAAATCAAATATATTGGACTCCATTAGAGCTTTCATATACGTATTGTTTTTGTTATTACCAAAAAGAATATATGCAGATGATAATAATAATTGAACAACTCAAATGTGTGTATTCTAATCTATTCAAAGTTATCTACCCAGAGTAGAAAAATATAACTAGTGGGCCTTCATGGGATCTGTTGACTTTGTGCGTGGATCACAAAGCATAATGTCCAAGATTCCCGAACCATACAGACAGGAACATCAAATAGGCCAACTATATCACATTGTCATTTGATATTTTAAAAATGAGAACTCAAATACTGTCAGAGCGAGCGGAGTTTGATATTTTAAGATGACATTTCAGGGTTTCTAGAATCCAATAAAAGAGGAGCGGAATATAAACATTCACCTAACTTTTTATTTTATTTATAAATAAAGTTTGACTTCAATGTTAGGACATATGTGTTTCACATGTTAGGAACATATGCCACTATTTTTTGTCATTGTCTAATCTTTTGACAAAATGCATTTTACTTGTAATTGGGTAGATCTAGGATATGTTTGATACTTCAAGAAACCTTGTTTCAAGTTCAAGTGTTAAAGCCATGCAAGTCTGTCCAAAATTTAAGTGTGAAAAGTGTTGTTCATTAAAACTCGATAGCTAGCATTTATCGAGCCTTGAAGAGTTGATCTAGCCTATGGCTTGACAGCAGCTCGACAGATAGGGTATCGGTCGAGGTTTATGAAAAACAGAGTTTTAGTTTTGTTTTGACTCCAATATGTGATTGTATGTTTTGGCTTTCTTTTCTCACAACCCTAGACATATAAATGGATTATTTTAAGAGCCGTCAAAGTGACACAAGTTGCATAAGTGTTGAGCAAAAGTTTGTTCAAGCAAATTGTGACCGGAAACAGAATTTGCCCTAATTCATTTTTCTTGTGAAGAAGCTATTGTGTTTGTACACCATAGGGTTTTGTAACCAAGTATCTTCTTGATCTTCATCGCCTGGATGAACTGAAGAACTTTCCAGCCAACAACTTTCTCTAGTTGGTGATTGAAGTCGCGTACTGGGATCTGCGCAATTGGTTAGTCACGTACTAGGAGTCATGCATTACAAGGAGAGATTGTCACTACAGAACAAGTCCAATTGAGTATTGGGGTAAAGGTTCAACTGTTAGTTGGTATAATGTACTGGGATTCCTTTACTTGTAACCGCTTGTTGTGATAATAGTGGATTCTCGAGAGAAGTGACCTTAAAATTACCCAGTGGAGTTTTTGCCGTGTAGGTTTTCCCCATTCGTAAACAAATCACCGTGTCAATTTATTTTCCGTTGCATACTTAGTTTAATTGGTGATTTGTTTGCGCTGTCATGCGCTTTGCATGTTAATTTAATTAATTAATAAACTTAGCTAATTAATCAATTAATTCATCACAAGGGGTTAATACGTTTTTTGGCTTATCAAGTGGTATCGAAGCAAACACACTCTGATTAAGGTTAATCTTTGCTATGTGATTTATTGACCCCTGTTTGTCATAGATAGAGGATAGTCTCTTATTATACCTCCTTTATTTGATAGCACTAACTATGCATACAGGAAAGTACGCATGGGAGCTTTCTTGCAATCTCTAGATGAGAAAGTGTGGCAAGCTATGGAGATAGGCTGGACCAAGCCGAAGGAAGCGCCAGTCGACTAGGATGATGCTAAGATCAAGGCAGCAAACTTCAATAGAAAGGCATTGAATGCTTTGTTCAGTGCAATCATCGATGAGGAATTTAAGAAGATATCCTCTACTGAAACTGCAAATGAAGCATGGACCATCCTCCAAACAACCTATGATGGAACAAAAGTTGTCAAGGACTCGAAGCTTCAAAGGCTCACTATTAGCTTCGAAGAGATAAAGATGGAGGAGGATGAGTCGTTTGATGAGTTCTATGCCAAACTCAAGAACATAGTAAACTCAGCTTTCAATCTTCGGGAAACCATTTCTGAACCCAAGATTGTGAGAAAGGTGCTCAGATATCTACTCGAGAGATTCCATGCCAAGATCACCGCAATTGGGTTTGACAAGAATCGGGAAATCGACAAAGGACATCGACAAAATTCCTTTGATTGAATTGGTTGGAAATTTGCAGACCTATGAGTTGGGTTTGATAAGGATCGAGAAGTCGAGTAAGAGTAAGAGCATGGCATTGAAAGCCAAGAGCAGTGATACTGATAAGCCTTCAAACGATGAAGATTCCAAGATAAAGTCCTACATTACAAGGCAATTCAAGAAGTTCATGAAGAATGTCAATGGGAAGGGCTTCGACAAGGACCATAAGCAATCTAGTTCCTCTTAGTTTAAGAGCCAAGACAAGGGGAAGAAGGATGCTAGGGATGGCGATCAGTACACTGTTCCCTCAGGACCAAAGTGTTTTGGGTGTCAAGGTTTCGAACACATGAAATAAGAGTGCCCCACACATCTCAAGACCATTGGGAAGAGCAGGGCACTTGCTCCTACATTGAGCGACACCGAGCTTGAGGATGATTCAAACAAAGAAGATGACAGAATCCTAAATGCCTTCATTGCCACTGTCAATCCTACTGAGGGGATTGTTAAAGATGTGGATGAAGAAGAGGAATTGGTGGAGTCCAAGTTTGAGAAGATGGATGAATAATATGACATCCACACAAACTATGCAAAGTTATACAAGGTCTCAGAAAAGCATGAGAAGTTGTATAGGTTGACCACCAAGAAGCTTAGTGATGTAGAGCTTGAGCGTGAAGAGCTTTCCACAAAGTTTGATGAAGCCAATCAAACTATTGGAGTACTGAGATTTGAGAATAATTTCTTGGCTGAGAAGATCAAGAAGCTTGAGGTAGAATTGTTCCAAGTCAGCACTCAGTTGGAAAGGACCTCAAGCACTAAGCTCGATGAAATGCCCAGTGTTCAGAAATCTGCTTTCGCTCGAATCGGTTTAGGGTATGATTTCTCTTCCCCTAGTATTGCTTCTACTAGTACTACTATTTTTGTTCCTCCTGCTAATAATGTTGAAACAGAGAACAATGAAGTTAAAAATGAATTAGCTAGTGAGAACATAGATAGAGGTAAGTCTATCTTAGGAGAACCCCCTAAAGTTGCTAAGAATGAGACTAAAAACCCTGGGGCTAAGAAGGCTAACTCTCAAAAGCCTAAACAGAAGAAACAACATCTCTGTCATCACTATGGAGCAGCCGGTCATACTCGATCTAATTGCTATAAGTGGTTAGCCACTCAACAAAACAACGGCATGATCACATCGGGAAACCAAAATCAGTTTCCATCCTCTTTTGCTCCTCTTGGAGATCTTCTCAAAGCCCTCATATTCCTTTCGAACTTGAATGGTTTTAACTCTTCCCCCTTATCGCCGGATCGAGGATTTGCTAGACAGAAAGGTTCTTCCAAAGTGTGGAAGGAAAAGGGCTCCAAGTGATTCTGTCACTTCTTCTTTCTCTCCCTTTCTTGTTTTTGTTTTGCATTACTTGTGTGTTTTGCTTTATTGTTTTAAGTCAGTCTAGTTTTATGCTTTGCTTTGTTTTGTTTAACATGCTTTTGTTTGGTTTTGTTTTCAGTTTTTGCTTTATTTTGTTTTTCATATAAAAATAAATAAATATTGAAAAATCAGAAAAATACAAAAACAGTTTGTGTTTTATGTACATTGGTACTTGTGTACCTTGGATGACCATTGAAACAAAGTTTTCTAAACTTTGTATCTCTTGTAGGTTAAATGAGCATCTCTATGCACAACTAAGCAAGTGAGCTTTGTGGTTGTGATGAGTAAGATTAAGTAATCTCATGTATTTAACACTTGTATCACTCTTTTTGACGGGAAGGACTAGCTAGAAAATCCTAAGAGAAAGACATAAATAATCATCTCACCATTATTGCCCGCTAATCATGAAATGACATCTGTATGTTTCGGCATAGCAAAAGTGCAATGTTAATGACATTTGTATTCTTCGGTATAGCAAAATTGGAATGTCAAATGCTTAACATCGTTGGGTATTTTCTTTTCTTTCTCTTATATGTCCATGCATGATTTACTTAAAAAGAAAAATATGCAAAGAAAAATAAAAAGCAAAAAGATCAAAATACTTTATATATGATTGCAAGCGTGTATTCTAGGAGATGTGGGAGTTATAGGATGTACCTCGAAAGTGATAGTCCCTATCAAACAGTTATGATTGTGTTTGAGTTAAAATGATTTTCTCATATCTAAAATCGTCATAACATGTATATACTTATGCAATCTTACGATATTTTTTACACACAACATGCAATATTCTTTGTTACTTTTGATACATGTGCAGGTACAATGTCATTAAACTGTCTTGACTTGTTTTTGAAATATAAAATTGGTTAGACTTGTTTAGTGTCTGTGTGTGTGTGTTTTGAGATCTTTGTGCTTAACAATTTTTGTTGAGAGATGTTTTTGAGAGAAAAAAATGTTATTTGGATCCTTGGTTGAGTTGCATGTTTGATTGCATTCGTGTTTGTGTTTTTCTCTTCTTGGAAAAACTGTTTTTAATCAATCTTGACACCTCCTCGACACCTCTCAATACCTGACTTATCTATCAAGCTCTATAGTTTATTTTTATCACAATCTTGACACCTCTCGATAGCTAGGTGTATCGATCAAGAAAGTTTTTGTCCCTTCGATAGCTCCTCGACAGATCCTTGATCCATCGAGCTTCTTTTTGCCTTGGACACCTGCTCGACAGCTGCTTATATCGAACTCTATAAAGCTCAACAGATCCTCGACACCTCTTGATTTGTCCAGAATTACTGAGGTGCTATATAAGGAGCGCTTGCAATCTCAGACTCATTTTACTCGATCTCTCTCGATTGCTCTCAACCATTTCACCTTCAAAACACACTTTTCTCTCTCTAAACCTCTTCCTCAAGACATTTTCGGCCTTAATCAAGTTTCTCTTCACTTGGTTAGTGTCTTAATCCCTTATATTCATGCATTTCATGATTTTTAACCTAAGTTTTTGGGATTTTTGAAAATTTTGGGGTTTTTCAAAATCAAAAAAGGTTTTTGCAAAATTTTTGGGATAAGTTTTTGAAGATTTGATCTTAAAAACCTCATGCATTGCATCTCATGTGCATTATAACTATATTTTCATGCATTTAGATGTGTGTTATATATGTTAAACTGATTTTGTGCTAGTAGGTTTGGATTGGGCTGAGCCCATGATGCTTTTTCTATTGCATGTCACATGTTCATGCATTCCCATGCATGCGTTCTTTCTTTTCAATATATTCTTGTATATTGAACTATTTTGGGACTTTTCTTATTTTCTTTTTTCTTCCTCTCTCTCTTCTGTTTGCGTTAGTCTGCTTCTATGGCACCCAAATACAAATCTACCCCATCTCGGAACCCATTTCATTCTGGGGCATCCACTTCTTCCAATCTTACTCCCTCACATGTCTAGTTCCATGATGAGAAGGCCAAATCAGACTCTTTGAGGACTTTTCCCGATGAGGCATTCATTCTGAATGCCAAGTCATCTTGTCGGACTTCTCTGACACTGACCTTCCTACTGTCATTCACAGTAGGGAATGAGAATCACTATGTGACATCCTGGTCGCATGTCCATCTGTGCTGATCCAGGAGTTTTACTCCAACATGCATGGATTTGATCTTTTAGTACCTCTCTTCACTACTCACGTTCGAGGTACATACATTGTTGTCACACCAGAGATTGTCTCCGATGTGCTCCGTGTCCCTAGGGTAGAGCATCCTGACTACCCTGGCTGTGATCGTCTTAAGACAGTGTTTAAAGATGAGCTTATTTCTGCTTTCTGTGAGCGCCCTTCTGATTGGAGTGAGCATTAATTCACTTACTGTTCGGGCTTTACTAAAGGCCCTCGATTTTTGAACATGGTTATGACTTTTATTCTTCACCCCCTATCTCACTATAACTCTATCACAGAGCCCCATGCTCAGTTTTTGCTTTCCCTTCTTGAGAATCTTAGTATAGATTTTCCTTCTCATTTCATTCTTTCTATCATAGATGTATATAGGGATTCGGTGACCCGTGATAAGCTCATCTTTCATTTGGCTATCACGATGATGTTACGCCATTTTTCTGTTTCCTTTCCCATGTTCGACCACTTCCCTGTCATGGGTGATATAGATGCCGTTACCGTTAAACGAAGCGAGGCATAGTTTCAATCGAGGCAATCCAGGTTAGCGACTCCTCCCACTCCTTCGGCTCTATCCACATCCACTCCTTCTTCTTCTTCGAGCGGTGTGACTCTCGGGGACATCATGACGCAGCTTCAGTGCATGGATGCTCGCCTTGACACTTTCAGTGATGAGTTGTGTCAGGTGAACACCCGTGTTGGTCGTATTGCACAACGGCAGGCGGTTATGGGTGGCTTCGTTGCTTCTCCTCCACCTACTCCAGAGGCTTCTGAGGATGAGGATGATGATGATGGTACTATTGCTTTTGATAGAAACGCTAGCTCTTCTAGTGCTGACGAGATGTCTACTTGACAATTTTACCCTTTGTCACTCGTGACAAAAAGGGAGAGTAGTTTTGGTCATAAGAGTAGTCATACTTCGGGGGAGGGTTAGTATAGGAGATTTTTGTTAAGGGGAGTGTGTACATTGAGGGATGTAGTGAGGACTTGATGTATTTTGTTTTTTTTTTTTTTCTGTTTCAAATACATCATATCTTGTGTAAGGTTGAATTTATTCAACCATCTAATTGGCTTTATTCCGTGCCAAATTTGCTTGTAATTCAGCATTTAGTAACCCTGTATTTAGGTGGGATTGTTGTAAGGGTAGTGAGTGAGATAGAGTGAAGATTGCTCAAGAGTGTGCAAGAAAACAGAGTGTCGCGGCTGGGACTCGCGGCTGGACTCGCGGCTTCAACCCGCCAGAATCTGCACACGTGCCAAGCATGCTGGAAGATGAACAGTCATGCTAGCTGGAGCACTACAGGACAAAACAGGACAACTGGCCATACGGTTATCTCGCGACTGGAACTCGCGACTTAGTCAAGCCGCGAGGGCAAGCCGCGAGCCACCCCTGTTTTGGAAAAACCTGACGTTTCACATTCCTCTTCACTCCAGTATAAATACCCTTTTAACCCACGATTGAAAGAGAGCTTCCAGAGAGAATTTTGAGAGAGAAACCCTAAAGAAAAACCAGATTGTTTCACCCACAATCTCTACCTTAGAGTCTCATCAAATTCCCTCACTCTCTTCCTCTCCATTGTCAAATCCTTGAGAGGCATTATAACCAAACCTGGTTCTCACCATTATCATCTCTGTGAGACAGACGTTTGGAGTTCTGGGAAGCAGTTAGGAAGGAGCCAATCTTCATTGGTTGATGCTACGGTGTAGTAGCGGAATCCGGAAAGCTAGAAAAGAAAAAGGTTCGGCGCAACCTCGTTGGAGCAAGAAACTTGGAGGGCTTAGGTGCATTGGGTAGATTAGGCTTGGAGGGTCTATTTCTGTCCTTGTATCCCAACTATATTTTCTAGTGGATTGATTACCGCTTGGAGGGCGGCGGAGAGGTTTTTCGCCGAGGTCTTCGGTTTCCTCTTCGATAACACATCGGGTGTTATCTCTGTGTTTGCATCTTCCTTCCTCTCTATCTCTGCCTTTACATTATCTGCTGTGGTTTATTTTGTTATGGCTTAGATAGTTGTTTAACCAATTCCATATTATAGCATATGTTAAGTTTCCGCACACTAGTTGTTTAACATATTGCTTGTGTTGGTTAAGTTGGTTTTTGGGGGTCTAAACGTTCAAAAGTGTTTTTGTACACGTTTTTGAACTTTCAATTGGTATCAGAGCGGGTACACAGCTGCTTGGTTTCATTACCACTGTGTGATCCTTGACTCCCTTTTTGAGATGGATAGGTCTCAATCCCTTAATGCACCTCCATATTTTGATGGAAGTAATTATGCGTTTTGGAAGGTTCGTATGAGAGCTTTTCTATGCTCTATTGATGAATCCGTGTGGGATGCTGTTGAGATTGGTTGGACCAAACCTGAGGCAGCCAAATCCACATGGGATAAGGCAGCACTTGCTGCATCTAATGCTAACAGTAAAGCACTAAATGCTATTTTCTGTGGTGTGTCTCCAGATGAATTTCACAGGATTTCTCACATTACCATTGCCAAGGAAGCATGGGAGATTCTGGAAACCACTTATGAAGGCACAAAGAAAGTGAAAGATACCAAGTTACAAATGCTGACCACTCGGTTTGAGGAGCTCAAGATGAGTGAGGATGAGTCTTTCGACTCCTTCTATGGGAAGCTAAATGAGGTGGTTGTCAGTAAGTTTAACTTGGGGGAGAAAATGGAGGACTCAAAGATTGTAAGAAAGATCCTTCGATCATTGCCGGAAAGTTTTCGTGCAAAAGTGACGGCCATTGAAGAGAGCAAGGACCTTGATGACATCAAGGTGCAGGAGCTGGTTGGGTCTCTGCAGACGTATGAGATGTCGCTGCCTAATCAACGGAAGAGTAAATCTCTTGCTCTGAAGACCATTAATGAGAAGGTGGAAGATCAAGACTTATCGGGAGAAGATGGGGTTGACAAAGATGTAGCCTATCTTGTTAAAAATTTCAGAAAGTTTTTGAAATTCAAAAACAATGGAAAATTTGATGATAAGAGAAAATTCCAAAATTCTGGAAGGGAGAAGAGGGATTTCAAAAAGAAAGATGGAAAAGAATCCCAATCCACACAAGGTGTCACTTGTTTTGAATGCAACGGGCATGGACACTTCAAGAAGGAATGTCCTAATTATTTGAAATCGAAAGGCAAGGTGTATGCCACGACCTTGAGTGATTCAGACTCATCCGACTCAGAATCTGAAGAGAGCTGTGATGGAGAAGGGAACTATTCAGCTTTCATGACTATTGCTCATGTTGAGTCTTCGGATGAGTTGAGTTTGCTTGTACAAGACCTTGGAGAACATAGTGATGATGAATCACTAGGAATTGTTGAAGAATCAGAAGCTGAAGAAGAAGAAAGCACAGCAACTCTTCAAGAAAACTATAACTCACTCTTGGAGAAGTCGGGTGAGTACACAAGGGTTGCCAAGGCTGCTGTGAGAAAGATGAAGAAGGCTGAGGAGGACTACAAAAGTCTCCTAATCCGGTATAGGGAGGCCAAATGCGAGATTGAAACTCTGAATGGTGAGCTGTCCGAAGCTTACACTAAAGTGAGATTTCTTGAGAATGAAGTTGTGCAAGCGAATGCTAAGATAGAGAGGGTCACCACCAAGAAGCTAGATGATGTTATATCATCTCAAAAGAGCTTCTCAGACAAATCCGGACTGGGGTATACCGGAGGAAGTAGTTCATCTGTAAATATCACTAAAGAAGTGAAGTTTGTGAAGGCAAAAGATCCAGTTGTAGATGAACATACTGGTGAGAAGCTAGAGGTGGATGAGAAGAAGAATTTGGTGAACCAACGGGTGCTGAATCCCCGTAATCAGTCTGTGGGCAGGTCTGAATCTCGTGCCAAGTCACGTCCACGACCACAAAGAGGTCCTAGAGGAATGTATGTGTGTCATTATTGCGGACTTCAAGGGCACACTCGACCAAATTGCCAAAAGTTGAGAACAAAGAACAGTGCAACTCCTCAAAGGTCAGGAGGACCAAGAATTGATAGGAGAACTTGGGCAGGTGATCAACCTAGAGAGCAACATGGAGATCCCGGAATGATGAACGTGATGAAGATGATTGGTGCATTCACCAACTGCTTGGAAAGCTTCTCACGGAGGTTTGAAAGCCCTAACTCCCGTACCCAATCCCTTCAGGAAATCACCCCAAACGCAAGTGTCGTGTGGGTGAAAAGGGGTACTCATGCATAAGCATTACAACATGTCCATGCATTAATACTTCCTATGCTTTGTGACTATGTTTGTTTGGTTTGCTTGCTGGTATTAATGTTGGTTGTTTGCTTAGTTTCTTGTGTATTTGTTTTGTTTTGTTTGTTTTTATCAATCTTTTTGTGTCTTGTGTCAAAAATCCAAAAATTACATAAAAATTTGAAAATCAAAAAGCTTGATTGACTTTGTTGAGTTCTGTCTTAAAACTCGTTTTGCCTTGTACCTTTGTGCTAATGGCTTTGTGCATTTTCGAGCATTGCTTGTTTTCATGCACTCATATCACTATGGGAAAAATCTTGAAATCTATGTGATTGTTGTAAATAGATCTTCAAACTTGTCATGAATGATTAGTGAATGGTTATGTTGATCTTGAGACATGCATAGACTTGTGTCTATATATCTTCCCATTTTTTTGTTTTGCTAAAAAGAGCTCACCAAATGTAAATCTCAAAATGAAAAGAGATATTGAGCTACAAAAGCCTGTTGCACATTCTAGTATTTGACTAGGAAAAAGGGTAAGCGACCTTATATTAAAAGTGAAATTTCTTTCAAAAAGGCCAAAGGCCTGTTCTTCAAAGAGAAATGTTATATATCCCTCTCACAATGAGAGATGATTGCCTAAAAAGATCAAATGTTATGATTGTTAGTGGAGTCAAATGAAAAGCTCCAAGTTATGTTATCAAGTTATATGTGGGAAGTCATATATTCATATTTCTATAATTGAGATTGGTCACATGATCTAGTGCTAATTGTGTATGCCTTGGTTGAATTGATCATTGAAGCTTCACATTAGACAAAGGACTATCTCATTGTTGATATCCACACACAACACACAAGTTCATGTTCAATAAATGCCTTATTCATTTGTGTGATTGTACTTGATAAAATGTGTTTTCACATGCTCAATTTTTGTTAATTAAAGCACAAAAAGATTTTTGAGTGTTTTAGGTGTTTTTGGAAAGTATTTTGGTTGAAAAATCTGAAAATTTCAAAAATACAGTTTTGCCCTGTTTTGGCGGCTCAGTCGCGGGTGTGTCAAGTCGCGAGCCTCAGTCGCATCTTCGCTGGTCATTTTTGGCGACTTGTTCGCGAGTAGAAGGTCCAGTCGCGAGTTCACTCAGAGATTTTCGCGGCTCAGCTCGCGACTCACTCGCGGGTAGACCTTCCAGTCGCGAAAAACACTTAGAAAAATTTTCAAAATTTTGTTCTTGTGTTTTCTGGCGGCTTGAGCTGGCGACTGTGTGGCGACTTAATCCAGTCGCGAAAATCGCGTGTTTGGCAGAAACAGGAGCAGTTTTTAAACCTTTTCCAGTTTTCCCTCGAACTTTTATAACTGTTCATCTTCTCTTTAAACTGTTTTCCTCCCAAACTCTTCGTGAATCCTGTTTTCCAAACCCCATTGGTGCTTCATTCCTTATTCAAATCATCAAGAAAAGGTATGGGTTCTACTTTATCAGTTTTTTTTTCTCTTTCCTTTTCCTGCATATTTCTGTTACTGTTTTGTCTGATATGGCATTCAGTTTACTTATCTCTTTGTGAAATGGGTTTGGCGTGCAATGCTTGATATTGTTAACCTCTATGTTCATGCTGAACTGTCATAATGTGCTTTTCATTGGTCTGATTTTTGCCTTATTAGTGAATATGAGATTCTTTTCTGAAATGGGTTTGGGTTTGGTGTCTATTTGTCTTACCCATTACATTTTCTTAAGTCTTGTTGATGGTGTTTGGCATATGGTTACTGATTTGTTTGTGTTATCATAATTCATGATACTTAGCCACGTGCTCCAGTATGGATGTATGGTTCCTTCTTGATTGAAATATTTTCCCCATGTTCATGTCTCTGATGGAGTGATTTATGCTATCTGCTCTAAATGTTCAAATGCTGTTTCTTATTGCATATCATGGTCATGTTAACCTGTCTCAATGACAGTTGTGATGTCTTTCTTTGTCTTGGTGCACTTTTACCAAGTTTGATGCACGTATTAGTTTGTGCTTCTGTGTATTGTTGGAAGTTTTGGTTGGGTCTACATTTTATTCAGTCTGGGTTTTTATATTGTAATATTGTCTACACTGAATCTTGTTGACAATCTTTTGTGGGGTATTGTTGCTTGGTTCTTTTCTGTTGGCCTGTTTTCTTGCAGATGGAAAGATGTTGCCTCGTCAACGTCCCATTTCCTTGTTCACTCTTCAAGCTAGCAGAAGTCACTCCTCTAAATCACCAAGAAGTGCTCACATCTCTCCGGTCCCTCCTTCTGCCCCTGTCTCAGAGCCACCTGCACATACCACATCTACATCACGTGCTGGTCCTGAAACTTCACCGGGTAGTACTCCGCAAGCACAGGCTGCACCTCATATTGATCGAGTCAGCAGTGTACTTGAGCACATTCAGAAACGGGTTGATGAGCTAGTGACTCTTCTCTACTCCACAGACAACCGTGTTCAAATGCGTCTCGAGACTATGGAGAATCAGCTAGATGAGATTCAACGAAAGTTGGACGAGAGCCTTTAGCTATTCGTGACAAAAATGGGGAGAGCATACAGTAAGGGGGAGAGAAGTTCAAAGGGAAGTGTGCATAGTGATAGGGGGAGTACACACACACATACTTTTGTTATAACTTTGTTCTTAGTCTTACCTTCTAAACTTATGATTTTAGGTTTATGCTTTGTTGGGTATTATTTACTGTTCCTATGGTTTTGATACACTGTGTTTTGGTGTATAACTGTTTCTAACTCTTTTCATATACTCTTGGTTTAATCCTTAATATTTTTTGATGATGTTATTCAGGAAATTCTGGTTTGTACCCATTTGCTTTTGTAAGCTTTTAGGGTTATTGTTTTTAAGCATATTTGTAGGCCTTGTGGTTTGTACCATGCTTAAGTGCAGCCTTTATGCTTGTTGAAATCAGTACTTTGTTCCAAATGTTCTGCATTGTGGTTTATTGTACTGTCACTCTTGTGCCCTTGTAGGATTGTTCCTAGATGCATATGCCTTGTGTGCTATGCATTGGTTGAGTGTTGAGCATACAAGTGTCTTGCCTTGTGCTTGTTAACTTGTATGTCCTTGTGTTCATTCCAAGTGTGAATAAGCACTGTGATCACTACCTTGTGGTGTTCACTTGGTTGATCAAGCCATGGTTTGTTTATTACTCCATCTTTGCTTGATCACTTTCTGCCTGTTTCATATGCATCTATAATTTTCTGCTTACAATAATCATAGTGTATTGTTGTGTTTCAGGAGTATATTGTTCATATGATTCAAGTGCTTCACAGCTTCTAGAATTAGGTGTGAGTGAGTTTTGTTCAACTGTTCCCAACTCACATGTTAAGTCTAGAGTCTGTTTTAGGGTTTTGTCACGGAATAGCCAAAGGGGGAGATTGTAAGGTTGAATTTATTCAACCATCTAATTGGCTTTATTCCGTGCCAAATTTGCTTGTAATTCAGCATTTAGTAACCCTGTATTTAGGTGGGATTGTTGTAAGGGTAGTGAGTGAGATAGAGTGAAGATTGCTCAAGAGTGTGCAAGAAAACAGAGTGTCGCGGCTGGGACTCGCGGCTGGACTCGCGGCTTCAACCCGCCAGAATCTGCACACGTGCCAAGCATGCTGGAAGATGAACAGTCATGCTAGCTGGAGCACTACAGGACAAAACAGGACAACTGGCCATACGGTTATCTCGCGACTGGAACTCGCGACTTAGTCAAGCCGTGAGGGCAAGCCGCGAGCCACCCCTGTTTTGGAAAAACCTGACGTTTCACATTCCTCTTCACTCCAGTATAAATACCCTTTTAACCCACGATTGAAAGAGAGCTTCCAGAGAGAATTTTGAGAGAGAAACCCTAAAGAAAAACCAGATTGTTTCACCCACAATCTCTACCTTAGAGTCTCATCAAATTCCCTCACTCTCTTCCTCTCCATTGTCAAATCCTTGAGAGGCATTATAACCAAACCTGGTTCTCACCATTATCATCTCTGTGAGACAGACGTTTGGAGTTCTGGGAAGCAGTTAGGAAGGAGCCAATCTTCATTGGTTGATGCTACGGTGTAGTAGCGGAATCCGGAAAGCTAGAAAAGAAAAAGGTTCGGCGCAACCTCGTTGGAGCAAGAAGCTTGGAGGGCTTAGGTGCATTGGGTAGATTAGGCTTGGAGGGTCTATTGTTGTCCTTGTATCCCAACTATATTTTCTAGTGGATTGATTACCGCTTGGAGGGCGGCGGAGAGGTTTTTCGCCGAGGTCTTCGGTTTCCTCTTCGATAACACATCGGGTGTTATCTCTGTGTTTGCATCTTCCTTCCTCTCTATCTCTGCCTTTACATTATCTGCTGTGGTTTATTTTGTTATGGCTTAGATAGTTGTTTAACCAATTCCATATTATAGCATATGTTAAGTTTCCGCACACTAGTTGTTTGACATATTGCTTGTGTTGGTTAAGTTGGTTTTTGGGGGTCTAAACGTTCAAAAGTGTTTTTGTACACGTTTTTGAACTTTCATCCTGTATATTAGTCTTGTGACCATTTTGACATACATTGTACTTATATTCTTTATATATTGATGTATGTTGCTTCACCTACCCTTACATGTGTTGTTTCTTTTCTTTCTTTATACACATGGTTCTTATTAATTGTATGCAATCTATTATTTCTGCTTCACATTAAGATGTTTTGATGAGTTTTGTTTAAAGTGTTTCAAAAATACAGGTTGTCAAAGTGTACTAGCCATAAACTCTCTTCTTGCTAAGTTTTTCAAGAGTTTTTGTTAGGATAGATTTTATTGTATTCAACAAGTGAGTATGAATTAAGTGATTTATGACTTCTTTCATATGTTTATTTGTTTGTTGCGGTTTTGTCACGGATTGCCAAAGGGGGAGATTGTTAGGATATATGTGTTTCACATGTTAGGAACATATGTCACTATTTTATGTAATTGTCTAATCCTTTGACAAAACACATTTTACTTATAATTGGGTAGATCTAGGATGTGTTTGATGCTTCAAGAAACCTTGTTTCAAGTTCAAGTGTTAAAGCCATGCAAGCCTGTCCAAGATTCAAGTGTGAAAAGTGTTATTAATTAAAACTCGACAACTAGCATTTATCGAGCCTTAAGGAGTTGTTCTAGCCCCTGGCTTGCCAGTAGCTCGACAGATAGGATATTTGTCGAGGTTTATGAAAAACAGAGTTTTAGTTCTGTTTTGACTCCAATCCGTGATTGTATGTTTGGGCTTTCTTTTTTCACAACTCTAGACATATAAAAAGATTATTTTAAGGTTTGTCAAAGATGACACAAGTTGCACAAGTGTTGAGCAAAAGTTTGTTCAAGCAAATTGTAATCGGAGACAGAATTTTCCCTAGTTCATCTTTCTTGTGAAGAAGCTGCTGTGTTTGTACACCATAGGGTTTTGTGACCAAGTATCTTCTTGATTTTCATCGTTTGGATGAACTAAAGAACTTTGCAGCCAACAACCTTCTCTAGTTGGTGATTGAAGTGGCGTATTGGGATTTGTGCAATTGGTTAGTCACGTAGTAGGAGCTGTGCATTATAAGGAGAGATTATCACTATAGAACAAGTTCAATTGGGTATTGGAGTAAGGGTTCAATTGTAGGTTGGTATAAGGTACTGGGATTCCTTTACTCGTAACTGCTTGTTGTGATAATAGTGGATTCTCAGGAGTGGTGACCTTAAAATCACCCGGTGGGGTTTTTGCCGAGTAGGTTTTCCCCATTCACAAACAAATCACCGTGTCAATTTATTTTCCACTGCATATTTAGTTTAATTGGTGATTTGTTTATGCTGCCATACGCTTTGCATGTTAATTTGATTAATTAATAAACTTGGCTAATTAATCAATTAATTCATCACAAGGGGTTAATACGTTTTTTGGCCTATCATCCAAACCAGTTCAGAATTATCCAAATTTATTACATAGCTATTTATAAGACTATCTATATAGTGAGTTTTAGTTAATTCAATTGGTAAAGTTTGTTATTATCTAATAAGAGATCTGAATGTCTTGGTTCAATGATAAAGAGTAAACATTAGGAACAGACATCATAGATTACAACTCTAAAAAAATAAATAAATAATAAAAAATTTTCACTACAACAAAATGTATCTTCAGTGACGAAAAAATTCGTCACTAAAAATCCAGTTTTTCGTCACTAAGGACATTTAGTGTTGAAATCTACTAATTAGCGATGAAACTCATTTTGTCGCTAAAACCCTGTCACTAAAAGTCCTGGCGATAAAAAATTTCGTTACTAAAAGTCCGATTTGTTAAAAAAAAAAAAAAAAAAAACTTTTAGCAATGAAAATGTTTCGTCACTAAATGTGTTCCTCGCTAAAAACACTATTCAATGACGAAAATATTTCATCACTAAAAACACTTTAGTTATTAAATTATATTTAGTGACAAACAATTTCGTCACTAAAACTATTTTTGGGTACATATAGTGACAAAAAAGTTCTTCACTAAAACTATTTTTAAGAAAATCCAGGCACATATAACAACGAAATTTTCGTTACTAAAACCATTTCTTACAAAATTTTGCTACATTTAGCAACGAAATATTTTGTCACTAAAACAATTTTTTGTTGCTATATTTGTGATGAAAAAATGCGTCGCTAAAACTTGTTTCTGTTTTTATTTTTTTCATGACTTTGATATTAACCTGTAACCTGTCATTACATTATTAAAATCTCATATTTGAATCACACATTTATTTCAACAACACATTTTAAAAAAAAAAAAAAATCCATACATTCCACAAGTAAAAAGTAAAATAACTATCCAATTCAAACTCTTTCCATACAATAATTGTTTGCAACACATACAATAACTCAAGATGTTTTATAACAATACAAAAAGTGTAGCATAACATAATTAGAACCAACGGAAGATGTCCTCGTATGTCTTCAAGTAATGCCAAAAGTAAATCTCCTAAAAGCCACTAATAAGAAATCTGCACAAATATAAAAATAATACTACATTAAAATCGTAAAGTAAAAACATTAACTATGTTATAAGAAATATTTCTAACAATGCATTAAGAGTAGCCACACCAATGAATTAAAATCACAACTCCTAATGTATAAGTTGTAGAAAACAAATATAGATTTTCATGCGTAATATAATACAATTAGTTCCAAATAATGCATCAAAAAAAGTAGTCACACCATGTAGTGCAGATCAATTGCTAAAATAAAGTACTAACCAATAAGTGTTTTAACTTGAAGATGAACCACCCCCCATAGGTAAGAGCATCATCATAACCCTTACTCCTCAAAAAGTTAAGAATATTTTTTTGGACATCTTCTTGCTTAGCTCTCACCTCTTGGTCCCTAACTCGCTCCTCTTCATCCTTAGCTCTTGCCTTTTTGAGCTCAATTATCTCATTTTCTAGCCAATGGATATACTCCATTGAGGAACTAGATGAGGCTGTGGTTACTAGAGAAGGGGAAGGTCTCATGCCAAGTCCTTTTACAATACCGGACTTCTTCTTAAAAACCAAGTTTGAGATCTCCTCTTGTGTAAGGGGAATTGCATTAGGATCTTGAGAATAATGATCCTCTTACACTTTGAGAATAGTTTCCTATCATTTGAAAGAGAAAAGGAAACAAACAATTACAACAATAATACTACATATGTTATACCTTTACAAATATGATAGGGATGGAATGTTACACATACATATGTTGCTTCATCCTCATGGTGTATCCACATATTTGTATTTGGATTGAAATTAACATCTTTGAAGATTTTTGCCAATTCAAGAACTTGACCGCCATTATTATTTGTCTAATTAATTAATATTCGAGTGTTAGATAGATATAGTTAATTAATCACAACATGTAATATACTAAGATTTAAGAAAATGAAAAAACATGCACCTCCTTATCAACCCTAACAGCAAGTGCCTTTGTCCCACATATATGTTTGCCTGAAGTTTTGTTCTTATTTTTAAAGTTCTTTCTTGATTTTTTCTAATAAAGAACATTCAAGATATTTATTAGATCATGAATAAAACAGTATACATTTACTTCATCCAAGTATTAATCTAATCATTTAACAATATAATATAATAAATATTGGATAATAATAATATACGCATAAATAATTTACCAGCTATTCCTCATTGGTCCATTTCCCATCAATAAGTCTAGTCCACTGCTCAAGTGTGGCAATCTTTTGCAGGTGACTTTTTGCATAGTCAACACCATGAGATTGTACAAGCTTTTTATAAACTTGATGCAACTTGTTGGAGCTACAACTCAATAATCTTCCGCATTTTGTATTTAACGTTTTCGTTACTAAGTTGGAATCTCCTTGTAGCTCAAACTGATTTTGTAAAATGAAGTGTATATGTATTATAAAAATATTATTATATGAATTTAATATTTTTAGTGACAACAAAGACGAGTTAGACGTTATCAATGTAAATTTACCGCGATATTTTGAAGCACCACATCTCTAGTAGCAGCATCAACACTTTTCCAATTTTTCACGCTGTAACTGGACAAATTACTTCGCACTTGTACGCCAATTTGATTGACAAGCTTGCACGCATTCTTCCCAACAGGAGCATCATACTCTACAGTTAAACATACTAGTAGCTTACCACTTTTTAAACAAGTGCCCGTACTGCTATACCACGTTTTGTTCCATGGGTATTTTTGCTAGTAGATCCTATTTAAACATTATCAATATTAAATGGATAATGTTTAAATATTATCAATGTTAAGTATGTTCTATGTAATTAACAGTCGCGCTAGTTAATGTGCTTTTAGCCTACGCCTCTGCACTATAAGAACTTTGGGCAAAAGGATTTGCTTTAGGAGGTATTTCCGTAGATTGGACCGTAGATTGGACCATCGAGATAGATGCCACACCTCGCGAGCATGTAAGTTGTCTTGGTGCCATCTGTAACTAACAAACATACATATAATGGAATAACAAAGTCATTACAAATAATTGAACAACAAAGTTATTATCTAATGTAATAATTATAATAACAATAACATCTATGGTAGCAAACAATACATCACATTT
This sequence comes from Quercus mongolica, assembly GCA_011696235.1. Taxonomy (NCBI): domain Eukaryota; kingdom Viridiplantae; phylum Streptophyta; class Magnoliopsida; order Fagales; family Fagaceae; genus Quercus; species Quercus mongolica. The sequence continues at coordinate 17,401,437 of CM022243.1, forward strand.
ATAGTACCTTATGGATTAAAGAATTAGATGACTCATCATCATTATCATTGTCACCAATAGGTGATACATAATCATCATCTACCACAACACTAGCTCTAATTCTTTTCCCTTTTACATAGTTGGACTGAACATAATCCTCTAGAGAAGTTGAGATATGCTTCGATCCCAAAGCATCAATTCTCTCTTGGTTTTGTCTCATTCTATCCAATCTTGCCATCTCATACCTCAGTATGTTATGAGTGTATTTGGCCTTCTTGGGCATTTTTTGAAACTATGTATTGACATGAAAGATAAGTACAATTGTTATTGTTAGGTTTCAAAGACTTAGGAACTAATGTATTTAGAACTCTAATATGTATAGTTGTCAAACCATGATCAAAATAGGTTGTTTAGTCTTGTTTAGACTTGCTCAAAGTTGTGTCTTTTATGTAAAGTTGGAATCGAGCTGTTGCAGAAGTATTAGTGCATTTCGGCCTGGCTCGATCGATCGAAGAACAGGTTTGATCGATTGAATCTCGAGCAGAATATTTTTTCTGCAGATTTCTCCAACTCAGCCCTAGCTTATTAAAATGTGTAGGGTTTTATGTTTTTCCCTAAGTATAAAAGGCAAACCCTAGCCACGTTTTTCTGTTGCTCTATTTGTTCTGTGTGTGAATCTCTTGTGAGATCTAGAGGTGGTTACCTTCACACATGCTTAGGATTATCAAGAAGGAGATTTTATTGAGAGCTTGATGATCATTCAGTTGCTGCACTAAAAAGCTTAAAGAAACACAAGCGGGTGTGCTTGTACTTGCTGGAGAATCCAAAAAAGAAGGAGTTCATGGTCTTGGAGCTTGCACGTGGTCGTGTTAGTAAGTTTCTACTGGTGGGTAGCAATAGGATATTAGTGGTCTAAGTCCTATTGTAAAACTTTGATTCTTTCATAGTGGATTCAGGTTTACCTTGAGGATAGCTAGGTTAAATCCTCCTAGGTTTTTACCGGTTTGGTTTCCTGGGTCATCATATCATTGTGTTATTTATATTTCCGCTGTTATGCACGATATATTTGTTTGATTGTGATAACCTAGATTTGGAATTTAGACTAAGTAAATAACTTGGCTAATTAACTAGGTTAATCCAATTGTGTTTTAAGGAGTCTAAAAACTCACAGTTATAAACTCTACATATCATAATCCATATCAAGATCAACATCAGGTATGTCATGCTCTTCATTTTGATTCGCGTCTCTTGAAGTTCCACCTTAAGGAGCAACCTTAGTTTCAACATCACCTATACAATACTCAATAATATTGTCTTCAACAATGATAGGGATAACATCAACAATTACTTCTTGTTGGAAAGTTTCTCTATCTTTTATATTATCATTGGATTCTCCACCCCTGACTTCCAGGACATCAAACACTCTCTTATGTTGGATGCATTACACAATTTTCCAAGGTTCACGCAATTTGGTATCTTGAAGGTAGAAAACTTGTTTCGCTTGACTAGGAAGTATAACACGGTCATTTTGATACCACCAACTTGTAACATCAATGCTAGTGTAGTGTGTATTGGTTTTTATCATTCTCCTTCAACCATTGGTACTGATATTGTGTCATTCACACTGGACCAAAACAACTTTATAGTGAAACATATGCTCTAATTCCCAAATTTTGCACACATGACCATAGAAGTCGTTCGTTTCTCCCTCATGGTTCCCTTCGGTACATACACCACTGTTTTGGGTTACACAACGATTGTCTAGGTCTCTTGTATGGAACTTTATACCATTGACCATACAAACTATGTACTCCTTCACATGCGACTTAGGACCATTTGCTAATGACCATAACTGTTTAGTAGCTTCTGATGACTCGTTAACTTTCAATCTATTCATCTATAATGACATACAACAAGTGATATTAATTAATAATAAGCAATGACAAAACTATTTAAATGTTTAAATTTATTAGTATGTGATTAAATTTCAAATGTCTTACACATTCTCTGAACCACTTGGGAAACTCTTGTTATTGGATTTGAGTTATGGCTTCTCCTGTAGGATTATGCAATGTGCTTTTGTGTTCATTGTTAAAAATAAGGTGATTTATTTTCAGCTTGAGGTGGTTCAAGCAAATGCTAAAATAGAGCGAGTTTCCTCCAAGAAGCTTGATGAAGTACTTTCTCATAAAAAACCTTTCTCCGACAAAACTGGATAGGGATATTCCAGAGAGAGTAGTTCGATTGTCAATATCTCCAAGGAACTAAAGTTTGTGAAAGTCAAAGAACCGATGGTAGCTACCACAAAGGCTGAGAAAGTGAAGCCAAAGAAGAAGAGGAATGTGACTGACCAACAGGTGTTGAATATGCCTTGTAAACAATCAGCGGTCAGGTCTGAAGCCAAAGGGAAATCACTTCCAAAATCACAAAGAGGTCCAAGAACAAACCACTTCTACCCTCACTGTGGACTTCAAGGACACACCAGACCAAATTGTCATAAGCTGAGGGCATTGAAGAATGCAAGTGATCAGAGGTCAAGAGGACCAAGAAATGACAAAAGGAATTGGGCTGTTGAGCAATCAAGAGGTCGAGATGGTGATTCAAGAGTGATGGAAGTGATGAAGATGATTGATGCATTCACCACCTGTTTGACAAACTTCAACAGAAGGTTTAAAAGCCACAACACTCATACCCAATCCTATAGGGATATCACCCCAAACACACGTGACGTGTGGGTGAAGAAGGGTACTCATGCATAGCATTACAACAGGTCCATGCATTAATACTTCCTATGTTTTGTGACTTTGCTTGGTTGTGTGCTTTTTGTTGTGATGCTAGCTTGATTTAAAAAAATAAAAATAAAAATTGTGTTTGTTTGTTTGCATGTGTTTTAAATGTTTTTACATTGTTGCTTTTGATCAATCTTTTCTTGCTATTATGTCAAAAATCTAAAAACACATAAAAAGTAGAAAATCCAAAAAAGTTTGATCAACATTTTTTGTTTTGTCACAAGCATTTTTTCCTTGTACCTTTGTACTAATGACTTTGTGCATTTACGAGTGTAGCTTGTTCCCTATGCATTCATATCATTGTGAGAGAAATTTGGACATCTATGTGATTGTTGTAAATAGATTTTCAAACTTGTCATGAATGATTAGTAAATGGTTTTGTTGATCTTGAGACATGCATAGACTTGTGTCTATATATCTTCACACTCTTTTATTTTATTGTTTTTGCTTAAAGAGCTCAACAAATGTAAATCTCCAAATGAAAAGAGATAATGAGCTGCAAAAGCCGTCGCACATACTAGTATTTGACTAGAAAAAAGGGAAAGCGACTTTTATAAAATTGTATGATGCCTAAAAAGCCAAAGGCTTGCTTACCAAATTGAAATATTAAAAATTTCAAACATCGATCTCAGAATGAGATGTAATGATTCAAAAAGATCAAATGATATGATGTATTTGGAGCCAAATGAAAAGCTTCAAATTATGTAATCAAGTTTATGTGGGAGGTCATATATGCATATTTCTATAATTGAGATTGGTCACTTATCCTCGTGCTAATTGTGTATGACTTGGTTGAATTGATCATTGAAGTTTCACATTAGACTAAGGACTATCTCATCTTTGGTACCCACACACATCACACATGTCTATGTTCAATGAATACCTTATTCATTTGTGTGATTGTACTTGTTTAAATGTGTTTCACATACTCAATCTTTGTTGATCAAACACAAAAAGATTTTCGAGTGTTTTAATTGTTTTTGGAAAGTATTTTATCTTTGCAAAAATGTCAAAAATTTCAAAAACAGTGTTGCCCTGTTCTGGTGACTTGGCCGTAGGTAAAACCAGTCGCATGCCCCCAGTCGCGAGCTTACTCAGTAGGTTTACGCGACCCACTGGCGGGTCAAAGTCCCAGTCGCGAAAAAGACCTAGAAAATTTTTCAAAAATACTGGGTTTTAGATTTCTCGTGACTCTGTTTGGCGACTTGTTCGCGAGTGGAAGCTTCAGTCGCGAGCTTACTCAGAAGTTTTCGCGGCTCCCTTCACGGCTTTCTCGCGGGTGGACCTTCCAATCGCGAAAAACACTTAGACAAATTTTTCAAAATTTTGTCTCTAAGGTGTTTGGTGACTTGTCCTAGCAACTTGCACACGACTTGGGTCAGTCATGAAAAACGCGTGTTTTGTGCTTCAAAGACAGTTTTTAAAACTTTTTTAATTTTCCCTCGAACATTTTTTACTATTCATTGTCTTATCCATTCATATCACTCTCAAACTCACCGTGTTTCTCACAAAAACCTCCATTGTTCTTCATCATCTCAACTTCAATCCTTAAGAAAATGTATGGGTTTTCTATTTTTCTCTAAGCATTTCATGATTATAGCCTTGAATTCTTGGACTTTTGAGTTGTTGTTGAGTTTTGAGATATATATGCTGTTCGAATATGGGTTGGATTATTTTTGTTGTAATGTTGAATGGGTTTTTGTTGATTGTGATTCTATGATGCTTGATATATATGTTTTCATGGTTGATTGTTATTTTTGTGTTGTGTATCATGTCTGTGCTGTGCTGTGCATTTCATGCTCGTCGTAGAATGTCACAATGACAGTTACTTGTGACTTTGTGGTGTTCATTGATTACATTGCACTTAGTTGTGCCTGCACATTCATCATATTTGCACACCACATGCACAAGTGTTGCACATGTTAATTTACTGTTAACTTGGTTTCTGTACTGTGGCTGAGTGATATCTCTTTCTAAATATCATTGTGCACTTATTTCATTGACTAAATTATATCTAATCAAGTTGATGTTTGTGTCTTGTGGTTCTGCACTTGGTTCTCAGTTGTGTGTATGTTCTTTTGTAGATGTCTCGACATTCCTCTAGAGGAAAAGAGCCTGTGATTAATGTTCCATCATCCCCTGTTTCAAAATGAACTCGCCGCTCATCTCAAGACTCAAACAATGAGAGATTCAGGACTCCTTTCGATTCACAAACACATTCCAGCATTTTTTAGAAAGCTCCTACTGTGGTGGAACGAGTGGTCAAATTTGATACCTTGAGAACTACATTTATCCCTAGGATATTTGAAGCAAAAGATTGGGCTGATTTGTTCAAGAACTTCGAGGACCCGATTGATGAATTGGTAAAGGAATTCTATTCAAATGCTAGATATACCGAAGTTGAGTTGAAGTGTTGGGTACAAGGAAAAGAGTTCACCATTAATCCAGACTACATTGCAAAGGTTCTTCGCATAGACTGGCAAATGTAGATCTCACTCCATATGATGATAAACAGCCTCAGGTACAAGACATTCTTCAAGTTCTTGGGCTTGATCATGAGGTCTCAAGCAAAGGCACATCCATAGGCACTGCAAAGTTTGCACCTGAACTGACGACTCTTAAACTGATCATGTTCTTCAATCTTTATCCACTCTTGAACACTGCATTCGTCAACCTTGGAAGAGTGCAATTCCTATGTGATCTCATCACTGGAGTTCCGATTGACATATGTGCCCACATTTTTCAGACCATTGGGAAAACAACGGCTCAATCAACAGCACGAACATGTATTCCTTTTTGTAGTCTTGTCATGAAGATCATGGTTCTTGAAGGAGTAAGTCCACCAACAGATGGGAAGAAAATGGTTCGTCTTCGTCCACTATCCATGATTTCCCTTCAAGCCAGCAAAAGTCACTCTTCAAAAGCACCTAAGAGTGAACCCTTCCTTCATGCCACTTCATTCGGTCCTGGTGCAGCTACACCTGTGCATACCGAGACTATTTCTCCCATTACTTCTGAGATGCAGATGACTAGCACTCCATCTATATAACCCAGCTCTCAAGCTAACAGGTTAAGCACTTTGATTGAGAGTATGTCTTAGCGGATTTCCGGATTAGAACAGATTCTCTACTCCACCAACAACTAAGTTCAAATGTGTCTCACAGCCATTGAGACACAGTTAGCTGCTATTCAACAAAAGCTAGAGGACAGCCTTTAGCTATTCGTGCCAACAAAGGGGAGAGATAGCATACAATAAGGGGAAGAGAAACACAAGAAAAAGGAAGTGTGCATAGTGATAGGGGGAGCAAGAGGAAGCTGATGAGAGGAAGCTGATACATACACTCACACATACTTTTGGATAGACTAACAAACTTTTGTTTTGCTAGTCTAGTTTATAGCTATTTGCTTATAGTTTTTATAAACTCTTGGATATGTTTACAATGCTAGTGTGTATGTGGTTTTAGTGTTTGTGTTTAAAAGCTTTTGGATCTTTGGTTTATATATAAAAGTTTATATTCAGTATTTTGTGTTTTGTACCCATGCTTTGTAGTGTAGTACTTGTTGATTAATGTTATGTATTTTCTTTAAATATATCACTCTTGTGCCCTTTATTGGATTTTATATCCTTAATGCAATTACCTTGAGTTGTTGCATTGGTTAAGTGTTGGACATGCAAATGATACTTTGCATTGAGCTTATTAGCTTGCATGTCTGGATATTCGTTCCTTGTGTGAATAAGCATTGTGGTCACTATTTATAGTGATTGTTCGTTTTTGGTCAAGCCATGGTTTATTGCTTTATTCTATTTCGCTTGATCGCATTGTGCTAGCTCCATATGCATTACAAGTTTTCTACATACAATGATCATATTATGTTGTTGTTTTTTAGGAGATACTTGTACTTATGGTTCAAGAGCTACATAGATTCTAGAGTTAGATGTAAGTGAGTTTTGTTCAACTGTTCCTAACTCACATGTTAAGTCTAGAGTTTGTTTTAAGGTTTTGTCACAGAATAGCCAAAGGGGAGATTGTAAGGTTGAATTTTATCAACCATTTTGTTGGTTTTATTCCGTGCCAAATTTGCTTCTAATTCAGTATTTAGAAACCCTGTTTTTAGGTGCGAATCATATAAGGGTAGTGTGTGAAAAAGTGTGAAGAAAAGCTCAAAAGTGTGCAACTCAGCAGGGCCTCATGACTGGATCTCACGATTGGCTCGCGGTTGGCAAGTCGTCACGTGTGAAGCATGCAGGGGAGCTGAAGGGTCACGCCAGCTGTTGCACTATAGGACAAATCTTCTAGTCTAGCCAGGCAGTTAGCTCGTGACTCGGACTCGCAACTCAATCAAGTCGCGAGGCTAAGTCGCCAGAACACCCTATTTGTTACAAAACTGACTCTTTGCATTCCATACACACCCTACTATATATAGACCTTTATACCCACGAAATGTAGAAAGCTTCTAAAGAGAATTTTGAGAAAGAAACCCTAGAGAAAAACAAGATTGACTCATCAATAATCTTCATCTTTTGATTCTCCAAATTCCTCTACTCTCACCTTCTCCATTATTACATCCTTAAGAGGTACATTAGCCAAAACCTTTTTCTCACCATACCTATATCTGTGAGGAGGCTGTTTGGTGCTTGGGAAGCAGTTAAGAAGGGACTAATTGGTATTGATTGATGCTATGGGCTATAGCGGAATTCGGTAAGCTAGAGAAGACAAAGGTTCGGCGTAACCTCGTTGAAGCAAGAAGCTTAGTGGCTTAGGTACACTAGGTAGATTAGGCTTGAAAGGTCTTTTACTGTTCATGTATCCCAACTCCATTCTCTAGTGGATTATTGACCGCTTGGAGGGCAGCGGAGAGGTTTTACGCCGAGGACTTCGATTTCCTCTTCGATAACATATCATTGTGTTGTTTTTGTATTTGCATCTCTCTTTCCTTAATATTTGCCATTTAATTTTTGCTATGGTTGTGATTTTATTTGGTTTAGATTGTTTTATCAATTCTGTTTTAAGTTTATGTTCATATTCCGCACATACATTATTTGATAATAAACTTGAATTGATAATTTGTAATTTGGGGGTCTAAACGTTCAAGGTGTTTTACACACTATTTAAACATTCAATTTAGTTATTATTAGTTATTATTTAGTTTCGCTATTAATTAATATTATTTTATCATTTACCATTTATAACTTATTATGGGATTAAATATTTAAATAATGTTAGAGATACAAACTATTTTACAAAATATTTTATAAACTGTTAATGTGGTTATTGGTAAATGAAAAAATGATATTAATTGTGAGTCTAAATGGAAACCAATAAATATTTTGTGAAAGTGATTATTTTAGCATTTTCCTATGGTAATCTAGGCTTTGCTACTATTATAGTGGGAAGCATCAAGCATACATTATGACTTTATTGCTTACGACGTTCTACTTCTACCTACCTCCCTCTTTGTATCTTTCCTATTTAAAGGGTCAAGAGCTCACAACCACACACATCACCCTAAGAAAATTGTTCTCTGAGCGTGCCAGCCACTTGGACTTGGTACCTCACTAAGGAACAAACACAATTTTCTAAATCTTTAAAGGTATCATTCAAGTATTCCCCCTCCTCTTTTCTTCATTTCCCAGCTCTACAATCTCCAATTTTCTCAAGAAAATGATCTTGATCTTTTTCTATGTAGACTAGTATTAGTAGCAGAAATTGATCTTGCTGCAAAGCATGTTATATTAACGTTGTCCTAACTCCTTCGAAAAATAAAAAGAAAGTTGTCCTAAGACGTAACCCCGTTTTTATACATTTTTCTTTGCAATATAGTTTTAATTTTTCCAGAATTTATGTCATGGTTTGTTCTTAGATACGATTATAATTTGCACACACATATATATATACTAAGAAATATGTTGTGGTTGGCTATGTTTATATTATACAAGTTTCATACCAGCTATGACAGTCTCTCTTTCTCTCTGTACATAGTTGGTTCATTTCAAATATTATTAGGCTAATGATCATATTAACTTGTCTCATATGACTGTAGTACTTGTATTCGTTACATATTTAGAGGATGTGGAAGCTGAAGATAGCCGAAGGAGGGCCAGATTTGGTGAGTCTGAACAATTTCATTGGGCGGCAACACTGGGAATTCGACCCCAATGCCGGTACTCCAGAAGAGCGTGCTGAAGTTGAAAGAATGCGTGAGGAGTTTAAGAAAAACCGGTTTCTTAAGAAACAAAGTGCTGATCTTTTGATGAGGATGCAGGTAACTATGTCCATATATGTGTGAATATATATATGTGTGTGTTTTCTCTCATATCTTTTCTGAAAAAAATCATGTTGAACATTTCATCATGTTCATTAGTCTACAAGCATCATAGACAGTCAACCAGCTATATAGATTAGACAGCTGGCTTTTGATCTTTTCATTTCAATCTATCTCCTTGTTTTCTTATCAGTGTAAGCATTGATGTGCCTTTCGACTCATTTTTGTACGAGGGTATGCACACAAGCACAACATGAGCGAGACAAATCTCATGTTTGACTTCGTTCACGGGTTACTTTGTGCACCCTTTGAAAATGTTTTAAAAGGGTCTCATCTTTATTAAACTAAAAATAGCTCGATTCTTTATAAAAAGTTAATCGAATGTGATAAATTTTATCGGTTGTCCATTAATAACAAGATCCCTTAACTTTTTTAGGATATCTTTGGGGTATTTGCTTAAGATCTTTCCATACATAGATCGTGTGCAGCAGTTCAGGTTACCATTTTTGTTGGCGAGTAATATATGCACATGACCCTTGGAATTTTTTTTATTTTTTTTTGAGAAAGATTACCCTTGGAATTTGGAAATCAAATATATGTTTTTTTAAAAAAAAGAATTCAAAATCCGGTGATATGTAATAGTTATTTAAAACCTTTTACACATCTCCAACCTTTTTATCTATTTGATGTGTGCAACACACGACAATTACACTGTTCAAGCCTTTATGTATAGGATAGCGTTCATTTCACACGATTTTTACGCACAAATATACACACATTTTTTTTATGTTCAAATTGTGACTCTAAAAGTTTTGAATTGAAATTATGAGTCACGATTTCAATATACGTTTATGTACCGTGTGTAATAGTATTTATAAATAAAGGTTAGGGTCTTTATATAACGCACGCAGACGTGTAAATAGTAAACTTTCAAAACATAAAGCCTAATTGTGATCAAATTTCTTGTTTAATATTTTAATTTGCACGGGATTTCAACATAAAGGTATCTTTTTATTCAAGATATTTTCACACCCTTTACTATTTAGATGGCATACAAGTTAAAATGTCAATTACCTTAAGGGTCCGTTTGGTTAAAGGAGTGGAAAAGTGAGAGGATGGAAAAGTGGAAGGATAGAAAATATTTGGTTTTCCCTCTTGTGTGTTTGGTTGGAGGGGTGGAAAGCTCTTTTATTTGGTTGGAGAGAAAAATGGGAGGATGAAAAATGTAATTTATATAAATTGACTATTATACCCTTGTCACATAATATGTAAAAAATAGATTTATTTGTACTCATTAAATAATATAAAATTTACCATATCATACATTAAATAATATAAAATTTAGATTTTGTTGACCACGTTTTTGCACTAGGCAAACTTTCAACGTTGTCAGAAACTTACAACGTGAAGAAATTTACACTCATTTTTGTTGACCATTCAACATGAGAAGAGGCAAAAGTCATCAGGTCATGAATAAAGTGAAGGGTAGGTGAGAGGGTATTTGTGTAAAATGTATTTCATAACACTTTTCCCTCCCTATTTTTCTCCCAATTTGGGAGGATAAAAAAAAGGGACCCGAGAGGGAAAACTTTCTCCCTTATTTTCTGTCTCTCATATTTTCTTTCCTCAAACAAACAGTGGAGAACAACATTTTTCATCCTATTTTCCTCTCTCTATTTTCCATCCTCTATATTTTCACCCCAACCAAACACACCCTTAAGGTTAGCTATGTGAGCTTAAAGGACAAATTAGGCAGCAATCTGTCCCTGTCGTCATCTAACTTAGCCATTTATTATTTATAATCATACAACTTCTATCCCTTTTGTTTTATGTTTTTTTTTTTTTTCCTCTTTTTTTATTTTTTGATGAAGCATACAACTTCTATCCACTAGTCAAAGTCTAGGAACCTGTATTCTGTAGTACGGTAGCACTCAAATGAGAAACAGTTCTACCAAATTTTGTCTTAGTGATGGTGCTTCGGGCTCTCACATAAAGGGGAAGCCTCATAGGAGACTCACGTGTGAGACCCACCCCTTATGTGAGAGTCCAGAGTACTGCTTTGGGACTATGTAAGTTTTTTTTTTTTTTTTGCTAACACTCTTTTTCGTTTAAAACAAACATCAACAATATTGAATAAAAAAATATATGTTTTCAGTATATTTTGGTTCCTTGAAATTTGTAGTATGCTTGATTTTTGGTCCTTCAAATTTAAAAAGTCCAAATTGGATCCATAAAATTTTTTAAGAGTAAAAAATTCCATCCCTTTTATGTATGAGCCATCTGTTCTATTAGAGATATTATGGTTCATGAGGCTTAAACATATTGCAAGCCTACATATAGGGGCGGTGTTAAGTGTTGTTCAAGGGGTTCAAATGAACTCCCTGACTTGAAAATAAAAATATTATATATAAAAAATATTTTTTTATTAGCTTACTTTACTTTAAAAAATATTTTTGAACACCAAGACTTAAATTTTGCACACCCTAATCACAGATAAGTCCAACTCAAAACTAAACAATAACATAGGCCAACCCAACCCAAAACTAAAACAACACAAATCAACCCATCCTAAAATCAAACAACAATACAGATCATATAGATCTCTCTCTCATGAATAGCATCTCATCTCAGTTAATTATCTGACTATCTTGGTATATTCAACTCTAAGAATAAAGAGTGAATATTTGTGAGTTGCAAGTGTCTATTTCATTATAAATTTATATTATATGTGTGAGTGTGTTTACTACTAGTTATGAACTTTTTTTTTAATAATTGTTTTTGGTGTGAATTGTGATGTGTGTAAATGTGTGCATGTATAGTATAAACATGATATAACTTTATATAATTTAATTTTTAGGAAATACATAGGGTTTGTAATGATTCAAAATATGAAAACTCCTAGAAAGAAATTGTAAAACTTTATGCATTTGCGTGTTTTTTTATTGGTAACTCGATATAGTCAAGTTTTGTTTTAACTTATATTTCTTCATGAACCCTCTGAATAAAATTCCTAGAGTCACCACTGCCTACATACTTTAATATATTTTCCGAAATTACTTTAATAAATTTAGTAATTAAGTAGCACTATCAAATCTTCTCTATGAGAAAAGTCAAGGTCTAAACTCCATATCCCTCTCCCTCATTCATGACAATTGAAATTTAAAAATAAAAAAACTTTTAATTATAAATTTGAGACTCACCTCATAAGTTGAAAAATTATTTTATGAAAAATAAAAAGTCTTATTACATAACCTAAACATGTGAGATCCACATATATTGTGAGGGAACGGTATCGTAACACATGCACATTCTCTATTGAGTAATTTAAGAAATCTTGACGGACAGGGCCAACCATATCCTTTTCATATTATAATTTTCCAAACCACCATTACCACGTAGTAATGGTGGACCATGTGATGTGATACATGGTTTCAAATTTTCAGTTGGAAAGTGACTGTTTTATCACTTTTGCGCATTAAGAGACTAACCAATTAGCAGCAATGTTATAGACAGGGCCACTCAAGACCCTAAACCATCTAAAGATGATGAGAACTCTGAAAACAGTTCTTTATCTGTCATTTTTGAGTAGTCACATCTATAGCTTTTTCCATCTTGAATGTTCAAAGAGTATGCAAAACACCTATGAACGTTTAAACCTCCAATTTACAATTTACCAAAACAAGCTTATAATCAAACAATGTATGTGCGGAATATGAAAATAAGCTAAATCAGAATTGGTAAACAATCTAAACTGAAATTAATCACAACCACAGCAGTAATTAAAAGACAAAGATTAAGGGAAGAGAAATACAAACATAAAGATAATATAGCGATGCGTTATTGAAGAGGAAACCCAAGTCCTCGACGAAAAACCTCTCCGCCACCCTCCAAGCAGTCAATAATTCACTAAAGAATAAAGTTGGGATACATGAATAGCAGAAGACCCTACAAGCCTAATCTACCCAGTGCACCTAAGCCCTCCAAACTTCTTACTCCAACAAAGTTATGCCGAACCTTGTCTTCTCTAGCTTACCGGATCCCGCAATCTCCCATTGCATCAACCAAAATGAATTGGTTCCTTCTAAACTGCTTCCCAAACACCAAAAAACCTCCTCACAGATATGGGTATGGTGAGATAAGGATTTGGCTAATGTACCTCTCAAGGATGTGTCAATGGAGAGGGTGAGAGTAGAGGAATTTGGAGAATCAAATGATGAAGATTATGGATGAGTCAATCTTGTTTTTCTCTAGGGTTTCTTTCTCAAAATTCTCTTTGGAGGCTCTCCACATTTCGTGAGTATAAGGGTATTTATAGTAAGGTGTGTATAGAATGCAAAGAGTCAATTACAACCAAATAGGGTGTTTTGGCGACTCGAGCTCGCGACTAGAACGAGTTGTGAGTTTGAGTCGCGAGCTAACGGCCTGGCTAGACTGGAAGTTTTGTCCTGTAGTGCAACAGTTGGTATGACTCTTCAGTTCCCCTGCATGCTTCACACATGTGCCATCTTTGGTGACTCGCCAGTCGTGAGATCCAGTCACGAGGCTCTTCTTGAGTGCACACTCTTAAACTTTTCTTCACACTCTCTCACACACTACCTTTACATGATTCCCACCTAAATACAGAGTTTGTAAATGTTGAATTACAAGCAAATTTGACATGGAATAAAACAAAAATGATTGAATAAATTCAACTTTACAAATCCATTTCATTCAAATTAAGACATTCAAAAACCCATGCATTTCACAACAACAAGTGGAATGGTAGGCAAATATGATCACATTTACATATATATATATATATATATATATATATAGAGAGAGAGAGAGAGAGAGAGAGAGAGAGAGAGAGAGAGAGAGATGGGACTTGGGAAGCCTCCATGCATGCCTACATGCCTTGTCAAACTCGGACATCCATAGTCAAACTCATGACTTTATTTTTCTATCCATAGAAACACACTCCTATTTTCCTTTAAATAGCACTTAATAACCTTTGGCTATCAGGAAAAAAAAAAAAAAAAAAAAAAAACTCTTCTCCAAAGTTGGAATTGTCACACAGGTTCATAAAGAATGGGAAAAAAAAAAAAATTTTGACGGTCAAAAAGAATGTGAACTGGAATATTGAAAAAAAAAAAAAAAAAAGTACACCAAATTCTTTTTTCTCTTCTTTTTTTCCCCTAGAGAGAGATGCAATTCCACAATTTGCTTACTTTTGTGGGGAGTCAGTTTCCACACGGTTTCATAATTTTATTGGTTAGAAATTTCACTGTCTTTTATAGTTTTTTTTTTTTGCTAGGTAAATGCGGGGGCTTGAACCCCCGAGTGGAAGGTTTCTTTACAAACCGGGTACCATCTCGCCAGGAACTGGCGGTGGTAGTTTTATTCCTAGTTTTCATTTTGGATTAACTTATTTTTAAGTTTAATTAATAGTACTTGTACACAATAACTAAATAAACTTTTAAATATTTAATGAAAATAAGCTTATCGTAACATACACATAAGCAAATATACCCGTTCAGTAACTTAAGGCTTAAAAAAAAGAAAAAAAAAAAGAAAAAAAAAAAAGGAGATTCGAAGCATGGCCTTGGGTTCCACAATGATTGTGAATTGTACATTTTGAACTTTGAAGCATAGAATTTTGTATTCATGGTTTAGCTTTTTTGGATTTGTGGACAAAATCTACGTTATCTTTTTAAGTATTATTTGACAATTGGACCAGTTCAGAGACAACTTTGTAATGGGCATTAATTAATAATTAGCAAAGCCGATGCAAGATCCAAATTTGGTGGCGATGGAGTATAATCAAAAGATGAGGTGAAAGGCTGCACCTTTTGGAGATCCATTATTCTTGCTGAGACAGCCCATCTTTTGCAATTCCATAAATTGTCAAGTGAACCAACATTTCTAACTAGAATTCCTGGTCGATTGCTTTGCATAATTGCGTTTGAACCTTAGGAATTTCCATGTGAAACTGTTGTTCCAAGATAGTACGAAATCTTTTGACTTTTGGGTTATGTAATTATGGAACACTAAGAGCCCATTTGGTAAGAGATTTTTAGTAACGTTATTGTTTTGTAGAAATACGTGTGGATGAAAAAATGTGTAAAAATATGTGTAATGTTTAAACACTAAAAATTGTTGTTTAAATAACTTTACCAAACACTCCCTAAATGTATACTGAATTTCTAATAATAGCATGAACTTAAAGAATGATGGGTTTTAGTGGTAAAATTATTGCCCTCAAATAAGGGATTTGGTTGGAATTATGCTTACCATAAATTAGTGGTAGGTTTAAATCAGAACCAATAACAACTAACCATTTATAATTTGTTGTAAAAATATTGTGAACCTAACATTTCTCAATTAAAAAAAAAAAAAAATTCTAAAAAATGAGAAAGAAGAATTCCCTCTTATTCAATACACATGGATGTCACATCCTTTCGCTTGTAGATGCTCGATTAGCATACAAGGCCCAGTTCATTGTTTTAAACCAAAAATTAATGCCTAAAAGCCAGGCCCAATTGAATATATCTCTCTCTCCATCTATTTTTTATGAACTTTAGGAACTGACAATGGTATCCATGATGATAATTACTTTATCATCAGGCTAAGCCCAGATGATGTCAATGACCACCTAAGATGACTTCAATAAATGGGAAATATTAGGAACATATCATATATTAGTGTTTTGTGTTTGACTCTTATAAATTCTATATGTGAGTTATTGTCTCATTTTTTTCACTTGGACATGTCTCTAACTCTTTGATTTGGAAACTCACAGCTTAGAAAGGAGAACCCATGTGGGCCTATTCCACCACCAGTCCAAGTGAAAGAAACAGAGGAGATAACAGAGGAAGCAGTGATAACTACTCTGAAAAGAGCACTGAGCTTTTTTTCATCCATTCAAGCCCATGATGGCCACTGGCCTGCTGAATCTGCTGGACCTTTGTTTTTCCTTCAACCCATGGTATGTATTTTCACACCATTTGTTTCTAAAAAAACATACTCTCTCTCTCTCTCTCTCTCTCTCTCTCTCTCTCTCTCTCTCTCTCTACCTTTGCTTAAGAAAATAAAAATTTTGTAAAAAATGTAACACTTCTTGAATATGTTCATTCCATAAGGCCAATCAGATTGTTACAATTTCTTGAATTATTAAAAAAACAAAAAAGGCCCATCAGATTGGTGCAATTTCTTGCATATTCCTTTGATTTTTTGAATTCAAGCTCCTAAACGAACGAGCAAACACTTGTGTATATAAATATATATTGTGTTTATGACTTGCTATATGGGGATGACTGAAAAAATTAACCCAGTGACTTGTTTGTTACAATTAACTTAACTTCAAATTATTGCCACGCAGGTAATGGCATTGTACATCACTGGAGGTCTCAATGCTATGCTTTCACCAGCACACCAGAAGGAAATAATTCGATACTTGTATAATCACCAGGTAATATTTTGTTGTAATTGAAAATAACTTTGTGCTCAAATAACTTATAGTTCCAAAGGATCTATATAAATTCGGTAACATGAAATATTCCTTAATTTGAGAGGGAAAAAAAAAGGTTCTCCAATATGATTTGGAAGAAAATTCTGTTCATTTTCTTTATAAACTGATATTCGTTTGTTTGTTGGACAGAATGAAGATGGAGGTTGGGGCTTCCATATTGAAGGTCACAGTACAATGTTTGGCACAGCTTTGAGCTACATTGCCTTAAGGCTACTTGGAGAGGGACCTGAAGATGGTGAAGACATGGCTATGGCTAGAGGACGGAAATGGATCCTTGACCATGGTAGTTTAGTAGCAATTCCATCATGGGGAAAGTTTTGGGTCACGGTATGACCAATTGAACTCGTTAGCCAATGTTGCTTTGGTTAATATTACACTACTTAATAACTTTTTATTCAATTAATATTTTTAAAATTTCACTATTTGATTATATGTTATTTGTATTCTTAATATGTATTGTCAAATTTTGTGTCAACCAAATGTTATTTATTTTTTTAAGTAAACTTGAAATGTCTCCTCTTTTGTATAGGTACTAGGAATATATGAGTGGTCAGGCTGCAATCCATTGCCCCCAGAATTCTGGATTCTTCCTAATTTCTTCCCTATGCATCCAGGTTTTTGCAACTCACATCTTTTTGTTGAAAAGAACACCTTTTAAGATGCATATCGCTCAAAAAATATATGTAGCAATTAGCATAGTGCATGTATCTGATCGACACAACCTTCATTATACGAAATACAGGCAAAATGTTATGCTACTGTCGCTTGGTTTACATGCCAATGTCTTATTTATATGGGAAGAGATTTGTCGGCCCAATCACTGGCTTGATTCAATCAATAAGACAAGAGTTATACAATGAGCCTTACCATCAAATTAACTGGAACAAAGCTAGGAGTACAATCGCTAAGGTTATTTGAAGTCTCTTTGCATTTCTTGTCCATGTTAGAAATATTAATATCATGTTCTGCTTATTAGCAATTTTCACGAAGTTGATGCCTACAAAAAACTTACACAATATACTAATTTAGGAGGATCTCTACTATCCGCATCCCCTCATGCAAGATATGTTATGGGATTTTCTTCACCATGTAGCCGAGCCTATCCTGACACGTTGGCCCTTTTCAATGTTGAGAGAGAAGGCAATAAAAGTTGCAATTGGTCATGTACGCTATGAGGATGAGAACACCAAATACCTTTGCATTGGAAGCGTAGAAAAGGTCAATACTTGTGTTGCAGTTCAATTCAAATGAAAGAAATATAAAATCAAAGAATTTGGTGTGACATCATTGAACTAAATTCGTCAAGGTTACTTGTATTACAGGTTCTATGTTTGCTTGCCCGTTGGGTTGAAGATCCAAACTCAGAGGCAAACAAGCTTCATCTAGCCAGACTTCCAGACAACTATTGGGTTGCTGAAGATGGCTTAAAAGTTCAGGTAATATGACCATTCCCTTGTGTCTTTTGGTTACTTGACTTTTCTAGAAAAAGCAAAAAAGCATAATTAGCACATCCATAAGCATGTGAGCATGTTAATGCAGAGTTTTGGCTGTCAGATGTGGGATGCGGGTTTTGCTATTCAAGCAATTCTCTCTTGTAATCTAAATAAAGAGTATGGGTCAACACTCAGGAAATCACATGAGTTTGTCAAGGCTTCACAGGTTAGAATATATATCAAATACTCCTTATGTGATTCTATGAAAGATAATGCTTAACTTAATCATGTTATTTTCTAGGTTCGAGAAAACCCTTCTGGTGACTTCAAAGCTATGTACCGACATATTAGTAAAGGAGCATGGACTTTCTCAATGCAAGACCATGGTTGGCAAGTCTCTGACTGCACAGCAGAAGGGCTAAAGGTAATGCCAACTCTAATACATTTATACTAACATTCTCAAGGTTTATTTCAAAGGCAAAATTTTGAATTTTGGCAAAACCTTCTATTTTTCAGGTTTCACTTTTGTTCTCACAAATGTCTCAAGACCTTGTTGGCGAAAAAATGGAGATAGACCGGTTCTATGATGCTGTGAATGTCATTCTCTCTCTACAAGTAAGAATTCAACCTTGCAGATTCTTTTTTTTTTTTTTTTTTTTTGACAAATTTACATTTAAGTACAAGTGTGTGAGTTATATTATCCACTTCACTTATATAACTTTATTAGGTTTAATGATTCTGAAATGCATCACTTTAATAATTGACTTTCTTTTAATACCAATACAGAGTAGCAATGGTGGTTTCCCAGCATGGGAGCCTCAAAGAGCTTACCGTTGGTTGGAGGTAACTTCTCCAATAAACCTACTAGTTTCTCCCTAACTTGATTCAGAATCTCAACTTTTCCTTGTAAGATAGGCCTATTCATTTTTAGGGGTAAAAAAAGTAAAAATCATTGTGTCAAATTCACCACTCATTCCCATATTTTTGTATCTTATTTCTGCAGAAGTTCAACCCTACAGAGTTCTTTGAAGATACTCTTATTGAAAGAGAGTAAGTTATATTCAGCACAACAACAGTTGTCATGGTATTGGTCATGTTTTCTTCCTGACATTAAAATTGAACCACTTTACAGGTACGTAGAATGTACTTCGTCAGCGGTTCAAGGCCTGGCACTTTTTAGGAAATTCTACCCCAAGCACCGTAGAACAGAGATAGACAGTAGCATTTCCAATGCAATTCAATACATTGAAGACGTACAAGAACCTGATGGATCATGGTAATATGTTTTTTGCACACACTTATATTCTTGATTCACACCATGGAAGTACTGCTCTATAGCCGCACAGTTTTCTTTTGACATTTTGACATAGAAAATAAATGTAGCTAACTATGATAATATCAGTAAGAGACTGCACCAAATTTTACTTTTTTCTTCTCTTTTCTTTTGCTTGATGCTAAAAGGGGAAACCATCCATACTTACACAAGATAAATACTTATGTAGGTATGGTCATTGGGGGATTTGCTACACCTATGGTACATGGTTTGCTGTAGGAGGATTGGCAGCTTGTGGAAGAAACTATAGAAATTGTCCTGCATTGCGCAAAACTTGTGAATTTCTGCTATCAAAGCAGCTACCTAACGGTGGATGGGGAGAGAGTTACCTATCAAGCCAAAACAAGGTATGGAAATTTGTTTTGATTTAAATGTGTACTTTTTTTTTTTTTTTTTACAATAGAAAAGAAAGAAAGAAGGGGGTAAATGGAAATAGAGAACTCAAATAAGTTTCTTTGTGCAACAGGTGTGGACAAATATAGAAGGCAACAGTGCAAATTTGGTCCAAACTGCATGGGCGCTGTTATCACTCATTGATGCTGGGCAGGTTGGTCTATCATTTTCTCCTCAATTATATAATGAGTTGTACATTAACATGGCTGATTTAGGTTTCAACAATAGTTAGAGTAGGTAATTAGTTGGGGAAGTGTCATGAATATGAGTAATCCAAGATATCAATCAGTAATCTACCATTGGTCATGATTTAAGGAAAGTGCTAATCGCATCTGCAATTATACCCCGAAAGCATTAGTCGGCCTACTATGGGGGTTCCTTGTAATCACTTATATAGCTCAGTTCAACCTAAAATAAACATACACTTATCAAATCCAATTCATGTAATCAAGGATATCATACGTATGAACACAAAAATTAAGATCTAAACAAATAAATTTAAGAAACTTTGAACCATAAGTATTAGATAATAGCAATATTTAGAAGGTGAGCCTTTAGTGACTGCTTTGGAAGTGCAAACAAATCTCATTTGCTGATTCTAAATGTTTTTATAAATTTAGGCTGAGATAGATCCAACACCAATTCATCGTGGAGTTAGAGTGCTAATCAATGCACAAATGGAAGATGGTGACTTCCCTCAACAGGTAATTCCATGTCTATTTAAAATCCAATGCATTTAGATAAGTGCTTGTCTTAGTTGTGTTGTTCTTTCATTTCTTTTTGTCAAAATAATTTCTACATACCAAGATAGTTTTTTTGAAGCATAGTATGACTAATGGTTATTGGCAACAGGAAATCACTGGAGTATTTATGAGGAATTGTACACTAAACTACTCATCATATAGGAACATTTTTCCCATATGGGCTCTTGGAGAATATCAGAGGCGAGTTCTATTTGCATAAAACCTGAATGCGTAAACAAAGGATTGCATATTGAAGTTCGCCACCAATCTCCAATATATATACAACTTCCACATAAGCAAGAAATATAGATAACTATATACTACTTGAAAGATGTAAAATTGTCATAATGTAGTTTTTTGTGAGACAAATAGTTTCACTCTACTACCAAAACATAAAGTGTCCATTTAGTTTGTGTAAGGATGTGTTTGTGGACTTACCGAAAAGAAAATGTAATATTTGTGGATTCTATATGTGCAAGTGCAACATACAGTGGCAGCTCCAAGAATATTTTTTAGGGGGGTAATTCAAATTTGTGTTGAAGAGGTTGACAAGGACCTCTTTGTAAATATTTTTTTTCATCTTGATCATTATGGTAATAATGATGAGATCTTTCGTAACCTATGATCCAAAGAAAGATTTTTTTAAGTCAACACGAGTTCTTTTAGATAATAAATCTTAGGTAGGAGATAAATCTTACGGTATATGTGACTTCTTTATCAAAAATTTATTATTAGCAAGAGAAATAAAGATAAATTATAAGTTCATTGGGCATATGTTTTCTTAGTATAATGAAAATATTAATTATTATTGTTAAGATTAAATCTTGTAAATTATCTATTCTCTATTACTATAATAATGTTGTTATTAATTATTGTTGTTAAGTGAATTTTAATTATTATTACTTAGAATACTCTAATTCATTATTTATTAGTTTTTGTTTTTACTTTTTTCAATTCTATTATTTAACAATTCAACTCAATTGCGACAACTTACAAGTCTTTGTAATTCATTAAGAAGAATTTTGTTGTGTTTTTTGCATTACTCTATTAAGAATTCAATGCAACAATACAATAGTAAAAAAAAAATAATAACTAAAAAAAAAAAAAAAAGTCTTCATTTTCCACTGTCACACACCCCACTTCCACTGCCTCATACTTAATTTTCTTTTAGTGTTTACACTTTACAGCTCATTTAATTGTCTTTTTTCTGAGATTTAAGATCGACAAATTACTAATTTTTTTTGTCAGACTTGCTATTTTTTTTCCTCAGATTTTAGATCAAATTGGTTTGATGTTGGGTTTTTTCTTTTTGTTTAAGAAGGCCAAGATAAATTTTAGTATTGAATTGATTTGTTCTTTGGACTTATTTTAGGGGGTTCAAAATTTTATTTTAAGTCATTCAAAACAAAAATATTTTAAAATGTTATATGTAAAAAAAAAAAAAATCACAAGTCAAGGGGTTCATTTGAACCCCCTAAACACCATGTGGCGCCGCCACTGGCAACATACTGTGTAGAATTACAGTGTGTATACTTTACTAAGAAATAAATAAAAAATATATGAGGATATAGGCTTTTCAAGTCTCTCTCTCTCTCTCTCTCTCTCTCTCTCTCTCTCTCTCTCTCTCTCTCTCTCTCTCTCTCTCTCTCTCTCTCTCTCAATTATTTTAGGAGGTGGGTTATAAAGCTTGCCTCTCACAATATATGAGTCTCACAGGTGTATAACTCACCAAATGTAAAATCTTGTTTCATGAGTAACCTACTTATGCTATGAACCCTTTTCTCTTTTTGCAAGACATAAGAATTGCTAGTAATCATCTGTGCACGTTATATATTGCAAATATTTGTTTGGGGACATTTAGTGAATTTTTCAAATTTCATAAGAAATTCAAATTTTCCATAACCATAAGAGATTTCCTACCAAAATCTTTAATAATATACTGAAGATTAAGAGTATTCCTAATTTCCATTTTAGATGATTAGGGTATCATTGGAAAGCTTGTAAGTGTTTTCAATGCCACCAATTTTCTAAAGCTTGAAAATATTTATTAAGTACTTTGATGCCTGATTATAAAAACTAAATTGGTTAAAGAATCGAAAAAGGGATCGGTTTTCAGTTTTTCCGAGTCTTGACCAGTTTTTATCGATTTTTTGCCAATTTTTCTAGTTTTTACAAGACTAGTTACATGCCCAGTATTCGATTAAACCAGTTGAACCCGGCCGGTCCAATTTTTAAAATGTTTTGATGTCATTTTGAACTTTTGGAAGATGTTATTTTGATGTTATTATTGACTTTCAAATTCTCTACTTAATAGGTATTTTGATGTTATGAGTTTGTATTAAATTTATAACAATATTAATCATATGTTTTTTTGAAGTAGGTTAAATGGATTGAATTTGTGTCAAACCAACCTGCTTAATATTAAATGCGTTGAAATGACTTGTGTCACATTCGTTTAAGCCCAACATGAACCATTTATTAAGTGTGACACTTGGGTTGTGTTATGTCAACCTGCTTCATTAATGAGTCGTGTTAGGGTAAATTGATCCATTGGACAATAAGTTGGGATACACGAATAGCAAGAGACCCTCCAAGCTTAATCTACCCAATGTACCTAAGCCCTCTAAACTCCTACTCCAACAAGGCTTCTCGGAACCATGTCTTGTCTAGCTTTTCGGATCCCGCAATATGCCTGATTGCATCCACCAAGCCTTACTGGCTTCTTTTGGCAAATCCCCAAAACTTCCCATGCTCCAAAACACTCTCTACACTCTGAAAATATGTGGGTTGTGTTTGGGTACAAATCTCCTCTCAAAGTATGACAATAGGAGAGGGAAGGAGAAAAGGCTACAATGATTTCTCACTAAGGATGAGTAACTCTCTCTCTAAAAGATAGGTGTGTGTGTTGTAGAGAACCTATCTAGAGTTTTTCTCTCTGAATGGCCTCTTTTTCATTTGAGGGTAATGAAGGTATATATAGTATGGGTGAAGGGTAAGAAAGTTACACTTAAAAATCCTCCAGGCATAATGTTTCGCGACTACCTTGTGGGAAGCCTTACTCATGAGACACTCGCGAAACTGACAGTCTAGTTTAACTCTTCAGCTTCTAGTCATGTGCTTCTCACGTGGTTACTTCACGGGTTAGCTTCTCATGAGCTTCTCGCAAAATCCACTTGATCTTCAATTAAGCTTAAGTCTTCACCAACTTAATACTAAATCCAATACAATAAAATCCCACAAAATACAAGGGACAAAATTAAAGAAATTAAAACACTTTTTGTCATGGAATAAAGCCAACATTAAAACATAGTTGTAAATCACAACTTTACAAGCTATTTAGTCAAATATCCCTACCTTGACACAATACGCTAACCTGAATTGATGCTCCTAACAAAAATATGGTAGTCATTAGGGCAACTTTGAACTAATGTTAGATTTCCATATGTCAGTCTTATCTTTCATATGATAAGAGGAAATCGCCAGCGGTATCCATGATAGCACCAATGCTTAGGGGAGATTTGTTGAAGAAGTGCTAGCTCACCACCAGTTTCTCTCCTAAAATGAGAACACTGGCGTACATCATGATTTTCAATCTCTTCCCAGTGAGGAATCTGATGAACCTCTCCCATCCTCGAGCTCTATTCCTTCATAACTTGTTCCAAAAGAAGGACATAGACATTTGTGCTCACATCTACCATTTACTTGAGAAGTGTGTCAGCAAGATGGTGTCTTGGATGACTCTACCTTTCCCGAGATTGATCATGTCCATCATGCAACATGAGAGGGTCCGGATTCCCCCTGGTCTACCACTGATGAAAAGGGAAGACCAGATCTCTGCTTAAACAATGACGAGGAGCAAAGCTCGTCTCTGTGGTCCTGGAGAATAAGAAGAGAGAGCAAAAGGTGAGGATACTGCTCTAGAGAGTGGTAACACCGATGAAGATATTGATAACTTCACCCTTGATCTTGAAGACATGGAAGCCTCACCTATTCAGTCACAGCAGCAACCACAAGCTCAGCCTCAAGGTCAACCACATGCACCTCCTCATGCTCCCGATAGCATTGACATGCTTCTTGAAAAAATTGACTATTTCTAGTGTTCACAAGATGCTATGCAACAGACATTGGACAATCATTGTGTGTACACCACCACACAGATGACGTATCTTCAAGAGCAAATCACTGCTCTCTCCACTCAGATTAAAGACTTGGCGAGCGAGGACTGGCACCTTTGACCATTCCAGTAAAAAAAAGGGAGTAGTAGTTAGTTGAGGGGGAGTACAGCTTGAGGGGGAGCAGAATTGTGAGACTATTCTTACTGCTCTTATAGTTTTTTTAGTTGCTTTATGCTTTTATTTACAGTGCTTTACTTTAAAACTTTCAGTACTTTTGTTTACTTTAGTACTTTGTGTACCTTGGTATTTATAGCCGTTTATTGATGCTTTTAGTTATCTATTGCTTCTTGTCTTAGTTTCTTTAATGCATCATGTGCTTGTTGGACATGAAATTAATTTTTGCACTGCTCTTAATTGCTTACATGTTCGGATGATCATTTACTTGTTAAATGTTGTTAGGTTCTAAAGACTTAGGTTTTTATGTATTTAGAATTCTAATGTGTATTGTTGGCAAACCATGATCAAAACAATGTGTTTAATAGTGTTTAGTCTTGCTCAAAGTTGTATCTTTTATGTAA
Source organism: Quercus mongolica (assembly GCA_011696235.1). Lineage (NCBI taxonomy): Eukaryota > Viridiplantae > Streptophyta > Magnoliopsida > Fagales > Fagaceae > Quercus > Quercus mongolica. The sequence continues at coordinate 17,426,571 of CM022243.1, forward strand.
AGTTGGAATCGAGCTAATGCAAAAGTTACTATGCATTTCGGCCTGGCTTAATCGATCGAAGCTTAGGCTCGATTAATCGAATCTCGGGCAGAATGCATTTTTCTGCAGATTTCCAACTCAGCCCTAGTTGTTTAAAACGTTTAGGGTTTTCTAATTTGTCCTAAGTATAAAAGGCAAACCCTAGCCATGTTTTAGTGTTGTTCATATTGCTATTTGTGTAAATGTCTTGTGAGATCTAGAAGAGCTTTCCTTTACACAAACTTAGGATTTTCAAAGAGGAGATTTTATCTACACCTTGATGATCAACTCAGTTGCTGCCATTGGAGTTTAAAGAAACACAAGCGGGTGTGCTTGTATTTGGTGGTGAATCCAAAAAAGAAGGAGTTCGTGGATTTGGAGTTTACACGTGGTCATGTCAGTAAGTTCTACTGGTGGGTAGCAATAAGAAGTCGAGCGTGGGGGCTTGTAAGTCTTATTGTATGAACTTCGATTCTTTCAAGATAGTGGATTCAAGTTTACCTTAAGGATAGCTAGGTCAAATCCTCCCCAGGTTTTTACCGGTTTGGTTTCCTAGGTGATCATATCTTTGTGTTATTTATCTTTTCGCTGCTTTGCATGATATGATCTTTGTGATTGTGATAACCTAGATTTGTTAAATTGGACTAAGTAACAACTTGGCTAATTACCTAGGTTAATCCAATTGTGTTTTTAAGGGGTCTAAAAACCATCAAGTGATATCAGAGCAGGTTGCTCTCTTGTTGTTAATCTTTTGATTATTGAACTGATCCTTGACCCCTTTTGTTATGGATTCTTGGAAATTCTTTAATGCTTATTTATCAACTTGCTTACTTTGTGTATTTGTCGTTTGTTGTTTTTGTTAAATCTTTCCTTGGACGTCTTGGTCTTATCATATGTGATAATAATTATTTGTGTTATACTGCCTTAACTGCCTTAAAGGCATATGATTCTTGTCTTTGGTATTTGGATAGTGGTTGTTCTAGGCATATGACAGGAAACAAAGGATTATTCAAATCCCTCTTTGAAGGAAAGATTGGGACAGTCACTTTTGGAGATGGAAGCAAATCTGTGATCAGAGGCATTGGAACTATGGACATTCCAAGGTGAGTCTACCCATGGGTCTTCACTATTATGATTCTAGTGTCCCACATGAATTAAGCGTGAGCTTAACCATGTGTATATAAGCTCTTGGGCACCCTCCCCTTGCAAGCTGGTTTTCAAGGGTGAGTCTACCCATGGGTTTGTATCAATCACTTTTGAACATATACTTATGCATTGGCATGTTGTGGCTTTGTAGACTCCTATCTGATGGTGAGCATTGTGTGGTATGTTTGGTTCATCTAATCTGTATCCTTTTACGTTTATTTATAAACTATTGATCTCTCTCTCTCTCTCTCTCTCTCTCTCTCTCTCTCTCTACATGGAGGTGATTGTCAAGTTTATGTTAAGTAATTATTATTGTTTGTTCTTAATTTTGAGACCAGTTTTTCTTCTCATAATCTTATGTCCTCCAGTTTGTGATTAGATTGAAATTTAGTCTTTGGTTAATAATCAAAACTCTAATGTAGTCATCTCCTATATATCACTGTAAGAAATTTTAGCTTTACAAGATAACTTGCACTGAAATATGCTGGAGTTGTTGTTATGGATTCTTTGTTCAAAAAAATATCCAAAGAAATATAACATCACCAAGTGAACATTCTGTCCTTTATGCAGCTGCATAAACATGGGTGGATGCTATAATTGGCTGGGAGTTCCTTTGCTATGAGTTCAAGTGCAAGATATGCACATTATGTTACGAACATGTAAGCATGAACTTCATTTATTTATTTAATTGATGGTCATGCAATGCATTCATATCTTTCTTCTTGGTTGGCTTGATAATTAAGATGAGTGATATATATTAGAGACCTCTCCATCTTGTTCCCCAGTGAGAGAAAGTACCACTTCATTTGAGCTACAAAAATGTAATCATTGCATGATATAGATAAAGACACATGCATGAATAGGAAAATTTTTCAAGTTTCTGTTTAAATTCATTGTTAGGTATAAGTACATTTCTATTCGTTGTAATTTATCATTTTCTTTGTTTGTAAATTCCTGAATAGCATTTATTAATATTGTATTTATTACAAATTTTGTAGAGAGAGATTGCATGGAGGTTTGAGATGAGAGTGAAGTTCATGTGCTGTGGTTCCAAGAGCCTTCTCAAATGGGTTTTGCAATATCATTCAGTTTTGCTTGAAGACAATTTGATGATTTAATTGGTTTAAAAAATGCTATGGAAGAAGAGGGTCATGATGCTGATGAGGCAAGCTTGGGGTACGTGGAAGGAAGGGTGTCTTGAATTATATTCTTGAAAGTTGAAACCAGTCGTGTTGATGTTAACAAGGCTTGTGGTTTGGATGGACCATGACACTTCATTGTGTTGCTGCTGGGGGATTTGCTATTTCAGCTAAGGTTATTAAGCTCTTGTTTGGTGCTTTTGCATTTCATTTTGTTTTGTTGCATGCTGATGACTATGTACTCCATGTTCATGTTATTCTTCTTGTTTCTCGCATTCAAGTAATCATATGAAAGGAATAGAAAATTTATATATCTGGAGTGGATGTTGTTTTCATTAATAATGCATTTCGGGTATGAGTAGAAACATGAGTGTGATAAACGGGAACCTTTATTTCATTTCAGTTAATGTTGTGCTGAAAAAAGAGTACTCTTTCAATATTATGCCAAATGCAACTTCAATAAGAGAAACTTTTTAGCTTGAAAGATTTTTTCTAAGCATCATACCAAATGTTTATATATAGAAGTTAAAAACAAAACAATAGAGAATCCAAATGAACTAAATGGGTTAGAATAGGATATTCTCCCAAATCCTTGTTATCTAGTATCTTCCAAAATGTGGTGAATAAAAAATGCTATCTATTTTTTTGTTAATCCAATGCCACTAATGCTAGCATGTCATTTTTCTTTTCTTAAATTATTATTTTGGTACTAATGTTTATATTGTTAAATGTGTTAGTTTAGTTCTTAATTTTTTGGTATTATGTCAAAATAATCCTTATATATATATATATATATATATATATATATATATATATACACACACACACATGAGAAACCATTATATATTTCAAAAATGTAGGTTTAAAAAAAGTGTAAACTAATACCATATATAATTTGAACATCTTTTAAAATAAATAAAAATAAAAATTTGAATGATATAACTGTGATTATTTTTAATTGTACCCGTGCATATGCACCAGGCTACAAACTAGTCGTTAAATAATGGCAGAAAAATGCTAAAATGGCAATTGGCCAAAAAAAATTTATGCCACCTAGGACGCTACATAGATTGCCACTTGACCAAAACTAATCAAACAAGAAAATGAAATAAAATAAAATTGGAGAATGTGTCTGAGTTTCTTCTCAATCATCGTATGCTTGAATCATTCCACAGCTAGTAGGTATATTACATCACAAGCCCTGTTTTTAGGGCTTCTACATAGATAGTCACTGCAATGTATATATAGTAAGCTGGTACTAGAGTCCAGATTTACAAAAGCCACTGAAAACATCTCCTCCATCTTGATTGATTTTCTCCACATGACAAACGAGTTTGACATTTTGGTAAAATATATTGATATGTCCTCCAAGCCACTTAGGGATCCTCTATGTGCATTTCAACTTTGTTTGTTTGTTTTTTTTTTTTTTTTTTTTTTTTTGATAGGTGCATTTTGACTTTGTTCTTCTCCAATAGCATACATTATGATCCTACACAATATAAAAAAATTAAATAAACAAAAAATATATATTTATTAGACTATGCACAACTTAGAAAACAACACAAGTGAAACCTAAAAGAAACAAATGAACACCCCCAAACCTGGTACTTTCACCACATGATTCAAAAAAGAAGAACTTTGTGTCACATGTCATGAAAATTAATGGCTCTATTCTTAGCTTGTTTGATTAAGACGTAATCTGCAGTTGATATTAGTTCATACTAGTAAATCTAATAAAACCATAATCATAAATTCATTATGTTTGGGTATTGTCAAATTTTTCCTTTACAAAACTAAGTAGCAATTAACAGGACTCCAATAATGTAAGCAAAGAAGTTCTAAAGAACAAAAATATATAATTGAATCAATGAAAATGATCAGCATATAGAAGAAATACATAATGAAATAATAGTTTTCTACATTTCATCAACCTCAACTGGATGAGTCATAAGCTCATAACATCAAATATTGGCTACATACTTACACCAACAAACTCAAGGCCAGTTAAAATTATCCTTTTCTTCTTTTTCTCTGGTAATCAAACTAACGAAATCATCAATCACCTCACTTGAACCATTTAGAAGAAGAAAATTTAAAAACCAGTGTTACCTTTTGAACCACCAAATGTAATACAGCCACTGCTTTTTCAAACGATATTATACTAGAGAACAAAATCACTTCACTTGATATGTATAGTAATTTTAAGTCCCAAATTTAACGTTTGTTTCATTTTTAATTTCCATTAGCTTATATGAAACAATCAAGCTCACTTATTAATCATCTAACTACACTACATATACCACATTCACTATAGAAGAGCCAAGTAAACAGTTAATAATAGTAGCCTAGCCTGTTCTCCCACCAATTAGCTCACAACCATATGGTGCCAAAGAAAATTCTCATCCCAAAGAAAATTCTCATCAACGAATTCATCATAATAATATACTCAAAAAGATTAAGTTATTAGAAATGCATCAAAATAAACTAGAACTATTATCAAGAAATTACAAACCCATGTAAAATCCTACCAAACAACCAACCCCTCTAATGGTCATATCCCTCTCAGGCATTTCATCAAACAGCTACGTAGCATTCTCAAAAAGCATTGCATTTTACATACAAAGAGCAGTGAATTGGAAAAACAACCAACTATGGGCATTTTACCACAACCAAGCCTACCCAATCCACCACAACTAGCTATCAAACCAAGAAAAAAAAAACATCGCACAAGGAGAATTGAAAAAACAAAGTAGCAAAAAAAAAAAAAAAAAAAAAAGGAAAGAGAAAAGTATACCAGCGGTGAATAGCCAGTGAGACGACGGCGGAACTCCGGCACCGGAGAGAGGATACCGAGGTGGTTATGGACTTTTGGTTGGATCATATCCCCTCTCTCTCTAAACTGAGCCCAAACTTTCTCCCTCTCTCTCAACGGTTCAGGTTATACCGAGGTGCCTCTCACGTGAGTTCAAGTAGTATATTGGCCAAAATTAAAATTAAGGGGTGTTATGACCGCTACTTGAAAGATCAGGAGGTGTTTGAGCATTTTTTTCCTTTTATTTACCATATGTGTGTATATATATATATTTCTCAACTTCTCATTTAATTTAATTTAATTTTTTATTTATTTTGAGATTCTTGTTCTCATTTAATTAATAATTAATAATCAATATCATTCTCATTTTAAAAGAGCATAGAGAATACGCTTCTTATTTTGCCAATTAAAACTCTATGAGGACATTAATCGTTCCCCAATAATTGAACCTAGCGGCTAATGGGCCTCATAATCATATATGTGATCGTAATGGGATTACCAAGGGCTCGTCTAAAGTAAGCTAGTGGGAAAAATAAATAAACAATGCCACGGATACAACAAAATTCACAAAAGGGTGCTATTTTTGAACCTCAAATACCAAATTAAACTAGTGGGAAAAAGAATAAACAATGGCCATAGATAACAAAATCCATCCACCAAAAAAAAAAAAAAAAAAAAAAAAGAAGCTATTTTAGATGCTTAAATACCAAATTTTGTTGATAATTATTTTATGATTTGGCTTACCTTTAGTACTTTTTTTAACTGGATATCTCTTTTTATTTTAAATAACAATTACAAGTGGTAGTAGGTTTTAATCTTCACTTTTTATTTAGTTAGTGGGTGATGTGACAGTTTTTCATTAAAATAAAAAGGAGATTCCAGTTAAAAAAAAAGTAATGGAGGTAAGTCAAACTCATCATTTTATTGGTCTTTCCAACCAATAAAATGATTATATCTATGCAAATGTGTGAATCAGCTTCCTAATCAGTATAAAAAAATAAAAAATCATTAGGTGATGTCACATTTGCATGAATGACTATGTTTTATTGATTAGGAGGACCACCTCAGCAATCCTCTAGGTAAACCTAATAATTTCTCCATCAACACTCTTATTTCCATAAAATAAGATTTTAGTCCATCCAAATTTCTTCTTTGTCTCAATTTTGTTACTCATTTCCTCTATTTGGTCTATTTCAGTCTACTTTGATATTTTACAGTCCACTTCGGTCAAATTCGATCCGTTTGGGCAATTTCATTAATTGGATAAGATTATAGAGTGCACCAATATATAAACAAAGCCTAACTACCTTACACGCTAGAATGCAAAACAAAATAACAGAACAAAACTAGGTGTGAACACTACGCTGTATTTACATATAGCTAAGCTACAAGCCATTGCACTAACTATCAGCTAAATTCTAATATAAAGCTAATATCATTTTTCTTCTTTATTCTTCTTTCTTGCTTCACATCTCTTGTGGTTAGGTTCTTCTTTATGCACAAGTTCTTCATTTCTTTTGTTTTCTTCATGAATTTGATACGCTATGTAATAGAAATCATAGCATCTAGATGCTTAATTATTGTTTCCCCCCTATGCCCTATGCCCATGGTGAGGTGGTGGTTGTTTTGTTTGATTCTTTGTTTCTCTTTTGAACCCATTGTTGAGAGAGAGAGAGAGAGAGAGAGAGAGAGAGAGAGAGAGATTCGTTTTGGAATTAGTTGAGGATCTCTGGTTAATGCATTTCCTTTTTTAGTTGACCTCTCCTTACTTACAAGCCAATTGTAACTCTACAGTTGTATTTCACAAGCATGGTTTGCCTTAGAGAATCTTATTTTTCATTTGGACTATGGTCATTATGGTTGGAAAAAAATATGTTAATTTTCTGTGAGTTTATACTTTAGAAAATTAGGAACGAGTTCTTTGCTTTGTGGAAGTGCTTTTTATGGGGCTTTTTAGTTGTTCTTGGCTTTGGCCTTCGACCATAAGCCCCACACTTTGAAACCTACCATTGCTAAATGAAGATGAACTCACTCTCATATCATTTATGGGTTTTAATGATTTGATTGTTGAATTGGATTTGGAATTGGATCCCCTTGTTGTGGTTTTCTTTCTCACTGATGCATTTAAGCTTTAATGTTAATGCGAGTTTGAGATGATTGCAAGTGGCTCTTGTGGTGGAGGATCACTCACACAAAAGTCAAGCATGCAAGTGTTTAGGGAAGCAAATAATTGCACTAATACCGTGGCTACTTTAGGGAGAACATAGGTTAAAGGTTTTGATTTATTCCCTTATTCTCCCTCTACTTTCAAAAGTATTATTACTTATATATATATATATATATATATATATATATATATATATATAATTTAGTGGGTGTTAGTCTCCATCTTCAATATTTTATTTAGTTTATCTATTCTTTTATTTACTAAAAATAAAAAACTCAAAGGAATTGGGGTTATATATATATTTGATTGTGTTAAGTTGATTTATTATCTGCATCAATTATTTCAAGTTACTTAGAAAAAAAATTTATTTATTTAAATGTATTTTTTAGAGTGTACATAGGAGGTTCTCTATGAAATGAGGCATGGAACAAAGTCGTTACGAAGATGTTCCTGAAAGAAGTGTACTTAGGGGTTTATGCATGGTAAATATTTAAACTCAAATAAAAGTTAAGAAAAGTTTGGGAAGAATTACTTGTGATATAAAAAGATCCCCATCATTAGATTCAAATCGAGAATTTTCATTTCGAGAATGTACGATTGGTAAGATTATTCAGGGACGACTTGATGCATTTGGGGGCCTAAGGTGAAAATTGATTATCTTGTATTAGATGCAAAATTACTACTAATTAATATGAACTACGTAAATTTTTTTTTCTTTTTTTAGAAATTTTATAGTCAGAAAAAGTTTGACAAAATTTTTTATACTTGATGTGGTAGATTGATAGTGGTAAGTAAAAAAGCAGTGTTAGTGGTAGACTTAGATGAGAACTAGTAAAAGTTTACTAGCTCAACTCTTATTATTATTCTTTTTTTTTAGAAGTGCAACATTCACAATATTTTTTACAACAAATCATAGGTATTAAGTTGCTTTTTGTTTTCTATTTGAAAATATCACTATAATTATTTTTTGCCATTAATAACAACCTACTACTTAACATTAGTTGTAAAAGTGTTGCGAAAAATATTGTGAATGTTACATTTTTCTCTTTTTTTTTATTTGTTTTTCATCTAGTAAAAAAATATTATTTTATTTATTGATTATAAATAACCTTATTGATTAAAATTTGGGGGCCTTTTATTTATTTGGGGCCTTAGGCGACCACATTTCTTGCTCTAGCATTCAATTGGCTCTAAGATTATTTATCCTTGAGAATATAAAACTCTCATGATGCTATTTGAAATCTTGGGAATTTATATCTTACAGTAGTTATTTCTTCTTTTTTGTCTCACCAATCACTTCTGCCACCTTCCCTCTTTGCCACCACCATAGCCGATCTTTTGTTTGCTTAGCACAGCTGGGTTGGAGAAGACGAATGAATTTAATTAGTGAATTTGGGAATGATAGAGGGGATGAGATGGATGATCTTCTCTTGGATATAGAGCTTTAGCTTATAGAAGAATCTCTTTTTGGGTTTTGCTTTTAATTACAAAGCAACTAGCAATGAGCTAGCTCATTATACCCTTTAGTTGATTTATTCAATCATGTATCCCACTCTCCCTAATCCGTAAGTGCAAATTTAAACAAAGAAAAATATGATTGCACTCCATTTGTTAACTTTTATCTACAAATTTTAATAGATGTGGGTTCACTGTTCAGGCCTTGTTTGATAGAGTCTCATTTATCAATTAATGCAAACTCCAGAAGCATAAAAATTGGCAAACAATGGGCAAGACCCACAGCCCAATTAATTGTTTTTCATGTAGACTTTGTTGCTAAATGTTTTCTCATACAGTTTGGGCCATTTATCAAGCCTAATTACTCCACTACACGTGATAGGCCTTGCAAATGGGCTTTATGACCCATGAATTTCACTTCATGGATTGGTTCTATAAATGGGCTTGACTTTTACTATGCAGATTGGGTCATGACTGAAAACCTTCCTCCTAGCCCTTATTTGCACAAAACGGGTCAGTTTTTGGAAAACATCTAACCCATGTCATTTGCCAACCCAAAAAATAAATCTAAATCTAGTGGACTACTTCATTAAAACAACACCAAATCCCATGGTTCTTTTATGCCAAGTAGGCAAGGGGTCATTATGTACTTAAGAGCCCACTTCTCTTATGAAGTACGTAAGCTAGCTAAATGGGCCCATTTGACAAAATAAGTCTTCAAGGCTCATCCTTCGAACATGCAAGTTAATGGCAAGCAAGCAGGCACTTAAAATTTAGCCCATCACCATCAAAAGTCTAGCCCATCACTAGAGAAACTACACACTGAGGTTTTCTTATCTAAGGAAACATGAAGAACCTAAAGATCTAACATGAATAACTAGAAATTCTCACGTACTAAGCACTTTAAACCTAATGAGAACACTAAAAAGAGATAAAATGCTCACAAAGGATTTCTAACCTATAAAAGCTCTTAGCTCTCTAAAGATGACTAGTATCCCAAGGATATAAAATGATGTCTATATTACCTCTTCCAAACTTATTTTATATATTTTACAATTTTATTTTACAACTTTACCTCCTATTTCTACTTTTAGATATAATTCATTAAAATAATATAAAGTACACAAGTATTAAAAAAAAAAAAAATTCTATTTCTCTCTCCAATCTCTCTATTCTGCCCAACAAACTTCTCCGCTGCTACCCGCCAACATCACCCACAAGGCCACAACCCTTACAAAAAACAACAGAACCACCACTACAAACCCAGCAAAACACCAAAACCCACCACCATAGACCCCGCAAACACACTAAGACCCACCACCATTCTGACCCAAACCTCAATCCAAATCCAAGAGAGAAGCCGAAACCATCCCTACCTACCGCGAACCTGTAGATGCACCGATACCCACATACAAAAATCAAAGCAAAACCCATCTCACCCACTCCCACCCATCACCGAAACACTCCAGCCACATACCTAACAACCACCGTGACCCATAGCCTCTACCTCCACAGCTCCACTACAGACGCCGATGTCCATTACTCCACACCCTCCTCCATGCCGATCTCGACAAACCCACACCATCCACCATGCCGATCCCCACAGATCCACTCCCTCCACCACGTCGATTCCCACATACCCAGACCCACCACCACGCCGATCCCCACAAAATCCAGCCATCGGCCAAAACCTAGCCACTGAAGTCGCCACCAAAACCACCGAGAGAAACCCAAGCCCTAGCCACTGATTCAAACCTCAACCACTGAAATCTATGCCCAGTACCACCGAATCCATTTAGAAAGAGAGAAAAGGAAACAAAGAAGAAAGTGTGAGAAGAGTCATAGACAAGAGAGAGAGAGTGAGGAGATATTTTTTAAATAAAATAATATATTTTTCTTACATCCTATGCTACAGTTGGTTCTATATATAAGAACCTACTGTTTATAGGTTGTAAAAAATTATAAAACCTCATACCCAGATGTAGCATGTTTTTTGTGGTTTTGGTTGTAAAATACAAATGGGAGATGTTTACACCTTCCAAGCGCTAAGGAATAGGCTAAAAATGGAAGAGAGTAATAGCTGGAAAGGGGACTCCCAACCCTAATAAAATCAATGTGTGGTTTTTGATCTCTAGATTTCTTAGACCACTAGTATTAGGCGTTTTTAAAAAATGTTATTTTGATAAATCAAGAATTCACCAAAATCTTTTAATTTAATACATCACCATTAAAATAACCTAAAATAATATTAACCTTTTATTAAAAAAGAAAAAAAGAAAAAAACTTAGTCACAAAGTATACAACACGTGACGTTAAAAAAGGAAACAAAATTTTTTTTTTTTTGGCTGAATTGAAACAAAAAATTTATTCAACCACAAAAAGGAGAGATCTAACATGTGAGATGGGAGAGAAGAGCAAAAGAAAAAAGAAATGGCACGCAGTACGGTACACTTCTATTAATAAAAATGTAATGTGCCAAATGCTAAAAAAAAGTTTAGTATTGATGTAAGGAATTTTTTGATGTTTGGTGTGTTAAATGCTAAATTTATAGCACGCAGTACAGTACACTTCTACTAATAAAAATGTAATGTGCCAAATGCTAAAAAAAGTTTAGTATTGATGTAAGGATGTTTTTGATGTTTGGTGTGTTAAATGCTAAAAATTTAGCATTTAACATATCTGATGCTAGTGCTCTTACTTTGAGTGTAATGGTGTTCAAAACAAATCAATAAACCTACTCAAACCTTGTTCATTGAACAACTGACACACATCCAAAGTCACTCTCCAATGATTAATCTAAACAAATCTAATCTCAAAGTTTTGTTCATGGAATTTATCTAACACTAAATTTTTTATTAAAATATTTTTGAGGTTTGGTGGGTATTATTCTCACGAAGAAAGTCACCCTATGTATGGAAAAAGCATCTCAAATTTGACCAAGTTCGGAGTTAAGAATTAAAATTGCTGACTTTTCTCAAATGTGAGCAAGTTCGGTAATGTTCACGCGGAATCATTACCCACTGACACTCATATGTTCACCCTTTTTTTTTTTTGCCTGAATGGATAATACTATTCAAGGCAAAAGAAGACCAAAACACAGGAAAGCACCCAGCCTCCTCCCTGATAACATTAGCAAAACAGGGAGGGCTGTTACAAAAGCTAAAAGAACCACAAACACTATACAACAGACACCATTTAGCAAGAGAGTGGGCAGCCTCATTGGCTTCTCTAGGGACCCACGAAAAAGACAAACAAGGGAGATTGGAAGCTAGAAACTTTACACTGTGGATGACATTCTCAATAGCCCATGGGATGTCCCTACCATGCTCTGTGATTGACTTGAAGCAAACCTGAGAATCACCTTCAACCAAAATTGGAGCTGAATTTAAAGGCTCAGCAAGTTGCAATGCCCATAAAATAGCCTCTGCTTCTGCCTGGAGAGGGAGGGTGGTGTTCACTTTTTTGGAGCAAGCAAATACCAACTCCCCTCTCCAGTCGCTAGCTATGACTGCAACAACAAAATGATGGGCACCTACAGCAGCATCAACATTTAATTTAATAGAACCTAGCTCAGGTTTCACCCATTTAGCTTGAAAACAAATGCCTCTGATCTGAGGAGAGGATCTGACTTTACGATGCTCAGCAAATAATCTAACAATTTTGGCTTTTAAATCTTCATAGCTGGCTACTCTACCCTCAAAAAGAGCCTCATTCCTTAGTCTCCAAATCAAATCACAAAGTAAGGCCCCAAAAAGAAGCAAGTCCTCCCTAGCCTCATGGAAAGGAGGCTCAAGCAGAAAATGGATGAATTTGGCCGGGGTGGACAGCTCGCAATTATCAATTCTTAATCCCCAATGACTACTAAACCACAAAGCTCTAGCTAGAGGGCAATCAATAAAAAGATGAATGGTTGACTCTTGCCCAGAATTACATAGGTGGCAAATGGTGTCTGCATTGGCATCATACCTCAGCCTTTTGTCCTTCGTGGGGAGACAGTTTGCAGCAACTCTCCATAAAACCATCTTCAGCCTTTCATGGATTCTGGTCTTCCATATTTGGCCTCTCAACAAGTCTTGGTTTGGAGGAGGGTTAGAGCTTCTGCCAAGCCAATAAGCTGACTTTACCGACAGCTCTCCATGCACAGATTTGGTCCAAATCCATTTATCGGAACGGACGTTAAGAGGTAGAGGGATTTGGCAAATTGAAGCTACCGTTGTATCATCGAACAAAGCCCTCAATTTGGAAAAATCCCACCGACTCCTGCTGTGATCCAGTAGCTGTGAAACAACCAAAGCTCCATCCATAGATGCATTCTCACGCAAATTTGGCCGGAAGAGAGGGAGATTTGGAATCCAAGGATCTTCCCATATACGAATAGACTCCCCGCTTCCGATCAACATACAAGCACCTTGAGCGATGAGTTGTTTTATACCCTCTAAGCTTTTCCAAACCGGAGAGATGTTGCTAGAGGCTGTATGATTAAGCCAATTGTTTCTAACTTTATATTTTGCTCGGAGCAGATTTATACAAAGACAATCTCTACCTTCAAGGAGCCACCATGCAAGTTTAGCAAGCAACGCTTGATTAAATTCCCAAAACTTTCTAAATCCCAAACCACCCTCTTTGAGAGGCCAACACAACGAATCCCAAGCAATAGGAGAGGAATAAGATCCCTTATCAGATTTTGGATTCCACCAAAAACGCCTCACAATAGCATCCAATTGATCGTAAAGCCCCTTGGGGAATTGGAGGACAACCATGGAGTAGGAGGGGATGGCAAATGCCACAGATTTGATAAGAGTAGCACGACCCGCCCAAGACAGATTCTTGCTTTTCCAACTACTGAGCTTGTTCTCGACTCGCTCCTTAATGTCATTAAGATCCATTTTCCTGTGGGGGTGAGGAATAATGGGATACCCAAATATTTTGCTGAAGTAGGGAGTTTGCTTAGGCCCTAATGAGCTCTAATTTGATTGAGGAAATGAGGACTAACCCCTTTGGAAGGGACAACCCTGGACTTTTCCACACTGATTTTTTTACCCGACCAATGGCAATATTTCTCCAAGCACTCCTTTAAGGAGGATAACTCAGCCCTAGTCGCTTTGCAGAAGAGAATTATGTCATCTTCATAACAAAGTTTAGATATGGGAGGGGCTGTCCTTTCAAGCTTTACTCCTGACAAATTGTGCTGAATTATTTCTTTATTGATTAAGCACATCAACACTTCACTGCCCAGAATAAAAAGGTAAGGGGATAGAGGATCCCCTTGTCGCAAACCTCGTTCCAGATGGAAAGTAGGGCAAATTCCTCCATTTAAGAGCAAAGAGTAATGAACCGTAGATAGACATTGGTGGATTAGATTTATAAACTGCTCATTGAAGCCAAAAGCCTTCAGGACCCTAAGGATAAATCTCCATTCCATCCTATCATAAGCTTTTTGAAAATCTATTTTCACTCCTAGGAATCCTTTCTTCCTTTTCATGTGTTTGAAACTGTGAACTATCTCTTGAGCCAGCACAATATTTTCCAATATGCATCTACTTGGGACAAAAGCAACTTGAGCTGAATCCACCATTTTCTCTAGCAGAGGTCTCAGTCTGTCAACTAGAATTTTAGAAATTGCTTTGTATACCACGTTGCACAAACTAATAGGACGGAATTGATTAAAATTACATGCTCCATTTTTCTTTGGAATTAACACAATGAAGGTGCTATTGAATTCTTGGAAAAGTTTCCCATACTTGAAAAAAACGTGAACAGCCAAAGTAACTTGATCTCCAATAGTTTCCCAGTAGTGCTTATAAAAGAGGGCTGGAAGTCCATCTGGACCAGGAGATTTAAGAGATTTAATCCCAAATATCGCCTTCTTAATTAACTTCTTCTCTAGAAGGGATCCTACACAACTCAACATTCTCTTCAGCTAAGACACAAGCCTCGATAAGATTTTCCAAGTTTTCTGGGATTTGGGGACTACTTGACTGGTATAAGGATTGAAAGTTGGTGATAAAATACTCTTGGATAGCCTCTCTGCCCGAAATCCAGGAATCGTCCTCCTGCTTAATATCAGAAATAAAGTTTCTTCTCTTTCTTACCAAAGTGGTAAGATGAAAAAATCTTGAATTCCTATCCCCGTCTTTAAGCCAAATCTCCCTAGATTTTTGCTGCCATTTGAGACTCTCTTTGGCCAACCAATCATCTAACTCAAGGCTAAGGGCAGCCTTTAATTCCAGATTCTCTTTGGTCGATTCTGCACCTTGGACTTCTTCAATCTTTTTCTCCAACACTTTGATTCTTTCTCTAACATTACCAAAATGCTCTTTGTTCCATTTTTTTAACTCATTCTTAGTGTTTGATTGCTTCCTTGCCAGCTTAAGACCTTGTGAACCCCCCACTTGTAATTGCCAAGCTTTGTCCACAACTTCTTTGCTTGATTCATCTTTTGTCCACATAGCTTCAAATCTAAATGGCCAATTTATCTTTTCATCTTCAAAATTTGTATCCAAAAGGATGGGAGAATGGTCTGAATTAGTTGCACAAAGGTGAGTTACCCCAGCTTTTGGGAAAATCATTTGCCACTCCTGATTGCACAGGCATTGATCCAATCTTTCTTTTATATTAGCTAGACCCTCTCTTTTGTTAGTCCAGGTGAAGGGTGGGCCTTTAAAACCCAAGTCAATTGTTGCAGAATTAGTGATGAAGGTTCTAATGTTGTTGACTGTGCTTTCGAAAACTGGTTTTCCTCCCCTTTTTTCTCCAGCATTTTTAATGCTATTAAAATCTCCCATCATTGCCCAAGGACCAGAGTAGGAGCAAACCATGGATTCCATCAATTCCCAGAACTGTTTTCTTTTAGCTCTAGAAGGTGGCCCATACAAAAAAGAAGAGCCAAGGGGACCTTGGAGGGTCAGAGTAGATTAGCGCTGCTATAACATATCTACTAGAATAAACTACCTCTAACTCCATGCCTGTCTCTACAAAATGGCCAAACCGCCGGAGCGGCCATTGGCATCCACACAAAAGTAATCTACAAAATTTAGCTTCACTTAATTTTCTCTACTCTAATAGCCTTTATTTTCGTTTCAGATAAAAAACTAAATCTGGATTGGAGTTACGATAATGCTTCCTAGTGATCTAACTGTCGGCTCTGCCAGCACCCCGACAGTTCCAAGCTAGAGTCCTCATGGCGAATTGGGGGGCATGATAAGGCCCGCCTCCTCGGCCATGCTATCAGGAGATGAAGAAAGAGACTTCACACATGTATTGGGATAGGCTCAGAATTAGTTTCAGGAGAACATGTGACAGGTTGTTTTAGAGCGCAAGCAATGTGACTTGTCTTTGTTCTGGCTAGGATTTTCATGATTTTTTCCTGATTCGGCTGGGTATGGTTTGGACTTTTTGTTGGGAATTCTGTGATTGTGTGATGTTCAGTATTGAGGGGGATGTGTCATGTGAAATAAAGGCCCCGCTGGTATTAATATAAGGTGGGTTGATTTTAATTTTTTAAAGTCTTGGGATGGGTTTGTTGGTGACTAGTTGGGCTAGACTTTCTTTTGGGCCTGGGAGAATGTGTTTTTGGTAGGGTATTGTTTGTACAATCTTGAGCGGGCCAGTTCTTTGGGCTTGGGAATTTAATAAATGTGGTTGGGCCTCAGTCCTATTGCCTAAGAAGCTGGGTTGTGCCAGAGCTAATGCAGGTAACAGATTAGTTTTGTGTGACTGGAGTTTGGTTGAGAGGGAGAAAGTTAGGACTTACCAACGATTCTCAATGCCCGGTCACATCATTCGTTCTGTGCTTGTTTTCCTGTACAACTTCTGTCGATTCACCTTGAGTGATTGACCCAGACCCAGACCCAGCAGCACACGGCTCTATGTCACCCACCTGTTCCTCTATTGGGAATTTCGCCCTTTCCGGCATGGTTGCCGTCTTCCAAGGCTCTCTGCCACCTGGTTGGAGAAGGGCTATATTCTGGGCGATCTGAGTGCAATAGCTCCTCTATATTCAGCCCCGTTGGAATTCATGTTATCTGCTCTTAGCCACTTCCCAAACATTCAGTTGTCTCTCTTGCCTTCCTCAACAATTGCATCCCACTGCCTGGCAATCCCTAAGCTCATGCCCCAACATGCCACACCTAAAGCAAAAATTCCCCAATTTTTTCATATTTAAAGGGGATCCAAAGATCTGGAAGACCATTCCTTTCTAGTGGAAACCCAGGAATAAGAGAACTACTTATATCAAACTCCACTCTTACTTTAGTACTTCTACGCCAAATCCCTTGTCCTGGGCTCACAGCGTCAGTATCTAGAGTTCTGCCTACTAAGCTCCCAATTTTCAAAAGATTTTCCTTGCTTACCTGGTTTAAAGGAAGACCATGTACCTGGATCCAAAATTCTGTTGTTGAGAAATCTACCTCCGAGATGCTTAGATCCGAGTTGAAACGTTTGAGTATCAAATGTTCCCCTTTCACAGTCCAAGGCCTTCTGTCCCATGCTCTTCTCAATTCTGCTTCGTGTGCAAAGGAGAAAATGAACAGATTTTTGTCCACCACTGAGACCTCAATATCATTTATAGTATTCCAAGCTTTGGTCAGAATCTCTTTGACTAAAGGCTTTGGAAATACTTTCTTGGATAGAATCTTCCCTATTAACAACCGGTTTGACTTTTCTTGCGCTGAGGGGTCCACATCTAGGTTCAGTTTGTTTTTTAGCCACCCCAATTTTGCTGTTTATGAGGTGATATCTTCTATGCTTTCTCCATCCATAGGGCGGAGTCTAAAAGGCAAAAGGTTTAGTTGACTGATGAACGAGAGGTATGGATGTAATAAATGTATAGAAAGAATTAGGTGAAGAAAGATGGGTGTGTTTATGAAGGTAGAGAAAGGTGTTCTGAGAGTAAAGGTAGAGAAGTTATGGGTTTGAAGATTGACAGGTTGAAATCAGAGGGTAAGAGAAGAAAGAAAACTTCACTAAAGAAGAGAAAAGCTTCACTAGGAAGACTAGAAAGGCACCCAAAGGACCCCCACTCATATGTTCACCTAAGGTGTGCGATTGAATTTTTCTCAAAAAAAAAAAAAAAAAGTGTGCGTTTAAATTGTGATGAAAAATTAAAATTGTTTTACTAGTTTATTTTTACTATTATTTATGAGTTTTATTATACTTTTTGGTATTATTTATGGGTTTCACTGTACTATTTCAATTAACTTTTACCTTTATTTACAATATTTTTAACAATAAATTTTTAATTTTAACAAAATAAACTATATCCAAACACATCCTAAATAAATAATTAAAAAAAAAAAAAGTCATATGTTCACGGAATCATTAAATTCATCATCAATCGGTACTCTTCTTTCCACGTGAAAGCGAAATTGAGCAGTGTTGCCTTTACAAAACTTTCATCCTTTTTTTTATTATATTTGTGGGGATAAAAAACTAAGAATGAAACTATCAATGTGTTACGTGTGGTTTTTCATATATATATATATATATATATATACACACACACAAAAGGGTGTGGTTTTTGATATCTAGATTACTTACAATAGCTTTGAGTGTAATGGTTTCATATCAAATCAATAAACCAACTCAAATCTTGTTCATAGATGACATAGAACAACTGACACACATCCGAAGTCATTATCCAACGATTATCTAAACAAATATAATCTTAAAGTTTTGTTATGGAAAGGGCATTGATTCTCATGAAAGAAAGGTCAACCTATGCTGACTTTTCTCAATAACAACTTCATCAAACTCCTTTTCCATCAAATGTAGTAATATGCCTGTATTTGGAGCTCATCATATAGTTACTAACAAAAGGTTTTTGTAATCATGGAGTTAAATATATAAGGTAAACTACTTCAATCCACATCACATTTTCAAAATGTGTTACATGGAAATTTATTTATGGTAGTGTCATGTTGAATACATTCAATATATGATTCAAACTATATGAACAACCTATATTTATCTCTTTATTTAATTGTAATATTAATTTATATTTGATCCCATTTACAAAACTTTAGAAATACCCTTTTAAGCATATGCAATTGAGAGAATAAATAAATTTAGTTGAGGTTGCACAATCAATTAAAAATTGAAATAACTGCTTTTTATCCGTGATGTCCAAAAAAAAAAAAAAAGTCTAGTGATTAAGTGTGTATTTTGGTTAATATTTTTATTAAAAAAAATTGTTCCTCTATTGAAATTGGCAAAAGTATAATTATACTTTGTATATTCAATATTAACAAAATATAAATAAAAGAAAGGTCCAAAATAATTATTTCTTAATACATTTTCATTTAATCATCTAATAAAATAGAACTTGATTTAAAAAAAAAAAAAAATCATTTATGATTGATTTTGCATAATTTCGCAACAATTTCCCTGTACAACACTTAAACTTTGTTAAAAAATTGTAAGGACTCAATTTGTAACGACCCCAAGTTGTTATGTTGGGTTCGAACGTTAAAGGCCCAAACAATAAATTTGTAGAGAGTGGGCTGAAAGGCTAGGCCTTAATCACCCGGCGGTGATTAGTCATGGTTTTCATGGTAATCGCACTAGGATGAACCCAACGTATCTAACAAGACTTTTTTCTGGTACTGCCTGAGTGGTTCTGGTCCTTAGATCTCGTCCGAGGAGCTTCTTAATCTTATTATCCTCATTTTTTAGGGCTCCATTGTCCGGGAAACGATTTGTCCCCCCCTCATTCTTGGCTGCTTCCCCCTCCTTTTATATTAGCTTTTCCCCTCTCTTATGCGTCCATGTGTAGGTAAGGCTAGTACTTGTCTTTTCAATTCATACCCAAAGTGGTTGGGGGTGGTTGTTAAAGCTGAAGAGTATAGTGAAGAGCATGGACCTGCCAGTCGCAGAGTACTTAATTGTAGTATTGACAGCCTTTTACTTGGGCCACTCCTATACTATGCTCGCCCTTTCTTTTAGGAGCGCTCTGGAATGTCGAGGACAAAATCGTCCTCGGCTATATCCCTAGGTCATACGTTCTCTGGCCAAAAAATCATTTTCCATCTTATTGTGAAATCTAATTTTGCCAAGATTCATAAGTAAAAAAAGGTAAAATATTAAATTTAACTTTCCTATAATCTGTAATTCAAATAAAGTTTTATGTTTTATATGTCCAATATTATTCTACTAAATAGAACTTATTAGTGTTGCCAAGTAAAAGGAAAAATTAAAATCGAAAGATTCCAAACATACAGAGTTTGAAAGTACAAAGCCTGAATTGCTTAGCATTATATTATATAATATGTCCAATATTTTTCTAACGTATTGCCAGTTAAAAAAAAAAAAAAAAAAAAAAAAAAAAAAAAAAAAAACCAAATCGGTTATAGAAACTAAAGAGCAGCAAATAGCACATAAATCTCGAAGTCCCAAACTATTAATTTTGGATAACAAACAAGAAAACTGTCAACAAATAAACTCGAATTAAAAAAAAAAAAAAAATTCAAACACACAATCATTTGACTTGGAAAAAAAAAAAAAAAAAAAAGACAATGATACTAGTAACACTTGGTGTTTTTTTTTTTAATATATAATTTTTAGTATATTTTTTTAATATAAAAAGGGGTTTACGTTTTGGTAGGGATTATTGGCCATAGGAATGGGTTGGATGGTCAATTTATTATTTGGGAAATAAATTCAATTTATAAATTTAATTTCAATTGTCAGATTTGAGATTTGGACTAAAATGAAGCTGTTAGCTAATTCGATTCTTTTCCGCTCCAACATCTTCCTTATATTTCCAAAAGATTTTATTTATTTATTCCAAGAGACAAATCAATTGCTGCAGTTATGAATTTTAAGGAGAGTCTTGTCCATCGGCACCCTATCAAAGCTTAACAATATCTCCACAATGCTCATCCTTCAGCCAAACCGATTCAAAGTGAAAGGGTCTTTATATATATATAAATAAATATATATATATATATATATATATATATATATATATATATATATATATATTTAAAGAACCTTTTTCTTGTCATCTGAAACTAGCCAAAGGGGTTCATGATTGGAAGTTGACACATACAGATGATGCACCTGTCTATATTAAAAAATAGGACAATATATTATCAATGTAAGATCTACATTATAAACTAAAGAAATGTATGTTACATTTTTATGCAAAGGTGTGCAATAATAATTTTCTTAAAAAATAATTATTTATGTGTTAAATCTTGATAAGATAAAATAAAATAATAATCACCCACGGTTTAATAGAAAAACTAAAATCTACAATTAAAATTATTATGACACGTGTATATTTAATCTAAAATTTGGTAAATAGCCAGTTCTTTGTCTATGCCTATACTTTAGATGGTTGATACTTTTTGATATTTTCAAAACATTTTTCTCTCCATTGTGACTATCCCATCATTAAAATGTAAAAGAAAAAAGAAAAAATAAAAATTGCAATTTGCCACCAATGGCCAACTAACTGTCATTCAAAACTTTATGCTCGTAATTTGTGAATCTAATAGTCATATGTTAAGATGCATTTTTGTTTTTGTTTTTTGTTTCTTTTTTTTTTTGTTTTGTTTTGTTTTTGTTTTTATTTATTTATTTATTTTTTTTATGGGAATGCATTTAGTTAATTGTAGAACTCAATTATACTTCTTTATTGTTCACATGAGATCTTAAAAAAAGTCATATGTTCACGTACACTCAATTATACTTCACGCGGAATCCTTGAATTCATCATCAATCGGTGCTCTTCTTTCCACGTGAAACTTTAATCTTCTTTCTTTCTTTCTACCACATTTCATCCTTGTTTTTTCAGCTTTCTTGTCTATCTCAGTGTTTTCTTTCACCCAACAAGAAGAAATGGCCGATGCAATCCTCTATGGCGTTGTGCGGACGATCATTGTAAGCTTGGGC
Organism: Quercus mongolica; assembly: GCA_011696235.1. Classification (NCBI taxonomy): domain Eukaryota; kingdom Viridiplantae; phylum Streptophyta; class Magnoliopsida; order Fagales; family Fagaceae; genus Quercus; species Quercus mongolica. Next base: position 17,448,202 of record CM022243.1, read on the forward strand.
TCCTCCACTCTCCAACAGGTTGGATCAATCTGGGGTTTCGAAGATGACCTCGAAAAAATGTCAAACACTGTTTCCACCATTCAAGCTGTTCTTGGGGATGCAGAAGAGCAGCAGGACAGTAACCATCAAGTCAAGAACTGGCTTATGAAGCTCAGAGAAGCAGTTTTTGATGCGGATGACTTGTTGAGCGAGTTCTCCACTCATGTGTTGCGGCAAAATGTGATGGGCGGTAGTAAAATGACAAAGAAGGTACGCGTTTTCTTTTCTAGCTCAAATCAATTTGCTTTTGGTTTTAAGATGGCTCGCAAAATAAAGGCTATGAGGGAGAGGCTTAATGATATAGCAAAGGATAGGAACAATTTCCAGTTGGTAGAGCGTCCTTTAGGGACAGCAGTTGTGACTAGGAAGAGGGACCAGACTCACTCATTTGTACGTGAAGAAGACGTTATTGGGAGGGAGGAGGATAAGAAGGCCATCATAGGTCAATTGTTGGACTTTGATGTGGAGGAGAGCGTTTCGTTCATATCCATAGTAGGAATTGGGGGGCTAGGGAAGACCACACTTGTTCAATATATATATAATGATGAGAAGGTCAAGGCTTATTTTGAGTTGAAGATGTGGGTGTGTGTCTCTAATGACTTCGATGTGAAAACCATTGTTGAAAGGATAATTACATCTGCAACTGGTAAAAAACCTGAGAACCTTGATATGGATCAATTGCAAATTAAACTTCGTGAAAAGCTCAGCCAAAAGAAGTACTTACTTGTATTGGATGATGTGTGGAATGAGGACAAAGAAAAATGGTGTGATTTGAAAACACTTTTGTTGGATGGCTTAAAGGGAAGTAGGGTGGTGATAACTACACGGACCAACTTGGTTGCAGATATTACTAGCACAATCTCACCATATCTTTTAAAAGGCCTATCAGATGATCAATCTTGGTTATTATTTAAGCAAATGGCATTTGAAAAAAAGCAAGAGAGCATCAATCCTAACCTTGAAGCAATTGGAAGGGACATTGTAGAAAAATGTTGTGGTGTGCCTCTTGCTATAAAGACAATAGGAAGAGTATTATACTTTAAAAAAACTGGAGATGAATGGTCATATATTAAGAATAATGAACTCATGAATGTAACTCAAATAAAAGATGGTTTTTTGCCTGTTCTAAAATTGAGTTATGATCATCTCCCATCACATTTAAAGTGTTGTTTTGCTTATTGTTCACTATTTCCCAAAGATTATTTGTTTAGGAGTGGGACATTGATACTATTATGGATAGCACAAGGATTTATCCAGTCACCAGAGGGGAACCAACAATTAGAGGACATTGCCAATGAGTACGTCATGGAACTACACTGGAGGTCCTTCTTCCAAGTAGAACATAAAGGTGGCTCCATGTATAAGAATACATTGTTTAAGATGCATGATTTAGTCCATGATCTTGCATTATCTATCTCAAGGATTGAGTGTACATTAGTTGATTCTAATGCAAAAAATGTCAATGAAAAAAGTCGTCATCTATCGTGCACATTTAAGAATGGTTCATTCTTTGAAGAGAATTTAAACTCATTGGTTAAAGCAAAAAAGATGCGAACATTCTTATTGACATCCCATATATTGAATCATCCAGTGGAAGAATCAGCTCTCAGAACACTTATTTCTACTTTTAGATATTTGCGTGCATTAGATCTACATGGCTTAGAAATTAAGACATTGCCAAATATCATAGGTAAGTTGATGCATCTAAAGTACCTTGACCTTTCCTTTAATGATATTGAGGTTCTCCCTAGTTCTATTACAAGATTGGTGAATCTACACACATTGAAACTCACATTTTGTCTGAAGCTTAGGGAGTTACCAATAGACATTCAAAAATTGGCCAGCCTCAAGCATCTTAATATAAATGTATGTCCCAATTTGACTCATATGCCATATGGACTTGGGCAGTTGACTTCTCTTCAAACATTACCCTTATTTGTTGTTAGTAAGGACCCCATAGGTTCCTCCAAGCACTGTGGTGGATTAGCAGAATTGAACAAGTTAAATGATTTGAGAGGAAGAATAGAGATTCAAAATTTGGAATTGGTGAAAGATGCTATTTCAGAAACGAAGGTTGCAAACTTAAAGGAGAAGCAGCATCTCAGTGATATGTCATTAAGATGGAATTCAAGGCCTATTGATGTTATCAACACTGGTGATGATGAAAATTTGTTAGATGGCCTACAACCACCCCAAAATTTAAAATATTTGTTTATAGAATGGTACGGCGGTGTGAGGTTTTCAATTTGGCTTTCTTCGCTAACAAATCTTACTGAATTTCATTTAAAATATTGCAATAAATGCCAACATTTGCCACCATTGTATCAGTTGCCATCTCTTCGAAAGATATCTCTTTACGCTATGCATAGTCTAGAGTACATATCAGACTTGGATATCACCAATGAAGTCTTTGCTTCATCATTGACAACATTTTTCCCATCCCTAGAGTCACTTAAGCTAATAGCATGTCCTAATCTAAAGGGATGGTGGAAGAGGGATATTATTGATATTGGCGATGCAAAGATAATGACATCCACATCATGGAGTCATCAATATCACCAACACATGTCACTGCCTTCCTTTCCCTCTCTTTCTTACTTGGCTATAGATGATTGTAGTAAGTTGACTTCCATGCCGCTGTTTCCATATCTCGAAGAACAACTTTATTTGTCAAGGGTTAGCTGGAAGGCATTGCAACAAACAATGGCGATGAAGATGAATACGGCAGGAGCTTCTTCACTTCCCTCCTCCATCCCTCCTTTCTCCAAATTAAGGAAATTGGAATTGTCAGCTATGCTAGACAAAGAGCCTCTACCAGAGGAGTGGCTTCAAAACCTAACTTCTCTTGAGGAATTAGATATTAGGAGGTGCTCTACATCTTTGTCTCAAATTCTGAGACATCTCACCTCTCTTAAGGAGCTGAGAATTGAGGACTGTGAGGAAGTTGATCTATTTAGTGATGCGGATGATGATGGTACAAAATTTCAACATGTTAACTGCCTTCAGTCTCTGTCTTTCACAAAAATTTCTAAACTTGAGTCTCTTCCTGCATGTCTTCAATCTGTTACTATTCTCCAAAAACTCTCGATTGTTAGATGTCCCAGCTTGATGACTTTACCAGAATGGATTGGCAACCTCACATCACTTCAAAACCTTGAAATTAGAAATTGCCCTAATTTGACATCCCTTCCTGAAGGGATGTGTTGCCTTACCTCGTTACTGTCCTTGAGGATCTATAAATGTCCCCACTTAGAGCAAAGATGCCAGAAGGAAATTGGAGAGGATTGGACAAAGATTGCCCATGTCCCAAAATATTCCAACAAATTTCAGGTTTAACTACTGATATGCTTCCACTAGGTATGTCCTTTCTACATTTCCTTTTTCAACAATCATTGAACTTCTTTTTTATTGTTTATCTTCTTCAATGCCGATGATTTTGCAATTTATATGCAATTCCATATGCAGAATTTTAGAAGCAAACTACAAAGATGAGTCAAGGGGTTGCCCAAAATTGCTCACGTTTGGAGCCGGTGCATTTGATCAAACATCAATTCTTTTCGGTATAAGTTTAATAATTAGTTCCTGTTGAGCGCTTTTAACCTCTGCAATTTTCAAAATGTAAGTGTTGATTACCTCCAAATTATTTTTTCCCCCTTAATTTATAAAGATGGTCTTTCTAGATACTATGACTTGACAAGATGATTTACTTGGTTGGGTTGTTGATTTAAGTGCATAAAGCCATAAAGAGATTGACATGAGTGATGCTGGCCGCATAGTTCCTACATTCCAAGTGTTGTGTTGAAGATGAAACTTGATCTTGATCCAAGCAAAGGTGGAACTTGGAAGGCCTAAGTTCTATTTCGAATATGGAGAATATCCTGAACAGGTCATTATTACATTTGCGCTTATTTTTGGATGTTGTCATGTATTGTTTATGTAATTTTTTTGTTTCAAGGTATTTATACTCACCTAAGTTATTTTACTTATTTTTTTGCGCTTGTCTCACTAAGTTATTCTTTGTTTGTGACCCCTTTATTTCTTCATATCAATTACTTCTTTTTTTGTTTGATTTTTCTTTCCTTTCTTTGGTTATCAATTCTTTGCTATTATTATAATTAATAAAAACAAAATGCTAGGCCAAATGCTTTATCTTGTTTACCATATAATTATAGGCATGAAATTGAAAGGCTGAGCAATATCTGATTAACTCTGCTATTACATACACAATTATAAGGTACGGTGTTTCTATCCATTTTTATTTCATCCGTGTCTTATGATATACTATAAACAATATAGTTGACTCTAAAAAGGGGAGGAAATCAATTTGCTTGACTTTTTCACCTATATGATGCTATGATGGCTGACAATGTACATTTCTACTCAATGGGGATAAATGGAATAATTTATTTAATTTTGCATGCAACATTACAAGTTCCATAATCTACATGATCTTTTTTTTTTTTTTTTTTGAAATTCTCAAACTTATGTTTGCTAGAATGATGTTAGAGGACCATAGCTTGGTGCTAACACTCCCACCTTTTTGAAAATAGATTTATTTTTAGGAGGGTGACACTTGGGATGTTCAAACACTACCTTCTAGAGCATCAGTCTTTCGTTCATATCAGAATATTGCTAAGGTAATCAGTTATTTAATTTTTTTTCTCACTATAATTGTTTTGCTAGTTGAATAGGTTGGCTGTTTAAAAGTCTTAAAATTGAATACCTCGTAAAAGCAAAATAAAATATAATAACAACAGCTTGCAGATAGGGGAAAACAAAAAAAAGGGACTAAAGAAATGTGTTACCTAGTTCAATTCTATCGTAAACAAGTCCCTTGTTTTCTGCTAATTTCTTGTGTTTTTGTCCCAGCTTGAGGACTTTACAAGAATGGATTGGCTGCCTCACATCACTTTAAAACCTTGTAATTGATGATTGCCCCAATCTTTTATCACTTCCTGAAGAAATGAGTCGCCTCACCTCTTCACAAATACTAAGCATCATTGATTGCCCCCATTTGGAGAAAAGATGCAAAAAGGATATTGGTGAGGACTGAAATAAGATTTCTGTGTGTATGATATAACCATTGATCAGAGAGTTTATATGGGTTTTTGAAGAAGAAAAAGAACATTTTGAAGGGAAAGAAGTGAGAGAAGAAGAAAAGCGTAAGTATCATTATCTGTTTTTCCATTTACTTTCAAAATGGATCTGATTAATTTGCTTTATTTTAACTGTTTTTATGTCCAAAAAAATTAAAAATTTTGTAAAAATCACTTATGGCTTTCTTATAAAATATTATATATTTTAAACAAATATAGTTGGTGCTTATTTTAAAACTTTGGGGCTTTGCAATTTTCAACAACTAAGTGGTGATTCCCTTCTTTTTCTTCTTAAAAGAAGAAAAAGAAAATCATTCTAGATATGATTTCTTCACATGTTAAGTATTGATAAGATGATTTACTTGGTTGGTTTATTGATTTAAGTGCATAAATAGATTGGAAGGCTAATAAAAGAGCCCAACAAAGTTTTTAGAATCAATGAGAGTTGCTATTGATGATAAAGTGAGAATTCAAACTTGGCAAATGAGTCGTTGATACGGAACTTGCTAATGTTGGAGTAACATTGTGTTCGAAAATAATTTCAAATAGCTAAATTTTTGTTCAACTACTGATATGCTTCCAATGAGTATGTACTTCTACATATCTTTTTTCTGCACTCGTTGCACTTCTTTTTTTTATTCTTTATCTTCTTCAATGCTGATGTTTTTTGCAATTTATATGCAATTCTGTATGCAAAATTTTAGAAGCACACTACAAAGAATTGAATAGGAGTCAAGGGAAACAATGGAGGGTAGCCCAAAATTGGTCACATCCTCAAACTAATGTTGGGAGCGGATGAATTTGGTCAATCATTAATCTTTTTCGGTATAAGTTTAATAATTAATCTCAAATATTTTTATAGATACCAATTCCATTGTTTTTCCTCCTCTTTTGCTTCTTTCTTTCTTTCTTTCTTCTTCTTTATTGTTTGTTTGTTTGTTTTTTTTTTTTTTTTTTTTTTTTTTTTTTTTTTCCTGAATGAGAAATGTTTGAGTTGATTTGATATGAAGAAGAAGTTGAAGCCTAGAAAAAGCCTGGGCCTCATAATTGGTTATTGTTGAACACTTTTGGTCTCCACAATTTTCAATATTTAAGTGTTGATTACCTTCTGTTTCTTTTTTTTTTTCTTAATTTATAAAGACAGTCTTTCTAGATATTATGACTTGATAAGATGATTTACTTGGCTAGTTTATATTGATTTAAGTGCATAAAGAGATTGACATGAGGGATACCAGCCGCATAGTTCCTATAATCCAAGTGTTGTGCCAAAAATGAAATCCGATCTTGATCCAGCAAAGGTGGAACTTGGAAGGCCTGAGTTTTATTTTGAAGATGAAGCATATCCTGAATAGGTCATTAGTACATTGCTGGTTTTTGGATGGTGTCATGTTTTAATTTTTATCATTCTTCATATTGCTGATGTAATGTTTTTCCTTCTTAGGTTGATTGGATTGGGTAGAAAACCAAATAGATGTTGGTGGAGTTTTTGCTCTTCTCATTTTCACTTAGTTGAATTCTATTTACAATAGTTTTTTTTTTTTTTTTTTTAATTTTTTAAATTTTTTCTAAGTTATATGATTTATAGGACATCTAAGGTTGCGAGAGTGAAGCAAATTGCTCTATGGGTGGAACAAACCCAGATTGACCCTTGAAAATAGCTTGGGTGACAACAATATATTGGTTCGTGACCCCTTAATTTTTTAATATCAAATGATTTCTTCTTTTTTCTTCCCTTTCTTTGGTTATTAATTCTTTGCTAATATTATAATTAATAAAAACAAAATGCTAGGCCAAATGCTTTATCTTGTTTACTATATTATCGGTGTGGAATAGAAAGGTTGAGCAATATTTGGCTGACTTTGGTATTCCATACACAATTATAAGGTACCATGTTTCCATCCATTTTATTTCCTCAGTGTCATATGATATATACTATAAACAATATAGTCTACTGAAAAGGGGGGGAGGGGGGAGGGGGGGGGGGAAGGGACACCAATTTGGCTGACCTTTTCATCTATATGATGCTTGGGTTATGGTTGACAATGGACATTTCTACTCAATGGGGATAAATGGGATAAGTTATTCAATTTTGCATGCAACATTACAAGTTCCATAATCTACTTGATCTTCTTCTTTTTATTGAAATTCTCTAACTTATGTTTGCTAGAATGATGTTATGCAACATTTCAAGTTCCTACCTTTTTGAAAATAGCTTTATTTTTAGGCGGGTGATACTTGGGATGTTCAAGCACTACCTTCTGGAACATCAGTCTTTTACTCATATCAGAATATTGTATTGTAATCAGTTATTTAATTTTTTTCTCACTATAGTTGTTTTGCTAGTCTTAAAATTGAATGCCTCATAAAAGTAAAAAAAGTAACAATAGCTTGCAGTTGGGGGGAAAAAAGGACTAAAGAAATGTGTCCCTTTTTTTAACTGTAAACAAGTCCCTTGTTTTTTACTGATTTCTTGTTTTTATGTCCAACAGTGTCAAGAAATCTGGAGAGCGCTTGTTGAAAATATTGTTGCAATGGGAGAAAATTTCGCAAGTAAAAAATGAACACAAAAGCTTTCTTTCTTCAATGATCTCTAGAAGAAGTTATTCAGAACTCAGAAAAAAAATAAAATAAAAATAAAAAATAAAAACTTGCAGTTGGGGGAAAACAATAGGTACTAAAGAAGTATGTTACCTAGTTAAATTCGATCATAAACGGTCCCTTGTTTTCTACTAATTTCTTGTTTTTATGTCCATCGGTGTCAAGAAATCTGGAGAGCCCCTACTGAAAATATTGTTGCATTGGGAAAAAAATTGTGCAAGGAAAAAATGAAGACCAAGCTTTCTTTATCCATTGTTCTCTAGAAGAAGTTCTGAACTCAGAAAAAGAAATCCGACTTTGGTTCAAATAGAAAGTGTTGATCCTAATATTTCCCTTTACCTCTAGAATTTTGAAATTGGCCCCCATTGATTAACTAGAGCGTTGGAGAAAGATTCAACCTTTTCCTCTCCAAAGGGGAATGTGCCATTGATTAGGCTACTTACATTGCTGAGTTGTGAATTTTATATTAAAGGAGAAGAAAGGATCAAATCAATCTTTTGGGAAGGAAATGAAAGGAAAGAATTAGTAGTGTCTATTCTGTTGTGTTGTTCAGTCATCAATTTTTTTTTTTTTTTTTACAAGTTGGAAATATTTTCTTGCCATATCAGCCATTCTCAACAACTATGAATACAGAATACCCCATAAAGTTGTGGAGGTCAACCCAATTATTGAGATATGTTAGGACTTATGTGATTTAATGTTAGGAACATATGTCAATATAGAATTGGCTAATACTTTGACAAAACGCACTTTACTTGTAATTGGGTGGATCTAGGATGTGTTTAATACTTTAAGAAACATGTCATTCAAGCCAAGTATTAAAGCCATGAAGATTGGACTAAGAAACAAGTGAAGAAGGGTTGTTCATTAAAGCTGGACAGATTCCCAACAGCTCTTGACAGATAGCTATCTATCGAGGTTTAATGAGTCTCGACAACTCTCGATAGATACTATCTATCGAGGTCTTGACAGTTGCTTGGCAGATGTATCTATTGAGAATTACAAAATTCAAATTTCCAGATTTGATTTTCGGCCCATGCTAACATGTATGTGTAGGGTTTCTTTTCTCACAACCTTAGACATATATATGGCTTATTTTAAAAGCCATCACACATAAGAATACAATGAAAACACATGCAAAAAGTGACTGAATGCCTTATTCTCTCTAAAAGAAGCTATTGTGTTTGTATGCCTTAGAGTTTTGTAATCAAGTGTTTCTTGATCTTCATTGTTGATGAAGTGAAGAACTTTGCAGCCAACATCTTCTTCAAGTTGGTGTGTTAGTCATGTATTGGGAGTCGTGTAAAAAGGGTGGCATTCATATATTGAAGAGTTCATAAATTCTGAAACAGTAGAAGATTTCTACTGTAAGTTCATCTATGAGGATTGTAGAGTCTAGGGATAAAAGTTTTGTACTAGATCTAAAACTTCCCTTTATTATAGTGGATTTCTTTTCAGGAAGGTTTTCCCCCAGGTTTTTTATTGTGAAACTAGTTTGTTTCATTGGTTTTCCCAGGTTATCATATCTTGTCATATTTACTTTTCCGCTGTACATGATATTGACATGATATTGATGTTAGTTTGATTTAACAAGGTTTATTCATAATAAATCTAATTAATAACTTAGGTTCAAAACTTGCTTATTCTATCAACCGAGGTCTAAATTTCCCAACAAGTGGTATCAGAGCAGGTACACTCTGATTGAATTAATTTCCTGAGTGTGATCCTTAACCCCCTTTGTCATGGATCATGGACAATCTCTTTTGATTCCTCATTTATTTGATGGCACTAATTATGCATACTGGAAAGTTCGTATGAAAGTTTTTTTGCAGGCTCTAGGTGAATAGGTATGGCAAGCTGTTGAAATTGGCTGGATTAAGCCAAAGGAAGTGCCGGTGAAGTGGGATGAAGCAACAATCAAAGTGGCAAATTTCAATATTAGGGCTTTGAATGCTCTGTTTTGTGGGGTAACCAATGAGAAATTCAAGAAAATATTATCCACGGAAGTTGCCAAGAAAGCATAGACCATTCTTGAGACCACCTATGATGGTACCAAGGTAGTAAAGACTGTGAAGCTTCAAAGACTCACTAGTAGTTTTGAAGAAATAATGATGGAGGATGAGACCTTTGATGAGTTCTATGCTAAACTCAAGGATATTGTGAATTTTGCCTTCAACCTTGGAGAATTTATAGCAGAATCCAAAATTGTTAGGAAAATCTTTAGGTTCTTATTTGAAAGGAATTCAAGAAAATATCATCCACGAAAGATGCCAAGGAAGCATGGACCATTCTTGAGACCATCTATGAAGGTACTAAGACAGTAAAGACTGTGAAGTTTCAAAGACTCATATTAGAGATATTCTTCAAAGGGAAAAGTTAGCAGATGCCGCAAAGGTATTGATTTAAAATATTTTTAGAAACATTTTATGGACTTTTTTTTTTTTTTTTTTTTTCATAAAAGTGATTTCAAAACTTTTCTAAAATGGTCAATTAACAAATGTTCTAAAGCACCCATTAACAAGACCCTTCTTTAAATAGTGTACTCATCATGGGTGAGTGGGAGGATGTTAATTAGTATATGGCCACAATATGATTATTGGGTCCAGTAGGTGCCTATATGGACATCCCATTATAAAAAACCTAACTCTAGGATTCAGTAAGGTGGCAAAATTTGACACAACTCGCAAACCCACGAACACGACACAAAATTAGTAAATTATGGGTTAATACTTAACGGGTTCATATTATATTCAGGTTGACACGATTGACCCGTTTAATAAATGTGTCGGATTCATGTCCAATTCATGGAACCCGTCTGACCCGTTTAAGTAAATAATATTTTACCAATATATCCTTCAAACTTTAGGTATATAAACATATTAGTTGTTGTGGTTTATTTTCTTTAACATATTGTGATTGATTATTTGTGATATTAAGATATATCTTAGTTTTGAATTATTATTTGTGATGCAGTTATTTGTGGTTTCAAAACTTTTTTAAAATGGTCAATTAACAAATGTTCTAAAGCACCTATTAACAAGACCCTTCTTTAAATAGTGTACTCATCATGGGTGAGTGGGAGGATGTTAGCATATGACCACAATATGGTTATTGGGTCTAGTAGGTGCCTATATAGATATCCCATTATAAAAAACCTAACTTTAGGATTTAGTAGGGTGGCAAAATTTGACACAACTTGCGAACCCACGTATCCAACACAAAATTAGTAAATTATGAGTTAACACTTAACGGGTTCATATCATATTCAAGTTGACACGATTGACCGTTTAATAAATGTATTGGATTTGTGTCCAATTCATGGAACCTGTCTGACCCATTTAATTAAATAATATTTTACCAATATACCCTTCAGACTCTAGGTATATAAATGAATTAGTTATTGTGGTTTATTTTCTTTGATATATTGTGATTGATTATTTGCGATATTGAGATATATTTTAGTTTTGAATTATTATTTATGATGCAGTTATTTGTTAGTTCTAAATTTTATATTGAAAAGAATTTTTGTTTGATTTTTCATCATTTAGATCAATTTGGTTAATCCTAAAATTTGTGTGTGGGGGGGCCAATTAATCAGCAGGTACTGTTAAGGTTGTACTAACTGGGCTAGGCCCAATCTGAGGACATTAGACCATCTGAGGATGTTCAAATAAGATTATAAGGAGAACGGAGTAAAGAGAAGAGTAGAGATAATATGAGATAAGTCTAATGAATGTCCGAGGAGAAAAGCCATCTCAGCAACAAGGGTCTGAGGTCAGTAAGAGTGCCATATCATCGTAGACTTTCTTTGAAGTTACATCACAACTAAGAGTTGGACATTGGACAAGGGGTAAAAAAGGAGAAGGGCAACAAATATCTTCAAAAAGCTGCTACCTCCGTATTAAATGCCTCCCAACCAACTCTCTGGCCGTATTAATGTGAAGGTGATGCCTGAACAGTGGTCAAGCAGCCTTACAGCTATTAATTGATGGTTCTAGGAGGTGTTGGGTGGGACAAGAAGGAGTTCCCCGAAACTAACCTACACGTGTGTAGTACGGATGATACTAAGATTCTAATATATAGCAAAGGAAGATGTACTAAAGAAAAAAATCGAGGAGGAAATCAGGCAATTTTTAGGATAAGACTGTGAACTCTTGTAACTCTGTTGATAAACAAGACAATATATTATCATCTCCTCAAGCCACTCCGAGGACGGACTTTCTCATCCTACCTGTGTTTAATAACCTTAAATCAATAAATTTTATGGTCTTTCTTCTGAAATAGATCTAGTTTTTTCATTCACGCTCTAAAAATTTATTGTTTGGGCTTCTTGGGCTAAAACCCAATTCTATATTGGGTCCAATCCAATTTCAATCTCTACAATTGGCGCTATCTGTGGGAAAGCTTGATCTATTCTAAAGGAGATTCGGTTACAACATTCACGATGGAGGAGGTAGGTCCACACCAGGCAATAACAGGACCACACCAGGTAGAGGTTAATCTATACCAAGCAGAATCAAGGGGTTCTCAGCATGGCAATCCATTTAGGAGCCTTGAATAGAGAGGAGGCCATGAAGGAAGTGTGCACATAACTCATACCAGTAAAAGTCAATATCGAGGGAAGAGCCATGTTTCCCATCCAAAGAATGACAGAGACATGCAACATGAAATCGACGAGTTGAGAAGGGAATTGTGTCATGCTCGGTGAAGACGTTCATCGCATAGCTTCGAGCCGTCCTTTGAAGAGACAGATGGTGCTAGTTATAGGCAGAGATCCAGAACTCCGCCAAGCGAGACCTTTTCCTATAAAGAGGAGCACCACCATAGACGTAGATACAAAAGCCCACCTTGCAAAGGCTTGGGGAACGATGCCATGAACAAGGCGCTGAGTTAAGTTTCTAAGTCACCCTTCACACGGAACATAGAAGATGCGAGCCTTCCTCGGCGATTTCATCGACCCACATTCACCATTTTATAATGGTCGGACAGACTCGGTAGAACATGTTAGGCATTTCAGTCAAAGGATGGCCGTTCACTCCAAAGATGAGACCTTGATGTGTAAGATCTTTCCATCTAGCTTAGGCCCGGTGGCGATGAGGTGGTTCAACGGTTTAAGGGCAAACTCTATTGACTCCTTTAAGAAACTCACTTGGGCTTTTGGTGCTCACTTTATTACTTGTAGCAGGGTTCCTCGGCCTTTGGGATCCTTATTGTCTATGTCCATACGGGAGGGTGAGACTCTGAAGGCTTATTCAGATAGATACTTAGAGATGTTTAACGAAATAAAAGGAGATTACAATGATGTGGCCATTAGCACTCTTAAGGCTGGTCTTCCAACCGAGCATGATTTGAGGAAATCTCTAACTGGTAAACCTGTTACTAGTGTACGCCAACTGATGGATTAGATTGACAAGTACAGAAGAGTAGAAGAAGACCAACTATAGGGGAAAGGAAAGGCTAAGGTGATCCCTCAGGAGAGGGGGGATTTCAAGTCGGACTAGTACAATAATAACCGACTTCGAAAAGATTTTGTTGGGCAGTCAGGATCTGCCAACACCCAAGTGGTTAACGCTGTGTTTCGAGAGCCAGTGTAACAGGTACTGGAGAAGATTAAGAATGAACCATTTTTCAAATAGCCAAACAAGATGGCAGGAGATCCTATGAGACGCAACCAGAAGCTTTATTGCCACTATCATCAGGATCATGGACACACAATTGAGGATTGCAGAAACTTGTGGGATCATCTGAACCAATTAGTCCGAGAAGGGAAGTTAAAACAACTCTTGCATCATTCCAGTGGTCGGGGAAGCTAAGCGGGTTCGGAGCTTCGGGGAGATGCTTCTTCAAGACTCCCCCTTGGCATAATAAACGTTATTTTTGCTGCCTCGGGGAGGACTGAATCTTGTCCTTCTAGGGTAATGTCGGTATCCTGTTATCGAGCCGAGGAGTCTAGTTCAATGCCTAAGAGAGCCAAGATGGGCATCCCGCTAGTGTTAGGTTTTTCAGATGAGGAAAAAGTTGGAACCATATAGCCCTATGATGATGCTCTTGTGGTTATGCTGAGAATTGGTGGGTACAAAAGGGTGATGATTCACCAAGGCAGTGTTACTGACATAATGTACCCTGACTTGTATAGGGAGCTAAATTTGAAACCTGAAAACTTAACAGCCTACAGTTCTCCTCTAGTAAGTTTTGAGGTAAAATGGTTATTCCAAAAGGTCAGATTAGACTACCTGTGCAAACCAGCATGGATGTGGTGGAAGTGGACTTCATCATTGTAGATATTTTCTCTCCCTACACGGCCATTATGGGCAGACCATGGCTTCATACCTTGGGGGCCGTCTTCTCTACTCTTCACTAGAAGATGAAGTACCCATTCGGAGACCAGGTTTTAGAGATAGTAGGAAATCAGACTACAGCCTGACAATGCCTGATAGCGGCTATCCAACATCAGCCTGAGGCAGAGACCTCAGCCACCGCTGATAATAGTTTATAGCAATCAGAAACCCCGGCATTACCCTTCAATGGACCAACCGACGAGGTGAAATGTGAAGATCTAGAGAGGGTAATCGTTGGCGATGATTTGGAGAAATTCTTTTAGGTTAGAGCTAAATTTCCTTTGCAGGAGAGATAGCAATTGGTTGAATTCCTCAAAGAAAATGTTGATGTGTTCGCATGGAGCACGTATGAAGCCCCAAGTATAGACCCAAGTTTCATCTGTCATCATCTAAATGTTAACCCTTCCATCACCCCGAAGAGGCAACCACCTCAGTGTCCATCAAAAGAGCACGCTGAGGTTGTCAAAAATGAAGTAACCAAGCATAAGTAGGCAGGGGCTATCTAGGAAGTTTTTTTATCCTTAATGGTTAGCCAACACGGTGGTGGTGAAAAAGAAGACTGGGAAATGGCGTGTGTGCGTGGACTTCACGGATCTCAATAAAACCTGTCCCAAGGACCCTTTCCCTGTGCCTTGGATAGACCAGTTGATGGATGCAATGGTCGCTCATCCTCATATGAGTGTTTTGGATGCCTTCCAAGGATATCACCAAATACCGTTAGCATTGGACAATCAGGAAAAGATAGCTTTTGTCACTCCCATTAGAAACTATCACTATAAAGTGATGCATTTTGGCTTGAAAAATGCAGGGTCTACTTATCAGCGGATGATGACCAAAATGTTTGAACCACAATTGGATAGGAACATTGAAGTCTATATTGATGATATGGTTGTAAAGAGCAAAGTGGTGCCTGAGCATGTGGGAGATCTTGCAAGCATTTTTGGAATTCTGAGAAAGCACAAGATACGTCTGAATGCTTTAAAGTGTTCATTTGGTGTAGGCTCTGGAAAGTTCTTGGGCTACATGGTGACTCACAGGGGAATTGAGGTGAACCCAGATCAGATTAAGGCCATCAACGGCTTGCAAGCACCTCAGAACCATATGGAGGTCCAGAAACTGACAAGGATGACTGCTGCTTTGAACTGATTTATCTCTAGGTCAAGTGATAGGTGTAGACCCTTTTTCCTTTTATTGCATAAATGGAAATGATTTGAATGGACCTAGGAATGTGCTGTAGCATTTCAGCAACTGAAAGAGTACCTATTTCAGCCGCCCATCATGTCTAGTTCTGAGGTGGACGAGGTCCTGTTTGCCTACCTGGCGGTGGCCTCTCATGCGGTAAGTTTTGTTTTGATATGAGAAGATAGTGACATCCAAAGACCGGTCTATTACATAAGTAACTCACTTCATGAAGTCGAGATGCGGTACTTATCACTGGAAAATGCCATCTTGGCAGTAGTGCATGCTACATGAAAACTCCCCCATTATTTCTAAGTGCATATCATGGTGGTTCTAACTCAATTACCACTTAAGTCCATACTTCGAGCTGCAAATTATATTGGGAGGATTGCTAAATGGGGCAGGATTCTAGGGGCTTTCGACATCAAATATATGCCTCGTACCTCTGTGAAAGGCCAGGTCCTCGTCGATCTAGTAGCCGAGTTTGCTGAACTTCCAGAAGAAGTAGAGGTGAAGCAACATGGCATAGATGATAAATCAGTTGGCCTAATCTCCACATAAGACTCTCATACTAGAAAAATCATTACATCTCATTGTTAGATCGATGCCTGAAATTTTTGATATTTCAATTTGATGAGTTAGCCTTTGGCTTTTTGGGCATCATACATTTCATTTTACGTTGCTTTCCCTTTTTCTTAGTCAAACACTAGTATGTGCAACGGGCTTTTGTAGCTCAATATTTTTTTTCATTTGGAGATTTACATTTGATAAGCTCTTTAAGCAAAAACAATAAAATAAATGAGTGTGAAGATATATAGGCACAGGTCTATGCATGTTTCAAGGTCAACAATACCATTGACTAATCATTCATGACAAGTTTGAAGATCTATTTACAACAGTCACATAGATGTCAAGATTTATCCCACAATGATATAAGTGCATAAGGAACAATCTACACTCGTAAATGCACAATGCAATTAGTACAAAGGTACAAGGCAAAATATGTTTTGAGACAAAACTCAACGATGTTGATCAAACTTTTTGGATTTTCTACTTTTTATGTGTTTTTGGATTTTTGACATAAAAACAAGAAAAGATTGATAAAAAACGACAATGTAAAAACATTTAAAACAAATGCAGACAAACAAAAAATTTTCAACTCAAGTTAGCAGGAACACATAACCAAGCATAGTCACAAAACATTGGAAGTATTAATGCATGAACATGTTGTAATGCTTATGCATGAGCTCTTCACCCACACGTCACGTGCGTTTGGGGTGATATCCCTATAGGATTGGGTATGAGGGTTAGGACTTTCAAACCTTCTAGTGAAGCTTTCCAAGCAAGTGGTGAATGCACCGATCATCTTCATCATGTCCACCACACCGGGATCACTATTTCGTCCTCTTGATGACTCAACAACCTAAGTCCTCTTGTCATTTCTTGGTTCTCTTGACCTTTGATCACTTGCTTTCTTCAATACTTTTAGCTTATGACAATTTGATTTGGTGTGCCCTTGAAGTCCACAATGGTGACAGACATGGTTCATTCTCGAACCTCTTTGTGATCTTGGAAGAGATTACCCTTTGGCTTCAGGTTTGACCATTGATTGGTTGTGGGGCTTATTCGACACCCGTTGGTTAGCCACATTCTTTTTCTTCTCCTCATTCACTTTCTCGACAGTAGGGGTAACCACTATTGGCTTATTGGCTTTCACAAACTTCACTTCCTTAGAGACATTGACAGTTGAACTGCTTTCTCCAGTATATCCCAATCCGGTTTTGTCGGAGAAAGGTTTTTAATGAGAGAGGATATCATCAAGCTTCTTTGTGGATACTCACTCTACCTTGGCATTTGCTTGAACCACCTCAAGCTCAAAGGTATTTATAGTAGGGTGTGTATGGAATACGAAGAGTCAGTTTCAACCAAACAGGGTGTTTTGGCGACTCGAGCTCGCAACTGGAACGAGTCACAAGTTTGAGTTGCGAGTTAACTGCCTGGCCAGACTAGAAGTTTTGTCCTATAGTGCAATAGCTGGCATGACCCTTCAGCTCTCCTACATGCTTCACACATGTGCCACTTCTGGCGACTTGCCAGTTGCAAGCCAGTCGCGAGATCTAGTTGCGAGGCCCTTCTTGAGTGCACACTTTTGAACTTTTCTTCACTCTCTCACACACTACCCTTACATGATTCCGACCTAAATACGGAGTTTTTAAATGCTAAATTACAAGCAAATTTGGCACAGAATAAAGCCAACTAATGATTGAATAAATTCAACCTTACAACAACTAAACTAAACAAAATACATCAAGAGCCAAAAAAATATAAATACAAGATAAAGCAACTAGATACAATCTACAAGCTCCAAAGCTCCAAAACAACAAAAATCTCCCCTTATCAACAAAATCTCCTATCCAAATGTACTACCCCTTTTGGTGACAAATTGTCAAAGGGCAATCACACATCATCAAAAGGAGGCGGTGGAGATTGTAAGGTTGAATTTAATCAACCATCTTGTTGGCTTTATTCCGTGCCAAATTTGCTTGTATTTCAGCATTTTGTAATCCTGTATTTAGGTGGGTTTGTTGTAAGGGTAGTGAGTGAGATAGAGTGTTGAATGCTCAAGAGTGTGCAAGAAAACAGAGACTCGCGGGTGACTCGCGGCTGCAAGCCGCCAGATGCAACACACGTGCCAAGCATGCCAGAAGGTGAATAGTCATGCTAGCTGGAGCACTACAGGACAAAACAGGACAACTGGCCATACGGTTATCTCGCGACTGGATCTCGCGACTCAGTCAAGCCGCGAGCCACCCTTGTTTTGAAAAACCTGACGTTCTACATTCTCTTCTCACCCCAGTATAAATATCCCTTATACCCACAAATGAAAGAGAGTTTCCTGAGAGAATTTTGAGAGAGAAACCCTAGAGTAAAACAAGATTAATTCATCTACAATCTATACATAAGAGTCTCTTCAAATTCCTCAGCTTTCTTCCTCTCCATTGTCAAATCCTTGAGAGGCATTTTACTAAAACCTTGTTCTCACCATATTCATTACTGTGAGAGGGCTGTTTAGTGTTCTGGGAAGCAGTTAGGAAGGAACCAATCTACATTGTTTGATACTATGGTCAAGTAGCGGAATCTAGGAAGTTAGAAAAGAAAAAGGTTCGGCGCAACCTCATTGGAGCAAGAAGCTTGGAGGGCTTAGGTGCGCAGGGTAGATTAGGCTTGGAGGTTCTATAGTTGTCCATGTATCCCAACTATATTTTCTAGTGGATTGTTTACCGCTTGGAGGCCGGCAAAGAGGTTTTACGCCGAGGGCTTCGTTTTCCTCTTTGATAACACATCGCGTTTTGTCTTTGTGTTTGCATCTTCCTTCCCTTTCATCTTTGCCTTTTATTATCTGCTGTGGGTTGTGATTTTAATTTGCCTTAGATTGTTTACCAATTCTGTTTTATATGTTTTGTTCATTTTCCACACACTAGTTGTTTGACATAAAACTTGAATTGGTTAATTTATAAATTGGAGGTCTAAACGTTCAAGGGTGTTTTTACACTATTTGAACTTTCAGAGGTGACCATCTCAAACTTGCCAAATCCGCCCTTAAAGCTTGAAGCTCGGTGAGAACGTCCACCAGAAGTTGACCATAAGCCACCTGAACGGTCATGATAATATCCAACGTACAACGAATGCTAGCAACATCCAAAGCAGACGGTGAAGGAGCATCAACAGCAATCGGATCGTTAAACTCATTAGCAGCTAGATCACCTAAAGAAGAAGGAGGAAGAGGAGGTGCAACAGAGGAAGACTCAACCCTAAGGCATTTAGCGCTAACTCGCATCTAAGTAGCCCTCTGCTGAAGAAAGGTGGCACGTATAGGAGCTATGATATAAATAGCCTCAAACACCGGAAACTGCTCTAAACCTAAATGTAATAAAATCCTATGGAAAAAAAAAATGAGCATAAGCAGAAGAAATACTCCTATGAACCTCAATCAAAGAACGAATGAAAATATAAGGAAAACTCATAGGAGCGTCTGTGACAAGAGCATACAAAAATGCACATCTCTCTAAAGGAAGAGTATGCAAATGAGAGATGGGCCAAATCGAATGGCAAGAAATCCGGAAAAAGAGATAATGAATCTCAGTCAACTCATGAGAGGTGATCCGAGGATCAGAACCCTACTGGATAGAAGATCCAGTAAGATATGACATGATGTCATCCAGGGGAGGAGACTCATTGTAAGGATAGACAGGATGCAGGACCATAGGCACCCCAATTGTAAAGGCCACTACCGTAGGAGTAATGGTGTACTCCTCACCCCGTATCCAATTTCTCACCAAAGTGTTGGAATCATAGAAGTGGACAGAGAGGTTCAAGTAGAACTCTCTAATCAAGGTAGCCGGTGGAACTAAATACATTTGGGAAAAAATTCCTCTAATCTATGCAATCAACAAATGTTGCCATGTCATGGTTAATATTGTTACCTACAAACTTATTGGTTCCTAGGTGTCTTTCTTGTATGATTTATGTTTTATATATAGATTCTATAGAGTTAATTTCTACATTTCCTATGCCACTAAAGTCTCTATCTCTACTATATCATTGAAAGTAGCTTTTTATTAGTTTTAGAATTGACATGAGAGATAAAATTAAGACACATTAACATTTTAATTGAAGAAAAAATTGATTTTTTAAGACCGTAATTATAATGAGTTAAAATTGAAAGAATGATATCTTAATCAATTAGCTGTAAAAACTGCTATAATTTCATGATACAACAACAAAAACAATAATGTCATAGTGACATAATAATATCACAATTTAACCTCTCTAAAAGCAGCAAAAACACAAAAAAAATACTACAAATCCCTACCGAGTATATGCATCATATGAAAAACCAAAAATCTAAATTTGCACATAATATGAAAAAACCAGCCTAAACACATTACAATGCTACATTATTAAAAATGTATACATAAAATCTAAACAAAATATTTAAGATAAACATAATATTTAGGAAATTAATATACCTCTCAAAAAGGGAACCAAAGATGTTGTGAAAGAAATATATTGGATAAATGTGGACAAATGGGGATTTATATTGGGCATGTGGAGACAAATAATCATATCATAGTATCTAATTTATTGAATCTGACTCTTGTAATTCTGCATTGAAGTTAGTCTTATGCAAAAAATTGAAAAGTTTTTTTTTACTTTCTACATTTCCCATGACTTTTTAGATCCATCCATATCTATCCAAAACATTTAAAGTTATAAATGTATACAAATTATTTGAATTTTATTAATACATTAAAATAATGCATCTACAATTATTTAATAGTTTGACATTATTAGGGTCATCATTTATTGTAATTGGCTAATCTTTTAACAAAATGTACTTTACTTGTAATTAGGTAGATCTAAGATGGGTTTGGCACTTCAAGAAACATGTTGTTCAAGTCAAGTATTAAAAACATGAAGATTGTTCTAAGAAACAAATGAAGAAAAGCTGTTTATTATGTCTCGATAGATAGCTCGATAGATGCCTGTTATCGAGACTTTATATAAAGCTCGATAGATAGCTCGACAGCAACTCAATCTATCGAGAATTATGATTTTAGAATTTCCAGATTTGAAATTCAACCTAGTCTTGTGTATTTGTTTGAGGTTTCTTTTCTCACTACTCTAGACATATATAAGGTTTATTTTTAAGAGCCGTTATACATAGATATAGAGACCAAGAGACTTATTCTTTCTGTGTGAAGCTACTGCATTTGTACACCATAGTATTTTGTAACCAAGTACTTCTTAATCTTCATTATTGATAAAATAAAGAACTTTGCAGCCAACAACATCTGTTCAAGTTGCTAGAGTTAATCATGTACTAGGATCCATACAAAGGGTTAGTCACAAATTGGAGGTTTGTGCATCAAAGGAAAGAAGGCTACTACAAGATCAAGTCCAATTGGGTATTGGAGCAAAGGTTCAACTGTAAGTTGGTATTTTGGGATAGACCAGGGTAATTGGGAAGATTCCTTATACTTGTAACCGCTTGATTGTTGATTAGTAGATTCTTGAGAGTGATGACCTTAAAATCACCCGATGGAGTTTTTGCCTTACGAGGTTTTCCCCATTTGTCAACAAATTACCTTGTTCAATTTATTTTTCACTGCACTTAGTATTTTTGGTGATTTGTTGGTGCTTTCACATTTTGCATGTAATTCAACTTGGGTAATTGAATTAATAAACCGGGGTCAAGCTATCTTAACCCAACAGACATAAATACTAAATTTAGATAAGGTAAAAGCCTAAATGAAAAAAAAAAAAAAAAAAAAAAAATTGTCATACAATGTAAAACACATGATAGAATCTCGTGCTCTCTTACATGAAATCTTTGCTTTTATATATATACATGAAACCTGTGGGTCTTTTCTAAAATTGTTGTTTATAGAATCCAATAAACTTGGTTGTGTCATGGGGACAATTATATAATAACCCTTTAGAAACTCTTGCACGAGGGCAAATATTATTTAATGATAACATTTAATTGTGCTTCCAAGTCAACCAAATTTTCTGTTTTTACACTGGATCATTTTGTTATTTCATTATATCACTCCTTTAAATTCCCAATAGTTTGGGCAGTTGAGTTTTTTGTAAGTCGTTTTTTTTTTTTTTTTCTTCCTTTCGGTTAAATAGTAAAAAGGCCTAGGACTCAAATCACACCAATGGTAGCAATAATAATACTGAACGATTTATTTAAACGCCTTATGGATGCTTTTGTTCTCATATTTCTCATTCTCTTCCCTATGCCTTACCAATACTTTTCTTCTTAATGACAGTCTTTTATTTTAATATAAACATCTTATGTGAAACAGTGAATAGATACTGAAACCTAATGAAAAAAGTGATAACTGTTTGGTGTTTTTAAATATGTATGTGACATAAATTTATATAGCCACATGGTGCAATAAGAAATGGTGAACAAAAAATCAAACATTTCACTTTTATATTATATATAGATATATATTAATATATATTGATTTGTTGATATGCATGCTAAATTATTAATGTACCCGAGGTTTCTGTGTTCATAGATTATATAATTAATCTCTTTTTGACTAAATGATTTTCTAATTGATTTTTTCTCCCAATTTACAGGGTACAAAGGAATCCAGAACAAAGTTTCTATACAGGCAATAGTACTCGATGAATTGGTTCACTTCGACTCGGAAAATGTTCAACTATTCGAAGATATACAATTCTCGTCCGGTGTTTGCACTCTACTTTTTGATGCTGTAAAATTTGGGAATACTGATTTTCTTATTAAACTTATTCGCTCTTATCCTAATATCATATGGAAAAAAAACAATGAAACTCAAAGCTTTTTTCACATTGCTGTTATAAATCGGCAAGAGAGTGTCCTCAATCTATTATATGAGACAGTTGCTGTCAAAGAAATAATTATAGCCTATGTTGATGACTCTAAACAAAACATCCTGCACTTAGCTGGAAAATTGGCTCCTCCAAGTCGATTGAATATTGTAACAGGAGCAGCCCTTCAAATGCAACGGGAGCTGTTGTGGTTTAAGGTTAGTGTTTATATTATTTCAATATCTATTTCTTGTTGCACTTACCAATACACCTTGAAAACTGTAGGAGGTAGAAAAGATTGTGCCTCCATATCTGAACATGGAGTATCGTGCCGACGGCCTAACACCGTGGGATTTATTACCAAGGAACATCAAGTACTACGGGCAGAAGGTGAAAAGTGGATGAAGGTTACAGCAAACTATTGCATGCTTGTGGCAACATTGATTACCACGGTGGTTTTTGCTGCAGCTTTCACAGTACCAGGTGGAAGTAATCAAGACACAGGCACCCCTATTTTTTTGAAAACTAATAGCACAGGTGGAAGTAATGCCCCACAGTGGTTTAGGGCATTTTTCATATCAGATGCAATAGCAGTGATCTCCTCTTCTTCTTCAATATTAATAATCTTGTCAATTCTCACGTCTCGTTTCACAGAAATGGATTTCCTTGTGTCATTACCATCGAAATTGATGTTGGGACTCACTACACTATTCATCTCTATAGTAGGCATGGTGGTGGCCTTCAGCGCAACCTGCTTTTTGGTCTTTAAAAGTGAAATGTCGCGGCTTCCGATTGTTATAATTGCTTTAGCTGGTGTACCAATTATTTTGTTTGTTTTGCTACATTACAAACTCTGGACTGATATCATACGGTCAACATGCTTGTCGAGGTCACTCTTTAGGCCAAGTAAATGATGCCAACTGGGCAACTGTTTGTGGCTGTGAAAGTAACTCGAAGTATTGACTTTTAAAGTTTCAGGAGTACCAGTTCGGTACATGACTATAAATTCCTGTCTTGGGATTGCCGATTGTGTTCTAATATTCTTAATCAAACTTGTGAGTTTTTCTTTGTGCAAATTACACCGTGAGACTCAAAAAATGACACTTCCTCAAATGTTATATTTGCAGTGGAGCCAGGAATCTTTTTGGTGGGAGGGACCAAGCTAAACGTAACAAAATTCTTAAAAGTTTTTTTTTTTGAAAAAAAAATTTTAATGGAAGACCCAAGCAAGTAATTTATGTCATAAAAATTAAAAACAGGTCATTTATAAATTATAAAAGAGTCATTCAAGTGTTTTTTTTTTTTTTTTTTTTATAATTTTGATACTTAAAATTGGGAAAAGAAAAATTCGAGCTTTAGATGTAATGGACACATCAAAAAATGCTAACCAAATAAAACAAAACAAAGTTCGAAATAAGATAATAATACAAAATATAAATACATCACTTAGTATGTACAACACTATATTATTATTATTATATAATTTAAGTTAGAAACTCAATCATACCATTTTTATATAAAACATAATAATATATTATAAACAAATATATAAACATCAATTCACCTTCCCCACATTTTTTAAGTGCTGTAAAGCACATAAAAAGCTACTTTCTTTTTAACCACACATTTAGCCAGTAGCTTTAGTATATCTTCCCCCAAAACATAACTTGCAATAAAAAAGAATGATAGTACATAATAGCAAAAATAGAGAAAGATACAAATAGCATCCACAGCCCAACTTGCAAATGGCATATGTAACAACATTTTAGCATTCACAACCCAATTTCCCCCAACAGCCCGCCTTGCAAATGCATCCTATTGCCAAAAAAAAAAAATTTTTGCAATTGCGCTATAATGCGATTCCAAGAACATTCTTATCAAAAAGGGCAAATGCTATATATTGAATAAGTTGTATAGATTGTATATTGTACAGTGCTCGTTACTTGTAGTTTTGTATAGAGAGGTAAACTACAATAGCATAACAGTAGCATAGCTTAATTAGTCATGAAACGGTTGTCGTTTATAGTGTATAGTGTTAGTTACAAGTTAGTTACAGAATCATTACACGTGTTCAATTTGTACTGGTTCGTTGATACTCTGTTCTCACTATATAAAGAACAGAGTATGGAAAGCTGAGTAATTAATTCATTCTTTACACAAGTTTCAGATTGTTCTATTTCTCTATTTCTCTCTCAGTGAGTTTACGTTCCTCCATTGATGAATCTCTCGGAGCTTGTGTGAAGTTCAACATGGTATCAGAGCATGAACTAGTTCAGAGATCATTGTAGTCTGGTATTCTCTGATTCTTCCTAGTTCAATTCCTCATTGTGTTTCTGTTGATTCTTGAATTAAGATCGTCATTTTCTAGGTCTTGATTTCTTGATTTTGATCTTGATTCATAATTGAAATTGAAATCTCCAATCTTAGGGTTTCAATTTCTTTTCTCTCTCTTTCGATTCTAGGATTGTTTTCATTCCAAATTTACAACTTTCTGTTGTAATTTCATCAAGATTGTGAATTACATCTTGACTTGTTTTACTTTCATCCCATAGAATCCGTGTCTTGTTTCTTGAAGGATTCTCGAGAAAATTAATCCTTGATTTTCTTTTGATTGGGACTTTGTATCTTCATCATTTTCTTTGATAATACTGTGCTAAGTATGACTGAGAGTACCTCTAGTGCTACTGCCTCCACTGTCCAGCCTTGGGAAAACACATCCAGTCCCTATTTTCTATCTACTGGAGATAATCCAGGTGTTTCTTTGGTGATTCAACCCCTCACTGAAGAAAACTATAACACTTGGAGTAGGGCCATTCTCATCTCTTTGGATGCTAAAACCAAGTTGGGTTTCATTGATGGTTCTATCCCTAAACCTCAATCTGTTGATCACCCATACTACAGAGCTTGGTGTAAATGCAATAGTACTGTCCTAGCCTGGTTGTTTAATTCTGTTTCCAAAGATTTGCAATCAAGTATAGTCTATTTCAAGACTGCCAGAGATGTATGGCTAGACTTACAATATAGGTTTGGCCAAGGAAATGGACCTACAATTTTTGACTTAAGGAAAGAGATGAGTTCTTTGACACAAGAAGACTTAACCATCAATGCATACTACGCAAAATTCAAGGGACTTTGGGATGAATTCTCCAATTATAGGACTTGCACATGTGGTCATCAAGCTGAGGAATGTACTATGTCTTTTCTGATGGGGCTGAATGAGACATATGCAGCTGTTAGAGGCCAAATTCTCCTTATGGAACCTATGCCTCACCTGAGCAAAGTGTTTTCTCTTTTACTTCAAGATGAGAAGCAGAGAAAAGTGGGTGCTGGGAAGAAAGTCTTAGCTGATACATCAGCAGCTCTAGCAGCTTTTGGGTCCAAATCTGGTAACACCAAGAATTTTACTAAGTTCAAGAATGGCAGACCACAATGTACTCATTGTGGAGCCATGGGGCATGTAGTTGACAGGTGTTACAAGCTGCATGGATATCCACCTGGTTATAAATTCAAGAACAAGGGTAGCCAGCCTCCTTTTGCAAACAATGTCATTGCCAATGAAGATCATGAACCTGTCACACTCACCAAAGTCCAATATCAGCAATTGATTGGATTATTGAATTCTCAATGTCACTTTGGCACTCAAGCACCACCAGAGACATGTTTGGACAATGCTCACCAAGCTGCCACCATCATTACTCAACCTTTGTTAGATGTTCAAGCCCAAACCGTATCAGGTATTTGTTTTTCTCCTTCTCTTGAACATTCAGTCTTTTCCTCTAGTGTTAATACATCCCATATCAGTCCATATGACTGGATTCTTGATAGTGGTGCAACAGACCACATGATACATTCTATTCATCTCTTCACTTCTATTACTTCTTCTGTTCAGATTTCAGTTAGACTTCCTAATGGTGATATGGTTAAGGTGACTCATATTGGAACTGTCAAAATTTCAGCCACTTTAATTTTAGAACATGTCCTTTGTATTCCTAGTTTTTCTTTCAACCTTATTTCTATCAGTAAGCTGACCCAAAACCCTTCTTGCTGCTGCATTTTCCTTTCTCATTATTGCTTTCTTCAGGACTTACTGCATTGGAAGATGATTGGGTTGGGTAAGAGAACTGGAGGACTATATACCTTGCAGTGCACTGATTCATTCACCTTACCAGATTCTGTTTCAAAGATCTTATCCAGATTACCTTCTTTTCTTTGTAATAAAAGTGTCAACGTATGTAATCTTGACTCTTCTCAATCTGTTGATGCTTCAAATGCTGTTGTTAGATTGTGGCATTATAGATTGGGCCACCCATCTTCACAAAGACTAGCTTTGTTGAAACATATTGTACCTGATCTGATTTCTTGCAATAATAACAAATCCTTTGATTGTTTTGTCTGCCCTTTAGCTAAACAACACAAATTGCCTTTTCCTAAGTCCACAAGTGTTTCTTTATCTTGTTTTGATTTGATCCATGCTGATATTTGGGGACCCTATTCTCTTCCTTCATTGAATGGCTCAAGGTATTTTCTTACTTTGGTTGATGATCATAGTAGATGTACTTGGGTTTATTTAATGAAACTTAAATCTGAAGCTTCATCCTTGATTCAAACCTTTTTTCAAATGATCCTTACCCAATTCAAGGTGTCCATTAGGGTGATTAGGAGTGACAATGGTCCTGAGTTTGCTCTTTCTTCATTTTATGCTTCCAATGGTGTCCTACATCAGCTGTCTTGTGTTGAAACACCACAACAAAATGCTGTTGTTGAAAGAAAACATCAGCATTTGTTGAATGTTGCTAGGGCCTTAAGATTCCATGCAAATTTACCTTTAAAATTCTGGGGGGACTGTGTTCTTACAGCCACATACCTTATCAACAGACTTCCTAGTCCTCTTCTAGGTAATCTTACCCCTTATCAAAAACTTTTGGGTCACTCTCCA
The DNA here is from genome assembly GCA_011696235.1 of Quercus mongolica. Lineage (NCBI taxonomy): Eukaryota > Viridiplantae > Streptophyta > Magnoliopsida > Fagales > Fagaceae > Quercus > Quercus mongolica. The sequence goes on from CM022243.1 coordinate 17,475,759, forward strand.
TCATACCAACATCTTAAATCCTTTGGTTGTCTATGTTATGCCTCTACTTTAACTAGGAATAGATCCAAGTTTGATCCTAGAGCAAAGGCCTGCATCTTTCTTGGCTATCCTTTTGGAACCAAAGGATATAAGTTGTATGATTTGTCCACTAAAACTGTCTTTCTTTCTAGAGATGTCATCTTCAAAGAATCTGTCTTTCCCTTCAAACATTGGCTGCCTAAATCTGTTCCCAGCTCCTCTTCCATATCTCACAACATGTTTCCTTCTCAACCTTCAATTCCTGGATCCTTTCCTTCTGTTTCTGCTGAATTTTCTCTTCCTTTCAATCCCATTGACACTGCTGTACCTCCTGATGAATTTCCAGACTTGGTTCATCCTGACTTAGACACTTCTCCATCTGTTTCTCCTGCTCCACCTGATCTCTCAAATCTTGCTGCTCCTTCCCTTGATTTACCTATTGTTAGAAGGTCCACTAGGTCTCATAAACCTCCCTCATATCTTCATGACTATCACTGCAACTTAGCCTCCACTACCATTCTTGATCACCACTGCAATTTGGTTTCAGCTTCACTCTTACCTTCCTATGATTCCATTGACAGCCCAGGTATTCTCTATCCACTTTCTTCTACTCTCTCTTATTCTAAATTGTCTACTGCCCATAAAGTCTTCTCTGTTGCCTTGTCCATTGCCAAAGAACCCACTTCCTATGCTGAAGCTTTACCTGATCCCTTGTGGCAAGCTGCCATGAAGTCTGAAATTGATGCCCTTCAGGCTAATCAAACTTGGGTCATGACCAAACTGCCTCCTGGTAAGGTGCCTATTGGGTGCAAGTGGGTATACAAGATTAAGCTTAAGCTGATGGTTCTATAGAGAGGTACAAGGCTAGACTGGTTGCTAAGGGTTTTACTCAAACCGAGGGAGTTGATTATTATGAAACTTTCTCTCCTGTGGTGAAGTTTGTAACAATTAGAACTCTCTTGGCTGTGGCTGCTGTGTATGGTTGGCATTTGTCTCAGTTAGATGTCAATAATGCCTTTTTGCATGGGGAGTTGAATGAGGAGGTGTATATGGTTCCTCCTCCTGGATTTGGCAGCAAGGGGGAGGTGTGCAAACTCACCAAGTCACTTTATGGCTTGAAGCAAGCAAGTAGACAGTGGTTTGCCAAGCTCTCATCCACTCTCCTTGATCATGGTTTTCTCCAATCTAAGTCAGACTATTCTGTCTTCACTAAAGTCAGCAAGGGTTCAATTCTCATCTTGCTAGTCTATGTGGATGACATTCTAATAGCTAGCAACAATGTGGAAGCAGTCAATACTTTCAAGGTTTTTCTAGATGATAAGTTCAAACTCAAAGATCTTGGTACCTTGAAGTATTTCTTGGGTCTTGAGGTTGCAAGGACTGAAAAGGGCATTAGCTTGTGTCAAAGGAAATTTGTTTTGGAACTGCTTTCTGATACAGGTCTACTAGCATGCAAGCCTGCTAATGTGCCCATGGATCAATCAGCTAAGTTTAGAAGCTCAGTGGGAGAAGGTGTTCCAGATCCATCTCTATATAGAAGAATTATAGGCAAACTCCTGTATTTGACTTTAACCAGGCCTGATATCTGCTACTCAGTGCATAAACTGAGTCAGTTTATGAGTTCTCCTAAGATTCCACATCTCCAAGCAGCATATAAGGTACTGAAGTATCTTAAGAAGACACCAGGACAGGGCTTATTTCTCTCAGCCAGTTCTGAATTGAGATTAAAAGCTTATTGTGATGCTGACTGGGCAGCTTGTCCAGATACCAGAAGGTCAGTTTCAGGCTTCTGTGTCTTCCTAGGTGATTCCCTCATATCCTGGAAATGCAAGAAGCAGCAAGTGGTGTCCAGATCATCTGCAGAATCAGAGTATCGAGCAATGGCTACTGTCACAAGTGAAGTTGTTTGGTTGTTGGCCTTGCTTAAAACCTTTGGTTTAGATCACAATCAGCCAGCCTCTCTGTACTGTGATAGCAAAGCAGCCTTGTACATTGCTGCAAATCCAGTATTCCATGAGCGCACAAAGCACATAGAGGTTGACTGCCATTTTATTCGAAGTAAGCTTCAAGATGGACTGATCAAGACATTTCATGTTCCTACTAGACACCAGATTGCTGACTGCTTCACGAAGGCACTTGGATACAAACAATTTTACTTCCTTCTATCCAAGATGAACATAATCAACATTTATAGTTCATCTTGAGGGGGAGTATTGAATAAGTTGTATAGATTGTATATTGTACAGTGCTCGTTACTTGTAGTTTTGTATATAGAGGTAAACTACAATAGCATAACAGTAGCATAGCTTAATTAGTCATGAAACGGTTGTCGTTTATAGTGTATAGTGTTAGTTACAAGTTAGTTACAGAATCATTACACGTGTTCAATTTGTACTGGTTCGTTGATACTCTGTTCTCACTATATAAAGAACAGAGTATGGAAAGCTGAGTAATTAATTCATTCTTTACACAAGTTTCAGATTGTTCTATTTCTCTATTTCTCTCTCAGTGAGTTTACGTTCCTCCATTGATGAATCTCTCGGAGCTTGTGTGAAGTTCAACACTATAAATGCTAAAATTTAATATACAAATTGTTATAAATACTAAAAAGCATACTCCATCAATACTCTCAAATCTTATTTATTTTGCAATTCAACTACAGTGGACTGCTTCTAGCAGCCCACTGTAGCAAGATTAAAATATATATATATATATATATATATATATATATATTTGTTTAATGTTAGTTATTTGAAAACATAAAAAGAAAGAATAAAGAAAACATAAAAGAAGAATAAAAAAGAATATTTAAATGAAGTGTTAAAATAATAGAAGTTTTGATGTTTAGTTGATTATAAAATAATATGTTAAAATTGATAAAGTAGGATTTTGAACCATAAAAATTCTCTAAAGGTAGAAGGACACGGATTTCCTCCAAACAGGTTTGCAGCAACTGCTACAAACAGGAACAGGTGTCAAGCACATAAAGAAACACATAAGCAAGGGTAATGTGCAACGCACATGACCCATTTTAAGAGAAGTGTTGTATACGCTAATGTTAACAGCGTTGGCCAGAAGGTCTTCTCCTCAAACACGCCTCTCTCTCCTCTCTCTCATCTCCTCCACCTCTGTTTTCTCAGCAACCTCAGACCGGCGAGAGCTTCCTCTCTCTCAACCTCCGGCGACGTACTGACGGGAAGAAAATACCCTCTCTCTTTGAAACCCAATCAACGCCTCTCTCATCCTCATTCTTTGTTCTTCTCAGAAACCCCAACCACTGCCACATGCTCCGCCTTTCCCATCCCCCACCCACCTCTTCGCCGCCAAGGATCACCGATTCTACCACCCATCTTTTCAAGGCTCTGACTTTTTTCCAGGTTTCTTACCAAATCCCTCTGTATTTGATTTATCTAGTTTTTTCTTGCTGTGATAATTAGATTTCTTGTTTGTAATTTTCTTAAAATTATCATTTTGGCTAGCTTGAGTTCTTGCTGTGATATATTTTAATATTTGTAATTTTTTTTTGGAGTGGGTTTTGAGCAATCCAAGCTCCTCTGAAATTAACGACTATGGCTTGGAAAGATCTCTAAGGAGATGTCTGACAACCATTTATGAGCATTGGTGGCAAAAAAGGGAAAGGAAGGGAATGCCTTTAATCCGACATCTTCAGGTATCTTCTGAATCACTTTTCTATTGTTCTTGATATTATGTTCAACACTATGATGTAAGCTACTCTAGTGGATGTAATCTCCTATGTAGACAGTGCACTTGAGTTATTAAAGGATTCAGCATCTGCTGTTAATTTTATTTACTTTTTTCAAAGATGCTAATACTAATTTTATGTTAGTTTTAAACAAAGCCACTATTACAAGTTTGAGAAAAAATGAAATCGTAAAAGCTGAATTACCACTAAGATCAGCAGTAAACATAGAAGGGAAACCTTTGGAATTCAAATGATATGAAGTAATATTGTTTGGAGTTTTTAGACACTTTCGGAAACTGAGGGGCATGTGTTATGTAAAATGAGAGTGAAGTTTTCTGGAAGAATAAGAGAGGAATATCATTTGGACATCTACTGATGGAAGGAATATATTTTCTGGATTTGAATTGATGTGCAATATGAAAATAGATAATTTTAACTTACTTTTTATTTCTTATCATTATGTTGCCTTGTAGGTCTGGTTTCACATATATAAATTACGTTTAGATTTTACAAAATTCAGTGCTGATATATATTGTAAATTTGGGGGGAGTCATCAGCTTTTGTTAGTTCCTTTTTTTGGGACATGAAATTCATGCAACTCCTGTTTATTTTGCTTGTGCATATTTAATCTGCTTGTTCGTTTGTATTTATATTTAAATGTATCTCAAGGCTCATTTTATTGTGCTTTATTCAGCCATCGCTGTGGGAAAGGTATCAACAACAAGTGAAGGAGTGGGTGCTAGCTTTGAACAAAAACAATGCCAACAGAGGTGGTACTCTGGGTTAGATTGAGAGAGTAGATGCTCTTGCCGGTCTGAGGTTGCTGAAGAAAAACAGAGGTGGCTGGAGGCTGAGAGAGAGGAAGCTCTTTACTGATCTGAGGTTGCTGAGAAAACAAAGGTGTAGGAGATGAGAGAGAGGAGAGAGAGGCGTGTTTGAGGAGAAGACCTCTTTTTGGCTAACGCTGTTAAGGTCAGGGTTAATAGCACTTCTCTTAAAATGGGTCATGTGTGTTGCACGTGACTTTTGCTTATGTGTTTCTTTATGTGCTTGACACCTGTCTCTGTTTGCAGCAGTTGCTACAAACCTGTTTGGAGGAAATCCCTGTCCAAGGTAGAATAGCACTTAGCTTAATTGTAATTAAAAAAAAAAAAAAAAAGGTTATTTTATTTCTCTTCTCAACAGTCTCTCTTTCATTTCTCTGTCTTCTATTCTCTCTCTTGCTTTTGTTCAATAGCTGCTATGTCCTCTCCTCAAACCCAAAACTCCATTATTCTCAAACCCAAAACCCCGTGTGGTGGTGGTAGCGGCAGAGGTAGGCGTGGATCCTCCAATACGACGTCGTCTTCCCTGTAGCGGTGGCCTGGGTTGTGTGGCAGTGGTGGCGGAGTGGGTCTGGGTCGGTACTCTGTGGTGGCGGAGTGGTTTTGTGGTGTGGGTTGATTTCGGTTGTGGGTTGATCTGTGATGTAGCACGGTGGTGGCAGTGGTTTTGGGTAAGTGGGTGGCGGTGGCATGGTGGGAGCGGGTTTTGGGTCAGTCCTTGCACAAAGACTCATTTCTGGTGGTGGTTTCTATGGTGGTGGTGTGGAGTTTGGGTTTGAGTTTTAGATTTGTTGTGATTTGCTTGTTTGATTTGGGTGATATTGGTATGGATTTTTTGTTGTGAATTTGCTAGGGTGGCAGGTGGTATTTCTTGTTGTGATTTTGGTATGGATTTTTAGATTTGTTGTGATTTTTTGTTGTGATTTTGCTAGGGTGGCAGGTGGATTTCTGGTGCTTGTTTGATTTGGGAGATTTTTTGTTGTGATTTTGCTGGGTATGGGTTTGCTAGAGGTTGAGGTCGGTGCTAGAGGATGAGGGAGAAAGAGAGGAATCGGAAGAGAAAAAGAGAAATAGTAAAAAAAAGATTAAAAAATAATATTTAAATAAAATGGAAAAAAAATAGAGTTTTGAAACGTTGGCTGTATTGTAAAATAACTTTCTGAGATAGTATAATAAAATAGGAGGTGATTTCGAGTTGTGGAAGCTCTAATGGTTGCTGTTGGAATTAATTGGAGCAGGAGCCGAGCCGAGGAAACAACATTCGTGGATGCACACAAAAATGACAAAATAATTGTATGATGATACAGATTTGTTTTGTTTTTGTTTTAAGATTTGGAATATGTTTAAAGAAGATTTGAGGCTTTGCTAATATTTGGAGAGTTATGGGCTGAGGAATGGGTCAAGGGAGATTTTTTTTGGTTAGGCTTTTTGTACCAGATTCATTCTTTTTTTTTTCTTTTTTCTTTTTTTACTTTTATTTGAAAAATGTTCGTCCACCATATTTTTACATTACTTTTACATTTATAAAATATTTTACAATTTATAAGACTAGTTCAAAATTTTTAGATACCAATTTTAAATTTTGAGAGAGTCAATTCTAAAATTTAGAGGAACCCGTGAATAAATTTACAAGTAATTTTAATAATTTATAATTTCTTTTTACTAGCTCTAATGGAGAATTCAAAAAGTTAGGGGGGGCCTATGGCCCCTCCCGAGCCCCAATTTGGCTCTGCCATAAGAGGGGTGTGTTTGGTTCGCTTGGTGTCACACCAAGCCACTAGTTACATTTTCATGATATTCCAAAAAATGCATTAAAATTTTTAGAATGAATTTCCACAAATGCACTTTTGAAATAACCCAGAAAAATTATAATTTTAATAAAAATTTCACAAAATAGCTGAACAATCTTGCACTTTCTCACCAACCAAACAAATCCAATAAAATTTCCAATCCAATTTCTCAAATGTCTCTTACAATCAAATTTCAAATTTTGTACATCACAAGCAATGCATCAAAGATACAACCATGTATCTTTCGAATTTAAATTAAAGATGCAAAGTTGGAGAACTAAATATTCAAATAAGAAAGAATTTCTATTTTCCTAGGAAACAAACAAACTAATAATAATAATAATAATAATAATAATAATAATAATAAATAAATAAATAAAAAAGAGTGAGCCAAAGATCCATACAACCCCTAACTCTACACAAACCAACTCAATTCCAAAATCTACAAATGAAGAGCACAAAAAGAAAGTCTCGAGTTCCATTGCCTTCAATGTTGTGGCCAAGCTTGAGCCCAACCTTGCCAAGCTTTTTTGCCACTAGTACCATTGGCTTTGTGGCAAAAGAACTAGACGACATTGCTGAGACTGTTGAGACCACCACAACTAATGGCTTCGAGGCTTGACGGCGAAAACCCTAGGGTTTGAGGACGCCATTGGAGTAATGATTTTGAGTTCTCTACTGCTCCATTGGCTTTGTGTCTAAAGAACCAGGATGTCATTGGAGCTTTGAGATTTGAGCTAGCTAGGGTTTGTTTTAGGCGGGGGGGGGGGGGGGGGAGAGAGAGAGAGAGAGAGGTTTAATTTCAGTTTGTGAAGATAATATATAGAAGGGACAATTTTGTAGTTAAAATTTATTAGCATGGGTAATTTTGTCAATTTGTTAAATTAAAACACTCTAGCAAATCAATAATGTAAGATTACACCCATTTTAGAAGATGATGGGATTAAGGCGATATGATATTTTTTGTAATCCTAGATTACAGTAATGTTAGAAAAAATCAAATAAACTAAACACCTTACTATCACATCAAGAGCATATCAAAACAAATCAAATGCCCCCTTAAGGTTTTATAAATGCAACGTTCAAGTTCATCTTCTCTCACACAGTGCTGGCCCTAGGATTAGACCACTTAGGCCATCGCCTAGGGCCCTCAATTAGAGAAAGACCCCGAAATTTTGGGGCAAAATTTGATATTCTTAAAAAAAAATTAGAGATATAGGGAAAAAAAATTAATTTTGCATTTTTTTTCTACTTTAAGAAGTCTTAAAGAATTGAGTAATACATTTTTTTTTTTTTTTTTTTTATAAAAGGCATCAATGTGAAAGTGTGAAGTACAAATAATAATATTTACCAATAAATAAAATTATATTTTTTTATCAAATGAAAAATAAGAGAGAGAAAAAAAAATGCTACATCCACAATATTTTTCACAACAAATCTTAAATGTGAGGTGAGTTCATACTAAAACTAGTAAGTTGTAATAACTTAATACTTACAATTTAATACCTAAGATTTGTTGTGAAAAAATTGTGAATGTAGAACTTCAAAAAAAAAAAAAAAAAGCAATACACAGAAAATTTTACAACATTTTTCACAATAATTGAGTTGGTAAACTTTTACTAGTTCTAATATAAATTTACCACTAATATCACATTTTTACTTGCCACAATTAATCTGTCACATCAACATTGTTTTGTCATTTTTTTTTTTTTTTTTTTTGTATCTAAAGACTTTTTTTAAAATATTCTATATAATTAATTAGTAATTTTGCACCTAAAACAATATAATAGATTGAGTTTAAGTAATATTTAATTAAAACTCTATTCTTATTAAAATATTATTTTTTAATCTTTTTTTATTATTTCTTTTTAACCAATATTTTTTTTCAATTCTACTTTCCTAGGCTTTCCAACCGTTTTTTTTTTTTTTTCCTCAGCCTCCCTCAACCTCTAGCACCGGTTCATCTCACAGAACCACACACGCAGACCCATCAACAGAGCCACACACAAACCATCAAACCAGAGCCAACAACGGCCACCACACCCACCACCGATCAGAAACCACACTACCGATTTGAAACCCAGCTTATTTGAAACCCACCGGAGCAAACCCATTCAAAAAATATCATCAACCCACCACCGATCAACCCACAACCCAACCACAACCCAAACACCAGACCCAACAGAGAAGGAAGAGAGAGTAGAGGCGGCGTTTGGGTCCGTAGAGAGGAAAGAGCAGAGATGGAGAAAACAGAGAAGAGAAGAGAAGGAAGAGAGAGAAGAAGTCTGGGTGGAGAGAAAAATACGGAGGGAATAAAATATATATATATATATATATATATTTTTTTTTTAACATTCTGCTACAGTACAATTCTAAGTTTAGAATTGTACTGTAGCACTATTGCAAAATTTTTTGCAATAGTGCGGTTTAGCATTCTTTGATATAAGTGTTTTTACCCTCTAAAATGTTAAAAATGCTTTAAATATGGCTTTAATATTTTTCAATGCTAGTGCTCTAACACTCGCAAATGCATGTTCTAAAGAGTAAGAAATGTGATTAAAAAAAAAAAAAACGAATGAAAAGGAAAAAGAGAGGAAGGAAGGAAGGAAGGAAAGTGCTGTATAACTTGTATTGGATTGGTAAGTGATAACGATTCGCTGACAGATATGAAGTATTCTGGCTTTGTTATCAAAAAAAATAAATATTCTGGCGTGTTACTACAGGAACCAAAGGAAATCGATAACATTGGTTCAAAATGGATCAGAAAAGAAGGGTAGACAAGTACTTTAACTAATTAAACCTTCTTTCCTCTTTAATGTTCCCCTCATTTCGATGAAATCAACTTTTAAGTGGGCTCATCCTGACTTCCATTTACTGTAAAATTTTCTTCTTCTTTTTTTCGGCCTTTGTTTTTTTCTTCATCCCGCTTTAATCCACCTACTTTAAGAAGGTAGACAACTAAACTAACTAAACTAAGCTTTTTTATTTTTTTCTCTCTCTAAAGAAAAGGTAGCATAATTGCAATAAACAAAAGAAAAGCTCCGTATCATCCGAGGAAAAAGATATCAGAGTTATCTTTCCTCTTTAATGTTCCTCTCATTTCGGTGAAATTTACTTTTAGTGGGTCACCTATTTACTCTTCTTCTTTTCTTTTTTTTTTTTTTTTTTTTTTTTTTTTTTTTTTTTTTAATTTTAATTTTTTAATCTAAGTTATAAGTTATTAGGATTCTAATTTGAATCTATCATTAAAAATTACTTTTTTTTTATCCACTAGTAAAGCCTAATAACAGTTTGTCCACTTAAAATGTATTATAAAAGTGTAGTACAAATGTTGTCCACATATCATTTTTTTTTAATCAAGAAAAAATGCTAAAGATTGCTTCAAATTTATATTATATAAAACTTACAAATTGATATGATAATAAATATAATTAATAGATTTCAATCACCTTATAAATGTATATTTGAATTATCTCGTTATGATTCATGACACGATCAGTTTATAAGTTTAGCGTAATAAAACTTGTAGTTCTAGTAGTACTTTATTCTTTTTTTTCTTCACCCGAATTTTAATTCACCTACTTTTCTTTTGGTAATAATATGCACTTAACTTTTTCAGTCTATAAAAAAATTTAACAATGGTTAAAATAGTAAGTTATTGGTAGGAGTAAAAGTAAAATCAGTGATAAATTTAATTAAGAACTATTAAAAGTCTGTCAAAATTTTACTGTTGTGAAAAATATTATAATAATTAGAATTTCACAAAAAAGGTTAGTGAAATCGGACGGTTCTTAAAAAATAATATCCGTCCAATTTATAAGCTCATACAGGTACATTCCTTGAAGTCCAAGCTCAGTGAGCCACCCAAAACAAATCCAACAACAACAGCAACGTCTACATCAACAGCAGCAAAGGCAGGTATCTCCAAAATCCTTCCACCTATTTCTATCTCTATTTCTTTCATCACTCGCACTCACACACATAAACACTTATGACCACGTGCCACAATGTCCCAAACACGATATATTACCTCAGCTCATTGTCAATAATAATTAAGGTTATGGTCATATATGTTACAATAGTACTATTGATGCAAAATGAGATAAGACTACAGATCTGACCACCAAAGCACTTACCATACCAATCATATTTGAAGATTAGCAATATATTCCTTCCTACCAAAGCACCCTTAATTGCCTATGTATTCCTCTTTCCAATTCCAATTCCAATTCTATTCAGTTACTAGGCATGCATGTTAACTTACATGTAATGATAGGTTCTTATTAACAACATTTAAAAATTTTTGGTGTATTCGACATCATGCATGAACAAACTGTAATGAAATATATAATACCCATAATCCCCTTCCAAGGAAAAAGAAAAACTATATTAATGCAATGAGATAATGATGCATGTTACAAATGAACCCATGATACCCTGGAAAAAAATATTTTGGTCCCCTCTTTCCCGTGTGCCCCAAGAATAATAAAAAAACCTATTGAACAAAACAAAAAATACCAACAAATCCAATCTAAGCAAACCTAATAGCCCCAAGAATAGCAATAATAACATTAGACAAACCAAAATTAACAACAAAATAAACCATAAAATCGGTCCAAAGACCCAACAAAAAATACACACAAAACAATCATAAAACTCAAATCCCAATTTTTGCCCATTTAACTCTGTCTTGCTCTCTTTCCCATCTTTCTTGTTCACTATCATTTAAAGCTTGCTTCCATTTTCTCTACTCTGTCAAACCAGCAATGCTTCAGCAGAATTACTTTTTCCATTACATTCGATCCTCCCCTACGAATCTTCATAAATTTGCTTCAATTGCTCCATTGCAACTCCTAAGGAGTTCAGATTTTCTTTCAGATTGCGAACTAATATGCAGCTTTGATCTAGTCCGTCCGGTTGGCTTCCGCTTCTTTTCCTCTCTGGTCTAGTCTCATCAACTCTCCACACTCAAATTGACTGAGGTATGGTCTTAGGACTCTCTTCTCTGATCTCTCTCTCTCTGACTCTCTCTATGATATTCAGATTCTCTCTCTCTTCTCTGATATGTCAACTTCTCTCTCTACGACCTTTGATTTTTTGAGTGAAATGATAATTATCTACTACTCTACCTTTCTCTTTTCATTTTATTAATTTTTGGCTCGATAGAACTATAAAATATGAAAATAATAAAATATCTTATAATCTTTGGCACGATAAATTTATAAGATTTTTTTTGTTGTTGTTGTTGTTGTTTATGCTTTGGCCTCCCTAGCTAATTTAGAATCCTAGTTTCGTCTATGCACTTATGATCTTTGCAAGACTGCATCTTACCGGGGGCAAATATAATTTTCTTGAGGGGTAAATATAATTTTTCGTAGACTTATTTTTTAAAATCTTAATTTTATATCTACTATATAATATTTTTTAAAAAAAATTGGGGGGGGGGGGTTGCACAGCCCCCTTTGTCTGTATGTAGTTCCGTCTTAGACATTATAAACGATCTCAAATAGTGCAGCTTGTACCAAACATTGGTTGTCACATTAAATTGTTGAGCTCTTTTATTTATTTATTAATTATATTTTTTTATACAATATAGAAATTCTACTTTAGTATAATCTAGGTGTATATATTTGTGAAGTTTCTTCTTGAAAACTTGAATCTCGGCCTTTACCCACCATACTTTATAAACACTTAATACTTATGGAATGACCACCATGCTAAGGGTGCACAATGATGTTAAGCTCCTTATTATGTATTCAATAATAATATTACATTATGTCATTATATGCTTTTATTATGAGAAAAAGTATATATGTTATATATATTACTTTTAATAACTTATTTTAAATATGCGAATTACATGGGAAGATTAATATGTTGAATTTCACATAACATGGAAAACCCCAGACATGGGCAAGTCCATTAATATGTGAATTATAGTTTTAGGGATTTTCCATAATATAGGCAAGTTGCTACACTAAGAGCCACATACTTCATTGAAATTACAATTTTACCCCAAAATTGTAGGAAAGTTATGGAAATCCCCTAAAACCTTGAAAATTTTTGGAAACACATTCCTCAGATAGTGAGGTGTCTAACACCTTCCTCATGCATGCTCATGTTTCGAATTCATGTTTTTGACCCATACTTAGGACATGAGATTTTTTAACTTTTCCCTGATTTATGTCTAGCTATTAAACTCAATTAGTTATAGCTAATAGATGACCAATCATATTTAAAAATCTCGTCTATATCATGAAATTCCTTATTTTCTCTAATTGATTGATCCTCCACAAGAGCATGTAGTGCCTATAATATGGCATATATGTGTTTGAGTGAAAAACTATTTAGTGCAATGGCATCCTTTGGGGTGCCTTGTGTCTATAGTTCAAACTCCACCTCTCATCCCCATTCAATCTATCTAAAAAAAACCATTTGTATAAGTTAACAATATCCAAATTTACTAAATATTATTACAAAGCTATTGATTTATGGATTACAGATATGATGCAAACAGATATAACAGTGGATCTAAATGTGCATATTGAAGGGGACAATCAAAATCAACAAACATATGAGAGTAAGACTTCTGACTCTTATGTGCTCTGTCTTTATCTCTTGTATGCATGCAGTTAGAGCATCTCGAACATATGCGGCAAATGCAAAATTATCTCTAAATTAGAAAGTAAAAACAAAAAATGTTTCTCAAACAATCTCTCTAAAATGCAACCAAAAAAAAAACTCATTTTATAGTTAAAAATATCCAAAGTTATCAAACATCATTACAAAGCTATTGATTTATGGATCACAGATATGATGCAGACAGAAACAACAAAGGGTCTAAGTGGGCATGCTGAACAAGAAAATCAAAATCAACATCAGAATTTTGAGAGTAAGATTGATGACTCTAAATGCTGTCTTTATCTCTTGTATGTATGCAATTTTAGCATTTCCAATATATGTGGCAAATGCAAAATTCTCTCTAATTTTGGGACTGAAAACATAAAATATTACTCCAACAGTCTCTTTAAAATGCAAAAAATAAAAAAAATAAATAAAAAAATAAAAATAAAAATAAAGGCTCATAAACAATCAGTTGCTTGGTTAGGAGTGTTACTGTTCATTAGCAATTTAATGAAATAAAAATTTAACACAACCCATTAAAATATTCAATCTATCTTAATGGCCATAAACTCATTTCCCTTTTCAAATGTCTCTAAACAGAGACAATCAAAGCACAAAATACAATTTTGTTATTATAGAACTCATCAAGTCATAACAATATAACAAACCATGACAACAAAAATTAAAGGGATAGAGAAGCCAATTTAACCCAATTGAGCTACATGCACTTGGTGATGGGGAGGATGAGTGGTAGTGAAGTGGACGAGTGAGGCAAGTCTTGGTTGATTTCTTGGGTTTTGGGCATTTAAAACCAATCTGATCTAATCCCTTCACATTCCGTGTGTGTGCATGTGCGCGTGTATGCATACTACACCCAACAGTATAAGATGGAATTTTGAGAAAGTATGCTACAAAAGCTTTTTGACTGCAATAAAAATGCAAGAATCAAAGTCTGGGAAAACCTTCAAAATAAGTGTGTAAAGTTGGTACCTTAAAACTAGAAAAGCTAGATCAAAATTGTGTTAGGAAAAGTAAAATAATAGGAGTTGAAAGTTGTGCTAGCATATAACGTGCACTGTATGCTCAGCATATGGTTGAGCATGATAATTACATGAAATCATTAAATTCAAGATTCCCTCCCCTCTGAGGATAAAGCAAGAAACCCACAAAAAGTTGTCCTAAACACTCTAGAAACGTCCTCCTCTCAATTTCCTTCATCAAAATCAAGCTTCTAAGGATATAGTTCTCTTATCCCTTCTCTTCTCAGATTCCCTTATTATCATGAAGTTATGATATGAATAAATCTTTTATTGTTTAAATAGCGTGCTAAGCGTGGTTTAGTTTAGGATGTGAATTTGGATACGTTGATAGTATGTTAGTCTTTATCCTAAATTGAATATATATGCACGCATGCTTAAAATGGATATCAATTGATCTTGCATGCTTATGTACTTCCATATATATGTGCCTACCTATTTTCAAATGATTTAATTTATTCTTACCCACTCTTGATTTACATGCCTACCCATTTTTATGTGCATTGATTAATATGCTTACCCAATTTCACAGTACATGCTCACATACTTTGATTATGTTTTCTTCAATTTCTATATGCCTTGATATGTGCTCACCCTTTGTTTGGATGCCATGGTTTATTTTACTAGTTCTCGCATGTATGAATAATATTCATATGGATATAACCATGAAATTTCATTAGACCTATGCATGTGATAGTTGATTTTGGCCATATATTTGATTTTCCATTTGGTTCCATGCATGTAATGAGATAGTGACTAGTCATGTTAGATATATACCGATGAGATTGATGAAAGTTCATTGTTAGTATTCATGTGAATAACGATTTATCTTTGAAAGTTCATTTGTTAGTATTCATGACCTCCACAATAAATAAAATCTAAATGGCATCGAATAAAATGATTATTATAGTTGTGATTAGTAAGGGCGTGTCTCGACATGGCCCACTGACACATCCTTATTAATCATAACTCACCATGTTGCAAGTTGTGGCATAAAATTGTGCCTAATTCAGTATCCTTAGCATTATTACAAATTAGGTGGAGTCACCACTACTCTCATCTTATTTTTTTGGGTGAACAAGATTGACAGTATAAATATCTATTTTCTTCAAGAACGTATGCATTACTTTAAAGTCAAATTTAATATTCGTTATTATTATTTGATTTCAACCATGAACTTAACTATGGTTTCCAAGCCTATGAATTTTATTTCCGTATAGTTATTTTTTGCTTGATACAACTAGTTCATATCATTGTTTAACTGTCAAGCTCACTACTTTCTTTTGATAAAGTTATTTTTTGGTAGAATAGTTTTGACTTTTAAGCGAGACCTTACACTTTTTTTAGAATGAGTGAGATGTTACGCCTTGTATGAAAAGCTTTAAAAATTTTGCAGTCAGTGGCTCATATAACTGGGTTTATGGCGTCACATCACCAAAATTTCATAGTTTATGTTCTGCTTAAAGTTCCAGGCCAAACAACATCTCAGTACCTTCGCCTCTATCGAGCTGCCGTAAAAGGTAATTGGCAAGACGCTAAGAAAATACTTAAGGATGATCCAGATGTCGTTCGATATTCCATTACACAAACCGAGGAGTCAGTTCTTCATATTGCATTCGCATCAAAACACATGGCTTTTGTAAAAGAACTGGTGCAACTTTTGTCTGACGACGAATTAGAACTGAGAAACAAAGAAGGAGAAACAGCCCTTTTCTTTGCTGCGAAATCAGGAATTGTGGCAATTGCTAAGGAGATGGTGAAAAAGAACAATAGACTCCCCTTAGTCCCCAGTAAAGAAGATAGGACACCACTTCACAAAGCAGCTTTGCTCGGACTTAGAGACATGGTGTCTTATCTATTCACTGTGACTTCTTTTGAACGTTTGAGTCCTTCTGAACGCATGGAGATCCTTGTGGCTACTATTACCAATGATATGTATGGTATGTCCCACATCTCAATAATTGTGAGTTTGAGGCAATTAATTGAAAATGCCATTACATCATTTGATATCCTTACAGAAAATTTTGATTGGGCATGAAAACTTTGACAATGATCAAATGTTTTTATTTATTTATTTATTTATTTTTTTTAATGGACAGGTATAGCACTCGAAATTCTGAAAAAAAGTCGAACACTACCAACTGCAAACAACGAAAAGAATATTGAAGCACTGCATGAGTTGGCCAGAAAACCTATTGCAATTGGCAGCAAAAGTCAGCTATCATTTTGGAAAAGATGCTTAAACTGTTAGTCTGACTCAAACCCAATTTCATTCTTTGTGTAGATATAACGTTTCCCAAGTAGGTCTTTATGTTACATTTTTCTGACCTCAAGTAGGTTTTTATGTTACATTAAACACAATATGTGATTCTTCTCCCCCCCCCCCCCCCCCCCAAAAAAAAAAAAAAAAAAAAAAAACAATATATGTGACAACTTTACTCGAATCAACTTGGAATGAGAAGTAGCTTATTCTCATTAAATTTTAGATGATATTTACTTCCTAAACCATCAGAAATTCTCATGAGGTAGACCTTTTTCTATTTGAAATGTCTTGTCCGTTGTAATACTTGTGCCTGTTTCCTTTATAGACATAAAAGAGCATTGTAGGTTAGCTCTCTTTAAAATTTATTTATTTATTTTGGAATTTTAAATATTTTGGTAGGTGGTGGAAGGCAGCATTTATAAATCTTTTTATTTTATTTTCATAAAAAAGATCTTTTTATTTTTATTTTTCATCTTTTTTTATATTTTAAGATAAGTTAGTCATCCAATGGGCACAACTAACCAGAAAAAACCACTAGACTTGAAATTGTTAATGTCATTGTGCTTTGAAATTTATATTAAATTTCAGGGAAAAAAAAAATTTCTTGAGCCACAAAACTCTTGGCCGATTAATCATCTTTGTCATTTTCTTTGCAAATCTTTCAATATATATATATTTTTTTTTTCGATAGTTGCAACAAGAAACAAAAGATTTGAACCTTAGATGTTATGGACATTCTAAGAGGCGTCTATCAATTGAGTTACAAAACTTTTGACTTTTATTACAACTAGCTTGTAACTTCATGCATATAAATGAGATATATTTATAAATATGCATAATTTAAGGCATATTAAAATTTTACTAATTTGATATATAATAATATAATGTTTGTTTATTTGAAAATATAAAATACCTACAAATAAAATAAATATAATTTTATTTGAAACAAATGAAAAAGAAATTATTTAAATTCTTATTTATGAAATTCTCAATTTTGATTTGTCCAACCACTATAGTAATAATAATAATGATCATCATCATCATAATATAAAAAAAATGAATCAATGATTGTGATTTTTTAAGGTTTATTAATTTTTAATTCTATAGTTTTCTCACTTAAAAACTCATATAGCACACAAATTTAAAAAAAAAAATTAAATTGGACTCCTCGATTTTTGTAGTGTAGTAAATAGCTGACCAAAATTAAAGAAATTAGATGAAACACATGACATAAAATTAGACTCCAACTTAATATCTAATATGAATGTTAAAATGATGTATCAAGGTTTTTGTATGTTGGAAGTTAAACTTAATTTATGAGACTCTTTTTTATTTATTAAAAAAAAAAATATTGGTATAAGAATAATGAGGGTAGTATATGTAATTAAAGCAAGTGGGAGTTTCTTTAGGTTATATGTGAGTTTTTTTTTTTTTTTTTTTTTTTTTTTTATGGGAAATAAGAGAATTTCATTCAACTGAAAATGAATTACAAAGAAGAGAAAAAGCTTGAGCTTTACAGACAGAGATCCTCAATAAGAAGATGCTCAAGGAAACTTGGAAAAGACATTTTCCAAACTTGTGAAACACCAGAATTCCCAGCCACCTTTGCAAGCTCATGGGCAACTCTGTTGCCTTCCCTTTTCGGATGTTTAAAAGAACACCAAGATAACACAGCAGCCATTTCTCTGATGTTTCTGATTATGTGCCCAAGCTCTCCACCATGGATTCCATCATTAATTGCTAGAATAATGGATAAGGCGTCGGACTCAAAGATAGCGTGGGAGACTTCCATTTCCACTGCAAGAAGCACACCATCTTGCAAGGCCAGAGCTTCTAAGATCTCAGCCGAGTATGATGCGGGTAGAACCTTGTTTGATGCTACTAGAACTTCACCCATATTATCGCGAATGACTACACCGATGCATGATTTCCTCCCATCTTTAAAGGCTGCTTCATCAGTGTTGATTTTAATGAAGCCCATAGGTGGAGCTTTCCACTTGGACCGAGGGATGGACTGAGAAAAACTCGGACAAGAGCAAGTTACCTTGAATTCGGCCAAGACTCCACTTGCCATTTCCCAAGCATGAATTGGAGGGGAACTCGAGTCCTCATGGATTGCTTGATTGCGATTCCACCAAATCGACCAGGCAACGGCAAAGAAAAGCTCTAAATCATTCGGGGAGCCTTTTGCAATAAAATCTAAGGCAATATCCACCAAGTCACAATAAGAGGAAGAGAGGTCCACATGACAATTGTACCAAAATACCCAAGTCATTTTTGCATGATAGCAATGAAGAAGTGCATGGGCTGTGGTCTCAATGGCTTTGTCACATAGGGGGCAGAAGCTAGAGCGATGAACACCTCTGTGGTTTAGATTTTTCATAGTTGGAAGACCGTTGACACAAGTCCTCCAAGCAAAAATTTTGATCTTCGGAGGGACTTTTTGCTGCCATATCCACTTCCATAAAAGGGTCCATGAGCTGCTTGAGGTGCTTTCACCTTCCTCCATTGAATCCACAATACCTGAAGCTATATGATATGCACTTTTAACTGTAAACTCACCCCTCTTGTTGCCTATCCAAATAAGACAATCTTCGGGCAAATTATAGTTTAATGGGATTTTAAGGATGGTGCTGGCTTCATGGGGCAGAAAAGTAGCATTAATTACATCAATCTTCCACCATCTAGTGTCGATGTCTATGAGGGAAGACACCCAAGGAAAGTCTCCATAGCCAGCTTGGGGGGAAATCACCTTGTGGGTTAATGGTGTTGGCAATCATCTATCATCCCAGATATGGATTCGCCGGCCATTGCCTTCCTTCCATCTTGTGCCCCTTTTAATAACCTCAAGACCATTGTGGATGCTCCGCCAAGCATATGAGGGGTTACTCCCTTTTTTGGAATTGAGGACATCATCAAAAGGAAAGTATTTTGCTTCGAAAACCCAGGCCACTAGGGAGTCAGGGTTTGTGAGAATTCTCCAACCTTGCTTAGCTAGCATGGCAAGGTTAAAGGTTTGAATGTTTCTGAAGCCCATACCTCCATGGAGTTTAGATCGACACATCTTCCTCCAACTAACCCACGCAATCTTGTTCTCTTTGTCCTTTTGCTCCCACCAAAAGCTCCTCATCATACTTTCCAAGTCATGGCAAAGAGTCTTGGGGAGTTGGAAGCAACCCATAGTGTATGTAGGCACTGCTTGAGCCACCGCTTTGATTAGGATCTCCCTCCCACCAATTGAAAGGAGTTTACCCTTCCAACTGGCAAGCTTTTTTGCCACTCTGTGAGATTTTATGACAGTAGGAGTTCATAAAATAAATTTAAATTGGGGGTTGGTAATATACTATAATATTGTCAAGTTCAAATCAAAGAGTTAGAGGAGAGAAATATAAATATCGAAGAGTTCTCTTACTCTTTCTTTCCACTCTCTTTCTTATGGTACGTTTGGATTGCAGGGAGAGGGAGAGAGAGCAACCATGGTTTTAAAAAAGGGACCGAACTGTTCGGTTCAAATTGAAACTGGACATTAATCCGGTCCGGTTATTATTAAAAACCAAAAATAAGAGAAAAACTGCAAAAAATCATAAACCACCAGTTCTATCGGCAAAACTAGAAACCGGTATGGTTAAACTAGTTTTAAGTAGTTCTTCATAAAAACTTCTGCTGTTGTGTTTTTGAAAAAAAAAATTAAGAAAGATAGAGATATTGTTTTTTAAAATGCTCTTAAGTCTGAAGTGGTGCAGCTTAAAACGGCCACAATGACCCCAAAAAGGCAAAAATATCAGATTTACCATCTTTGGGTTGAGGAAGAAGCTCAAAGATGAAGCAGATTTACAATTTTACAATGATATGATCTGTGCTTCAGTTGAGGCCTTTTTTGGTTCCATTCAATGTGTGTGTTCCGTGTGGTGCCACGTTGTTGGCATGCAAGGTAGTAAATTTCTTTTCCATTAGTCATGAGTGATCAAGACATTTCTTTTTCCTTTAATAAAAATAAAAAAATAAAAAAAAAAAAAAAAAAAAAAAAAACAGTGTCATCTCATTTCATTAATTTAAAAACACGAAAATGAGCATAAATTTATATATAGCTATGAATTAAATAACCAAATAATTATGGTTGTGTTTGTTTTGGATGTAAATGATTTCAGGAAATCATTTTACACCTCTATGTGTGTTTGGTAAACTCAGGAAAATGGGTCAAACAGAAATCATTTTTCGTGCTGACTGTAAAATAACACTTTTGAGGCGTAAAACCATTTCAGCCTCTATTTTACCTTCAAATCAATTATACCCGAGGGAAGCTTCTCACACTCCAAGCACTCCTCACACTTCTCCCTCCCAAAACTCCTCACAAACACACTCCAAGGCAGTTGTGACCGAGCTCCACAGAGCAAGACATGCCAACACAGGTCACCGTTCGACGACCTAGTTCGTGCTCCTCCTCTAGTCCGTGCTCCTCCACTGACCCACAGTTTGCCGATCCACCCATGTTGAGTCCGATCCACCCTTTATTTCACTCCAACAACCTCACCTGACCTCCGATCCACCCTTTACTTAGTCCGATCCAGTCACCTCACCTCCGATCCACACACCTCTGACCCATCCTCTACAAAAGTCGATCCACCCACAGTCTTTCCCTCAATCTCTCAATCTTTCTCTCTTTGATCTCTGTGTTTTTTTTTTTTTTTTTTTGGTTGTAGTGGTGTGGGTGGTGGTGGTGTTTTGGTGGGTTTTGTGTGAATAGTGGTGGATTTTCTGTGGGTGATGATGGATTTTGAGATATAAAATTTGTTTGAAAGTTGAGAAAATGTGAAAAATTTGTAGGAAAATAATATTTTCAAAATGTTACAAAACACTAAAAATTGTTTTCTAATATAATTTTTAAAATGCAACCAAACACTAGAAAATATTTTCCTTTCTCGAAAATATTTTCATTTGAAAATATTTTACACCCGAAAAATATTTTACACTGAAATAAATGCAACCTATATATTAACTAAATATTAATATGTTATATATAATTAATTAATTCATATACTAAATAAGTCTTTGGTTATAATTTAGTATTTTTATTGTTTAAATATAAGATATAAAAGCTTACTTAAATCATTTTAAAAAAATTTATATATTTTTAACTAAACATATTTACTACTATTAGCTTATTAGTTATATAAAAAGACCTATTATTTATTTTTATAATTTAACTAAATTATTTATGAGGTCTTAGATTGAATCATCGATCCAACTTCAGTTAGATCACAAAACCAATAACTAGTTTTTTTTTTTTTTTTTTTGGTTCTTTGTCCGTTTTGGTTTTTAAAATCATGAGAGCAACAGTCAACTCTACTCTACTATACTCCTCCTCAATTAAAACGGGTTATTAATGTACTTTGTAAGTTTGGGTCACTTTCTTTGATTGTTGTGCGAATGTTTTGGACTGCAACTGAGGAAAGCTCACCAATATTTGTTCCAACACTGTGTTCTTAGATTAAATAATTAATATTTCTTTTTGACTAAATGATTTTTGAATTGATTTTTTCTCCCAAATTCCAGGGTTCAAAGGTATCCAGAACAAAACTTCTATGCAGGCATTAGTCCATGAATTGGTTGAACTAGTCTCGAACGAGGTTCAACTATTCGAAGACAGAGACAAGTTGGACGAAGTTCGCGCTCTACTTCAAGATGCTGCAGAATTTGGGAATAGTGAATTTCTTAATATACTTGTCCGCTCTTATCCTAATATCATATGGACAAGAGACAAAGCCGATCGAAGTTTATTTCACATTGCTGTTATGTATCGGCAAGAGAGTGTCTTCAATCTAATATATGAGACTGTTGCTGTCAAGGAAATAATTCTAACCTATGTTGATGTGGAAAAAAAGGAGAACGTCATGCACTTAGCGGGATATTTGGCTCCGTTAAATCGATTAAATATCGTATCAGGAGCAGCTCTTCAAATGCAACGGGAGTTGTTGTGGTTTAAGGTGGGTGTTAGTATGTATTATTTTAGTTTCCTTTTCTTGTGCATGTTTACACTTACGAATTTACTACTCCAAAACTGTAGGGGCTAGAAATGATTGTGCTGCCTTCATTCCAGAAGATAAGGAACTCTGATAACCTAACACCGTGGGATTTATTCACAAAGGAACATGAAAATCTACGGAGTGATGGTGAAAAGTGGATGAAGGATACAGCTAACTATTGCATGCTTGTGGAAACACTGATTACCACTGTGGTTTTTGCTGCAGCTTTCACTGTACCGGGTGGTAGCAATCAAGAGACAGGCACTCCTATTCTTTTGAAAAGTATTTGGTTTAGGGTGTTTTTCATATTTGATGCAATTGCACTGTTATCGTCTTCGACTTCAATATTGGTGTTCTTGTCAATTCTCACATCACGTTTCACGCAAATGGATTTCCTCGTGTCATTACCATCAAAGTTGGTGTGGGGACTCACCGCCCTCTTCATCTCTATAGTAGGCATGGTGGTAGCCTTCAGTGCAACCTGCTTTTTGGTCTTTAAAAGTGAAATACCGTGGCTTCCTACTGGTATAATTGCTTCGGCTTTTGTCCCAATTATTGTGTTCGTTTTGCTACATTATCAACTTTGGGCTGATATCATGCGCTCTACATACTGGTCTGGGTTTCTTTTTAAGCGGAGTAAACATAGAATCTTCTAATGGACAATGATGCCAATTGGGAACTGTTTGTGGTTGTCTACGTAATTCAAAGTGTCGACTTTTTAATGTTTCAAGAGCACCACAATTCGTTACATGACTATAAGTTTGTCTTGGGATTGTATTCTAATAATCTTGATTGGACTACTTCCGTCTTTTTTATCATTATTATTACTCATCTTGATTAAATTTCACTTGTATTTTCCCCTCTAAGTATTTCGGTTGTAGTAAGTGAAATTAAAGGTTTTAAGGAATAAGGATTGTGTGAATGTTTTTCATCAACAAATGTGGGACCAAATCAGAATTTATCTGAAACCTTTCTTCGAAGAACCTTCATTGTGTGGGTCCTTCATGTGTTTAAAGATGTTGGTTCTCAAAGTTATCACAAGGTTTCATTCAATTGTGATCTCTCCAGCTTGGAGGACAACCGTCTTATGTGTTTCAACAGGAGTGAAGGATGATCGTTTGGTTATAGCATAACTGGAGGTTCTAGGGATTGAACTTTGAAGATGATGAAGGCCTCTTCTTAGGTGTCGTAAGAGCAGAGTCTTTAGCAAGAGAGAAGAAGAAAAATAACTTGTGAGTTCTTCTTTGAGCAAATTACACTCCCTTAAATGTAATAGGAGATGAAAATCCCACCCAAAGGTTTTATAAAGACGACAAATAAGTTCATCTCCTCCCACATTTACTTTCCTAATGGAATATTCTATTATATAAGTGTCAATGTGAGAGAGAATGCAATTATCAGTTGCATTATAAAACTTCAAAGGTGGGAGTGTCATTCATTGAAGCATTTGGGGGTGTGTCATTTCGTGAAACCTCAATGGAGGTTGGAGTAATTTATCCTTTTTCTTTTAAGGATGAGTTGAATAATACAATAGATTAGAGCATCTTAAAGGATAAAATTCAAAAACAATCCGTAAAGTTTGGATTAATGCCATGTGTTACTATAACATTTCAAAATACTATCCTTCTTTGATTTTAAATAATTAAAATAAAATTATTTTTTTGGAAACCACTCCTATACTATTTCCCAAAAACCAAGACACTTCAAGCAGATAGCAAATGAAAATAAAAAGTTAACGTCTTGCATTAAGACAAAGGTTGAACTTATCATGCAATTGCAAATACCTGCAGTGCTTGAGGGAATCTCTCCATGGACTTTGGAACCTTGAATTCGACACTTTTCTATGTAAGATGTAGCTGATTGAGCAACCAAGCAAGCAAAAGAGGTCAGAGGCTGAGGTTACAATCAAAGGTTTCTTGTCCTCTTCTGCATCTTGGTTAATCTGTGTGTATATATATTACATTGAAGCAGAAGTTGAATTTGACTTTAGGCATGAGATTTGGAGTAGAATTTGCTAAAATGATCAACTTGAGAAAGTATAGCATATATCACACAGCATTTCATGTCACAGAGTAAAGATAGACACGCCAAAGTATAGGGAAAACAATGCAAAAAAACTAAAATGTAAGAAATGAGCAAAAGATGTGGCATATATACACATATATAAGAAGCAAAAATGAACGTCAAATTATGAGATTAGACAGAAGAAAAACTACAGCACTGCTGTTTTCGATAAAGTACTCATTTAGAGGCCTTAACAGAGCACATGGAAGATGAGGGTAATGTAATTCAACACCAGCATAATTTTCCCCCAGCCACACTGTCCATACCTTTTACTTCTCATCTCAGATTTAAACAAAATTGCATATGTGTCAGTTTGAATAATCTTGATTTAAGACATAAGCCTTCCAAGAGTATATATAAGGCTATATTATGGTAATTGCTAACTTTCATTCAAGTTTAAAGCACAAGTTCTCCAGTATTATTCTCCGAAATAAGTATGGAAAAATGTACAGTAACAACAACCCTGAACAACAAATCGTATCCAAAATTTTAGATACACGAGATATCTTGGCTCATTTTACTCTTCCAAACCTTCCATCTTTAATCTCTCTTGTTTTATCTTCTCCCTTTCTAATACGATTTACAAGAATCAGCCTCACCAAAATAAAAAGGTATTTGGGGGTATGGCTACATACCTATCAGCACTAGGTACGTCCTTTTTAGATATGATTTAATTTCCTCCTGCTTGACTTGGCATTTGGGTCTCTACTCTTTCTTACTATTTTTCCTCTCAAGAACTGGATAAAAAGAAGAGAATCAAAGAGACAACAGACTAATCTATATGTTATAGAAGCTCACAAGCCAATTCTTTTACCCCAACAAGCTAAGCTGTCACTATTTTAAACACCAGGGCAAACAGAAATATGGAAAGGTAAAAGGTTTTAAGATTTGACTGGGGTTCAATTGGAGGTCGCACAATAATTAATTACAATTTAAATATAATAAATTTGTAAAAATTAGCCATGGTTACCGAAACTATATCTATTGAAATTTAAACAATCTTTAAACATACTTTCCCAACTCCTATGAGAAAAAAATGGAACCTCATGAAACGGAGCTCACTTCCCTTTGGTGCCAAAACTAATTATAAAGTAGAAGTGTAATTAATCCTTGCACTACAACAAAGCACAGTTGCATAAAAAAACAAATGAATTCCAAAGTTTCACATTGTACGAGACAAAGATTTAACAACAACAACAGCAAAACAATAGTACGAGATTTAATCTAAAGCAACATAAAAAGAGCAAATCGTAACTTACAAAATCAAAAGTACTCCTTATTTCATAAAGCAGTAAATTCGTATGAAAAATAACGCCTTCTAAATCACATATAAATTATGAAAAGAAAGAATCAAAAAAAGTCAATAACCAT
Source organism: Quercus mongolica (assembly GCA_011696235.1). Taxonomy (NCBI): domain Eukaryota; kingdom Viridiplantae; phylum Streptophyta; class Magnoliopsida; order Fagales; family Fagaceae; genus Quercus; species Quercus mongolica. The sequence continues at coordinate 17,501,476 of CM022243.1, forward strand.
TAATAAACACACTTACTGAGGTCGGCAGTGAAGGAGTCATAGCAAAGCTTTCTCAGGGCTGTGAAGAAAGGCTCACTGCGTAAAGGCAGCAGTCTTAGTTTGATAAACCTGGAAAATATTATCCCTTTTTTTTTTTCAAATTCAAGTTCAATCCGCTTTTGAACACTGACAAATACATTTCCTGATTTCCGCTTAATTATAACAATATATTTTATTAAAAAAAGATATATATATATATATATATATATATAGATGTTGTCAAAAAAAATTATTATAACAATACTGTGACATAGTTCTCTCTTTCATGCAGTACTTCCTGCACTGGACTCAAGTCAAGCCCACGAGTATTTACTATTACTCCAACAATCAAGCTCTTTCTCTCTAAACTACAGATATTGTAATTTTGCTTAATTTGGGTTTTGAAATTTTCAGATTGTCCTAAAATATTCAAATTTCAGCTTACTTTCCTCGCCCACAAATTGAAATCATCATTTTTTTTTTTTTTTTTCAAATCTCATTTGTGGAATGCTGAGATTACCATGAAAAATGGGTTTTAGAGGGATCAAAGAGGGATAAAAATGAAAAGGGAATCAATGGGTTTGACGCAATGGTGTTTTACCTCTATATTAACATTTTAGTTCGTTAACAGCCAAAATAACTCAAATGGCCAATTTAGAATCAAATGCATTTTAGCCTATTTTGTTTCTTTTGCCAAGGTTTCATGCTCCAGTGATATGGTCAATGACTCTAACTTTACGGATTGCTCAAATCTACAATCCCCATTTATATATTTTTTTAATTATCATCATCATCATTATTATTGTTATTATTAATATTATTATAGTGATGCAATGGAAGATAATCAAATCCTAAGACCTCTAGCATTGGATAAATCCCATTTCTTCCAAAGAGTTTGAAGACTTGTGCACATTTTAATTGAGAACTTTATTTTACAATTTTCTCTGTCAAATTTGTCTAAAATATGCCTAGATCCAGCTAGAGGCTTCCTTACAATATTTTGCACTCCTTGTATAGGGCCATATGCTTCATGTGAGAATAGTTGCAGCCTAAAATGGTTATCAGTGTGACAAATTCTTTTAATGAAAAATGAAAATTTCTGATTGTGTATCTCCAGACTGACGATCTTTCTCATTATGTTCAGATACCATGCAATTGAGAAAGAAAAATACGACTATAAAAATGGTTGCACCATTATGATTTCTCCAACATGAACAACCAGAATCTAATAAACTAATTAAATGTCTGAGAGCATACCTCAGTGTCAGCCATGTTTGAACATATAGATGCTACCAACAGTTTCAATACAGAAAGTTCTGGCCTCATTACCTGGCTAATCATCTCTTCCAACCACAAAACAGCTTCATATTGCCTGCCCATGGAGCAAAGACCCATGATAATTATATTATAAGTATCAACACTAGGCCAGTGTGATTTGATTAAAATAACCTGAAAATCTTGACCTGCTTCAAGATATCTCCTTTCATGACATATAATATCGATTAAAATGCTGTAAGTTTCCTTGTCTGCATTGCAACCCAACTTCTTAGCCATATCCTTCAAATACCCTACAACAAGGACCAATTTCCTCTCATTACACAATCCTTTCAGCACAAGAGTATATGCCCAAACATTTGGTACACAACGTCCCCCCCTTTCTTCTTCAATTACCTTCACTGCTGCATCAACATTCCCTCCCCTACACAACGCTGCAACCTTGGCTTCATAAGTTAAGTATGTTGGCCTAAATCTTCTTCCTTACATTCAAATGATAACTTTGTTAGCCTCACTAATCTTACCTTCATTGTAAAGATCAAGAACCATAGCACTATAACTAACCAAACTGGGAATCCCACCTCTGATCAAAGCTTCATTAATCAAGCACTTGGTGCCTTCTATATCTTCACAAGTACTACACTGAATGAGATAAAAAGATGGTGGAAACATCGTTTAGGAGCCTTCAGCCCCTTCCTTAAAATTTACCAAGAATTTACACAGCCCTTTCAACTTGACGATTATCACATAAAGCATATAACAAGGCTCTATAGACTACAATATCCACACCACTACCCTTCTGAGAGATCCTCCAAAACATTGAATACAACAAATGAGTGGCCTTATTCAACCTCCCATCTTCACACAACCCTTTCATTGGAATCCGATAGCTTTCCTTCTATGGATAGAAAAATTAATAATTCATCTCCAGGAAGACTTGCAATGCAAGATCAGAAAAACCCCTCTGGCACAGAGCATCCATGAGCAAGTTCAGGAACCGAATCTGAGACTTCACTTCCCACCCATAAGAGCTCTATAAGAACAAGGGTTGAGTGGCTTCAAGTTCAGATTCATTGACCAATATCTGCAACAGGGTATTGAAAGATTCTGTCCTATTCATGCAGTTGAGGAATGCTTTTAAAAGAGAGACTGCTTCATATAGCAGTCCAACAACCACATAGGTTTTGATAGCATTAACAAAGACTGAACCTTTGCATTCAAACGAATCTTCTTTCAACTCACAAATCTGTCCTGCATTTCCTAGGATGCCAATAATGGTGGCATAGACCGGACAATTATGACCGTAATTGGGTTACTTATATTTGGCTTCCTTGAATATTTTTTGGAGTGCTGTCGGTGTCAAAAGTCTTGGCCATCTCACAATCATGATGTTTTAATATCGAGTCAATCATACCTCCAACATCTGCAACATCACAGAAACAATAAGTCCTGAAAGATAAGCTAATAAGTCAGCACAGAACAGCAAATTTATTAATCTGCATGAACACATGATATATAAAAAAATCCAAAACTCACAGTGAATGTTGGGCATGTATTGTGTGTAGGCTTACGATTGCATTCTTTGTGAAAAAAAATAATAAGAATTCTTTGCATGAGTTCAATCATGTTGAATTTTTATCTTTCTTTGGCACAGTATAGAAACATTAACGTGCAGAGCCTTTGCATCTTTATATATAGGACAAAACAAAATAACATGGTGACTCTAATAAGATTACCTGAACTCCTACAAATATGTGTCAGACAGAGATCTTGTTAGTACATACAATATTGAAGTACATTTGCATAAGCATTTCATCAAACACCTGAAGTGCAAACCTACGACTGTTTGCTAAGATTCATACAAAGTATATCATAACATGTCAAATGTGAGCCAAAACAATATGAAAAATTTTAAAAGATACATAAAAAATTGAGAATATATATATACACCCAATCATTATATTTGAATGTACATACTAGTTAAGGAAAAAACTAGAACTGGTACCCATGGCCCATTAATTCCAATGAGCAAATGGTTTGGGGTATAAACATATAAAAGACACAACTAGACCACCATTACCCACTGGCAACTTTTTTATTTTGGACCTGTTTTCTTGTGAATTTTTACAAGATTAGACAATACACTAGTCAGCCCCACAGCAATAAAATATTCATTTCGAAGCCCTTAACAGAACATAGAATGATCAGGACACAAGAGGGTAATGTAATACAACACCAACACTCTTTTATAAGTTGGCTTTCCTTTCAGGACAGATTGCTTATAGGCTTCTTAATAAATGGGATATGAGGGTGATATCTAATGTGCTTATTCTATAAAAACTTTACTGAACTTGTGATCAGTTTTTCCGTCAAATATTCTCTCACTCCTAGAATTTGGTGCAATCTTATGCATTTGTTCACGGATCACAAATTAGTGCGTTCATGACTACATGGCATGAAATTAGTGGGGTATTTTGATAATTTATAGAGGAAAAATTTCAGATCTATTTTTTTTTTTTTTGAGAAAAAAAAAATCAGATCCCCTTTATTTTAAGTGCGCTGCAATAATATCTCATCTTTTTCATTAAAAAAAAAGAAATTGAATAAACAAACAAATGTTTTTCCTAGTTTCGTAACGTCACAAAATAAAAATAAAAATAAATAAAGATATTAACAACTTAGGTTTATTTGAGATCTATTTATTTTATGAAAATTGAAATTTTTTTGTTAAAAATATTGTAAATAAAGGTAAAAATTAATTAAAATAATATAATAAAACTTATAAATAATATCAAAAAGTGTAATGATATTTATAAATAGTAACAAAAATAAGCCAAATAATAAAATAAATTAGTTTTTTTTATGTAGAGTCAAACTACAGTAAAAAAAAAAGAATTAGAGTCAAACGCACACTTAGCCTAAAGCGAAATAAAAATTAAGAAGAGCAAATTATAAGCTACACAATCAAAAGCACTGTTCATTCCGTAAAGCGTTAATAAATCAACTAGAAGGACAGATTGCCATATGAGGGTGATATCATGTGCTTATTCTATAAAAACTTCACTGAAACTTGTGATCATTTTTTCCGTCGGGTATTCCCTCACTCCTAGAAGTTGGTGCAATCTTATGCATTTGTTCACAGTTCACAAATTAGTGTGTTCATGGCATGAAGTTCTCAAGTGGGGTATTGATAATTTACAGAGGGAAAATTTCAGATCCCCTTTGTTTTAAGTAGTGTTCGCTGCAATAATATCTACAGTATATTTTGTTGTATTGAGCTTATCAATAATATCTCACCTGATTCATCAAAAACAGAAATTGAATAAATAAACAAATGTTTTCCAAGTTTCACTCTGTAACATCACAAAATAAAAATAAAAATAAATAAAAGTTATTGACAACTTAATCTAAAGCGAAATAAAAACTAAAAAGAGCAAATTATAAGCTACACAATCAAAAGCACTGCTTATTTCGTAAAGCGTTAATAAATCAACTAGAAGGTCTTAGACTTATAATTCTTTATAGCTTTAGCTATTGCTAAAACTCAAATTTGAAATTTCCAGAAGGGTTTGGCCCTAACTATGCCCAATTATTCCAGCGCTCTTCAAGTTAAATTTAACGCAACTATTTAAGTATCTGTCCTTTTCATGAAATGAAGATGAGGAATCAATTTAACAAGATATCAATTTCGTCCTGTTTTTAGTAGCCGAACCTATAATGTCGGCTTTTCAAATTCCTCTACCTGGGCCAAAATAAGGTGGCGAATGAAGTCTTGGTTGTTATAAACAGTTGGGTCTAAGAATCCACTGTTCTTTCCACATCCTCCAAATTACACTGTGATTAATGTTCATCAAAAGCTCAGAATTAAGTTCATTATCCAGTTCCAACAAAAAAAAAAAAAATCATGTTCATTATCCAGTAAAATCTTCTTGGCTCTTGTGGATTTCAAGAGATCTAATTGGGTGAGAGGTTTAACATCTAGCTGAGTTAATTTTTTAATGAGAGCAACATCAGGTTCATCACTGACAGTATTTTCATTATACACCAAACATAACTTGGCACATTAGTTGGGTGTAAAATTGAATGTCTCTAGACTTATTAATCTCTAATAGATAAAGACTAAGTTAGTTCAAATACTCCACCAAACCCAACTTTAAGTCTTAAACCCCTTGTTCATCGACCGAATGACCGAATTCATCTTTAAAACATAGTTACTAAACATAGACCAACTTGGTTGATGAACCAATACTTTGATTTTAGTAGTTAGTTAGAGTGTTTAAGCATATGACCCGTTTAAAGTTACTCAAATTTGGTGGGTTCTTTGTAACACATTTAAATTTTAATTAAACCTGTAGCTAAGTCGATAACCCACTAGTTAAACCAATATGACTCAATGTCCTAAAAGCCTATACCATGTCAAATTTGCTTCGACCTAATTATAATCATAGTTTTAAAAATCGGACCGGACTGGCCAGTCTGACTAGTTCAACCAAAAACCGGTCATTCATCAGGTCCGATTATGATTAAAAACCAAAAATCAATCAAAAATCGAAAATAATCAGAAACCGGCTAGTTTTCAACTGTAAAAATTGGGAACCAGTATGGTTGAACCAGTTATTGGCCGATTTGGTTGGAAACCAAAACCAACCTAAAAATGCTCACACCTCTCTCAGTCTCTCACTCTCATTTTTTTTTCCCCCTTAAAGCTAGCTTTTTGGAGTCGTGATCCTACCCATGCGTCACAAATCTTTAGAGAAAGAGGGAAAACAAACCCATAGACACAGAGTGAGAGAAAGACCTAAGCTTGTTTGGATTTGGAGAGGAGAGACCACACTTAATACATACATTAGCCTCAATCCATTTGAAACCGAGTGGCCAGATATTTTACTTCTTTTTTTTTCCCCTTAAAGAATCAGATAACAGAGGACTGGTTTTTGACTTATGTGAAGTGTTGCTTTTGTGAAGAGTGGCGGCATTGAAGTCGTGAAGTGCTGCATTTTATACTCATGAATCAAACTCTAGCCGTATGAGATCATTTAATCCACACCGACCAATTTTTTATGTGATCCGCCTGTCAATATGCCACCTTATTTACAATATTTTTACTTCTTAGGCATGTGCAACACTAATAGATCTAGTATCATCATGCTTCACAATTTATGTACTACTATCTTGGTGGCTTTTAAAAATGTGTGAACGTATATGAGTCTTTTGGCTAAATATTGCAAAAAACGGAGTTTATTGTTGTTATAGGCATTGTTCAAAGTTATTTAGCAAAATGAGGAGAGAGATTGAATTTCAGCAACACCGTTGCCGAAATTGTAAGAAAGAGCATGAGAGAGAAGAAAGCTGAGTGATGTGACTGGGAGGGAGAAAAAATGAATTTCGGTAATGCAATTACCGAAATTCATTCCACTGCCCAGTCCCTGCCCATGAAGTGCCCCTGCGGAGTGCCTGAATGATTTACCAATTGTGACAATCAAGTTACCGAAATTGTAGGGAATTGAGGAGAGAGAAAATATGAATTGTGGCAACCAAGTTGCCGAAAATGGAAGGGGAAAAAAATGGTTGCTGAAATCTGGTGAGGAATTAAAAAAAAAAAAAAAAAAGTGCTACGTCCACAATATTTTTACAACATTTTCACAACAAATCACATGTGATTAGTTTTTATTAGTTCCAATTTGAATTTAACACTAAAATTACTTTTTTAATCCAACATTAACAATTAGTAACAACTTACCATTTAGGATTTGTTGTAAAAATGGTGTGCACATATCATTTCTAAAAAAAAAAAAAAAAATGTGGAATGGATTTGTGGCAATGGCATTGCCGAAATGGAAGGGAAAAAAAACTGTGGGAATGAATTTGTGACAATGGCATTGCCGAAATAGGAGGGAAAAAAAAATAAATTGTGGGAATGAATTTGTGGCAATGGATTGCCGAAATAGAAGGGAAAAAAAAATTGTGGGAATGAGTTTGTGGCAATGACATTGCCGAAATAGGAGGGAAAAAAAATTTGTTGCAATTGGTATGTGGCAATGGCATTGCCGAAATAGAGGAAAAAAAAATTTGTGGGAATGAATTTGTGACAATGGCATTGCTGAAATAGGAGTAAAAAAATAAAAAATTGTTGCTATTGGTTTATGGCGATGGCATTGCCGAAATAGAGGGGAGAGAAAGAGTTGTCTGAATGTAAAAAATAAATAAATAAATAAAAAATACGTATATTCTTATTTTTCAGTATTTTTTTGACCGAAGCAATTTTGTTTGTGTGTATGTCATGTTTTTTCCTTTCGTATTGTAAAAGTACCCTATGAAACAAATAATGATAGATTCAAGTACAATGAGTGCATTAATTCTTATTCTAAAAAAAGTACATAGATTTTTAGAATACAAAATGGAAGAAAAAAAATGATTGATGTGCACGCTGTAAACAAAAACAAAAAAAGTACATAGATTCTTATAGAAGAAAAAAATGATTGATGTGCACGCTGTAAACAAAGAAAGTATATAGATTCTTACAATAGAAAAAAAAATAATAATTGATGTGCACACTGTAAACCAAAAAGAGCAAAGAAAGTATATAGATTCTTACAATATGGAAGAAAGAACATGACATACACACAAACTAAAATGCTTCAGTCAAAAAAATACTGAAGAATAAGAATATGCGTACCTTTTTCTTTTTTTTTTTTAAATTCAGACAACTCTCTCTCTCTCTCTCTCTCTCTCTCTCTCTCTCTCCTCTATTTCGGCAATGCCATTGCCACAAACCAATTGCAATAATTTTTTTCTCTCCTATTTCGGCAATGTCATTGACACAAATTCATTCCCACAATTTTTTTCCTTCTATTTCAACAATGCCATTGCCACAAACCAATTGCAACAAATTTTTTTCCCTCCTATTTCGACGATGCCATTGTCACAAATTCATTCCCACAAATTTTCCCCCCTCTATTTCGGCAATCCATTGCCACAAACCAATTGCAACAATTTTTTTCCCCTCCTATTTCAGCAATGCCATTGCCACAATTTTTTTTCCCCTCTATTTCAGAATGCCATTGCCACAAACCAATTGCAACAATTTTTTTTCCCCTCATATTTCGGCAATGCCATTGCCACAAATTCATTCCCACAATTATTTTTTTTCCCTTTATTTCAGTATTGCCACAAATTCATTCCCACAATTTTTTTTTCCTTCTATTTCGGCAATGCCATTGCCACAAGTCCATTCCACAACTTTTTTTTTAGATATGTGCACACTATTTTTACAACAAATCCTAAATGGCAGATTGTTACTAGTTGTTATTGTTGGATTAAAAAAGTAATCTTAATGTTAAATTCAAATTTGAACTAATAAAAACTAATCACATGTGATTTGTTGTAAAAATGTTGTAAAAATATTGTGGACGTAGCACTTTTTTTTTTTTTTTAATTCCTCCCCAGATTTCGGCAACCACTTTTTTTTTCCCTTCCATTTTCGGCAACTTGGTTACCACAATTCATATTTTCTCTCTCCTCAATTCCCTACAATTTCGGTAACTTGATTGCCACAATTGGTAAATCATTTGGGCACTCCGTAGGGACACTTCATGGGCAGGGGCTGAGTAGTGGAATGAATTTCGGTAATGGCATTACCAAAATTCATTTTTTCTCCCTCCTAGTAACGTCACTCAGCTTTCTTCTCTCTCATGCTTTTTCTTACCATTTCGGCAACGATGTTGCCGAAATTCAGTCTCTCTCCTCATTTTGCTAAATAACTTTAAACAGTGCCTATAACAACAATAAACTCCGTTTTTTGCAATATTTAGCCAAAAGACTCGAACGTATATAGTAGATTACTTTTAATATTTAAATAATATTTATTATAAAAATTGGGCATAAAATTATTAACATTATTAAAATTATAAAAACTTATTAACATTATCAAACTTAAATATACAGATAACTAATTAGCTACACTTTAGATTTTTATAATTTAAAAATAAATAATTAAATTATTTATGACATCATCGGTTCAATCTCGTCAGACCATAAAACTGATAATCAGTCTCTTTTTCAATTCTTTGACCATACCAATTTTTAAAACCATGATTATAATAACTATGCTTAGAGCATTTACAATGTGCTCTTCAAAGCTAATTTCCTCTCTAGTCTGGAGAATAAACCCACAACTTTGCAATCCAACAAAGAATAGACAATTTATTTAGTTGAAATTTTTTTAAGAGCTACATTGACTCTCTACATATAATGAGCCACTGCAGCTCTGTAAACCCTTGTTATTTTTTTCAACACCAACAAACAATCCCAACTACCAAATACAACCCCAACAAAATCCTTTACATTTGCTTGGTGTTGAGGGCCTTTGTTGAGTGAGTTGATGGATGAGCAAAATGGAATGAGGAGGACCCTTTTTTTTTTTTTTTTTTTTTTTTACCAATAAAACAAAAGTCAATACACAAGGTCTGGATTAATCCAGCTATGATATCTTGGGATGGTAGCTGCTAGATTAGCTATACAATAAACTGAGTCCAAAACAGCTCTAGGAACATGCAAGGCTATGCAGCTAATACCTTGCAGTTTTAAGGATCTAATATCTGCTACCATCACTATATCCTGTCAGCTATTAGTACACAAATAGTTACAAGCCTAAACTACCCTATTGTTGCTACACAAAAACAAAGTTCTGCAGAAACCCATGCTCTTAGCTTTTAAGGCTGCCTCCACAAGTGCTTCCTGCAAAGCTGCATAAGTATTAACAGCTGCACAACTGGTAGCATCCGAGAAAATGGCAATTCCTTGGAGATTGATGGCTTCATAAGCATAGGCAACTCTTCTAGTTTTCCTTTTCTTGATGCCAACAATTCTGATCAACAAATCCAAAGGTCCTTCAAGGTTGTGGTATGCACAAGGATGCTGCACAGGTCTTCTTCTCTGCATACTTGAGCTGCTAAAAGCCACCTGAAACCTACATATGAAATTTTGAATAGTTAGAATAACTTCCATTGGATTAGGATCTTTGCCCTCATGTAAAATAAGGTTCCTGTGATTTCAGATGGTCCAAAGGTAGGTGAAAATAGCTTGGACATAGTTTATCATGTCTTGATCCAAATTCTTGTAACAACTCATAACATTACAAATCCAGGCCAGCACTAATAAATCTCTAAAGTCAGAAGTGTGCACGGCTAGTGAAGATGCATGCCAGCAGGCTCTTGCAAAGGGGCAATGAAGGAACAAGTGTGAGGTTGATTCTTCCTCTTCCTTGCACATGGGACATATAACATCTATAGGAATTCCTCTGTTTTTCAAGGTAAGAAGGGTAGGGATACTGTCATGTAAGAGCTTCCATAAAAATAAATTAATTTTGTGGGGGACTTGCACCTTCCAAATTAACTTCCACACCTCTGGTGGGATCAGACCAAGTCTGAGATGAGAGTGTGCATCCTGCAAATGGTCTTTAAGCAGTAAATTATATGCTTGTTTGATAGTATACTCTCCAGTATTTGAGTCTCCACAACAGTTTATTCGAGATCACCCCTGTTTTGGATATGGGAATTTGCAAAATTTCATCACATTAGGGTTGTGGGTAAAGCTTTCTAACCAAGTCACATTTCCAAACACCTCTAGATTGGTCTATGAGATCAACAACAGTTCCAGACTGTAAGTTTACATTTTGCATGTTTTGCTCAGCACATCTAAACCAATTTGGGTGATGAAGGGGAATATCAGCTCCCCTACCAACCAACCATCTAGCTTCTTTAAGTTTGATGTTATCCTGTTTGATTATGTTCCTCCAATGCCATGAGTGATGGGGTTTAGGGGAGCACTCTTGAATAGAGCATCTAGGAAAGTACTTAGATTTAAGGGCTTTCACTAGCAAGGATTGGGGATACTGATTTATCCTCCAAAATTGTTTTGCAAGCATGGATTGGTTCAAAAGACCAAACTTTTTAAAACCTAGACCACCCTTATTTCAGTTCCTGCAAATTTTATCCCAATGCAACAAATGCATTTTTTTAACTCCATGATCATGACCCCACCAAAAATCTCTGATAGTAGAATCTAGTTTATTGCAAATGGCCTCAGGGACCTTGAAACAGGAGAAGGTATACAAAGGCAGAGACTGTAAAACAGATGAAATAAGAGTAGATCTGCCGGCCTGAGAAAGCAATTTTGCTTTCCATCTTTAGAGTTTAGAAGTAAGCTTATCCACCAAGAAATGGAAGTCAACCACCCTTTTCCCCCTTAACTTAAAATCAAGACCAAGGTATATACTAGGAGTTTTGACTAGACTAACATGTAAGGAAAAAGCAAGGGAGGTTTGGTCCTCATTGGTCATATTGGGAGAACAATAAAGGTCAGATTTAGCAAGGTTAATACACTACCTTGATAGAGAACAGTACCAGTGAAGGATATGTTGCATATTTTCAATGGATTTATTGTCCTTCTTAAAGAAAAGGAGGGAGTCTTCAACAAAAAATAAGTGGGTAAAGGAGCTCCCATTCCTACCTATTTTAATATCTTGGATATCTTTGTTCTGCTCAGCTTTTAGAAAAGACAAGGAGAGGATATTAGCACACATTAGGAAGAGGTATGGGGATATAGGATCCCCTTGCCCTAATCCTTTGGAAGGAGTGAAGGATTGAGTTATACCCCTGTTGACAAGCAAGGTGTATTGAACAGTTGACACACACTCTATAATCCACCTAACCCACCTAGGATCGAAATTCATAGCTATCAAGACAGCCTTTAAAAACTTCCAATTAAGCCTATCATAGGCTTTACTCATGTCAATTTTCAAAACTCCAAAACAACCCTTCCTACCTTTCTTTCTCCCCATAATGTCAAAAATTTCATGAGCAATTAAAATATTGTCTAAAATACTCCTACCCTTGATAAAAGCATTTTGATAAGGAGTTATAAGATCATTCAGTAAGGGTTTGAGCCTATTTACTAGAAGCTTAGAAATAACTTTGTAAATGAAATTACAGAGGCTAATAGGCCGAAATTGATTGACATTATCAAGAAAAGAAGTTTTAAGAATAAGAGTAATAAAGGTTTGGTTGAGAGTTTTGAGTAAAGAACCTGAATGGAAGAAGGCTAGGACAGTGTTGTAGATATCATGCTTCACAACGTCCCAATACTCCTGATAGAAGAAAGCTGGAATCCCATCTAGTCCAAGGGCTTTATGTGGACCAAGTTGGAAGATGGTGGTTTCAATCTCTTCTGGAGTGACTGGTCTGTTCAGAAACATATTCTGTTGAGCATTAATCTAAGGAATAGGTAAGGTTCGGATTTCTTCCAGGATCTGATCAACAGTGACCTTAGTGGTTCCTTCAAAGTTTTGTTTAAAGTGGAGAAACAATACTTCTTCAATTCCTTTTTGCTCAGTAATCAGCTCACCAACCTCAAACTTGAGCTGAACAATACGATTCCTTGCTTTTCTCTGCTTCACAACTGTTTGGAAGTACCTCATGTTTCTGTCCCCATAAATCACCCAGTTGTGTCTAGCCTTTTGCGCCCACATTACTTCTTCCCTATGCATAAGAGTTTCAATATCCTCTCTAACCATTTTCTCTTTTCTAACATCCTCAACCATTGAGATAGAATTTTGAATCTCCTACAATTGTGCCTGTTTGAACTGAATCTCCTAATCCAGCTTTCCAAAGACCTCCTTATTCCACTTAATAAAGTCTCTCCTCACATTAGACAACTTGTTTTCAACTGAAAAGCTCTAGACCCAACTATATGGATGCTCCAAGCCTGCTGAACTACATTTGAACATGAAGGGTGAGTCATCCACATACGCTCAAACCTGAAAGGCCTTCTTCTAAAGGATTGCTTTTGATCAAAATCAAGGATAATGGGGCCATGGTCAGATCTAACAATAGGGAGGTTCCTGAGAGAATAGTTTGGATATGCATTAACCCAATCTACACTTGCATAAGCCCTATCCAATCTCTCCATGACAAAATCCTCATCCTCTCTCTTGTTCATCCATGTATATTTCTGCCCTGAAGCAGTTAACTCACAAAAGGCTAAATTTGAAATTAGCTGAAGGAAGAAACTAGATCCTAGAATAGGGCCATGCCTAAAGGAAAATTTCTCATCATCATTGAGGCCTTGGTTAAAGTCCCCAATGCATAACCAGTTTGAGTGGGCCAAATTCCTAATATTTCTTAGATCATTCCAAACCTCCTCTTTCTTAGCAACTTCAGGATGACCATAAATAAAAGTGATTGAGAGATGATTATCGTTATTATCCAAAAGATCAGTATGTACAAGTTTCCTGGATTCTTGGATGATATGTAACTTCTGCTTTGGGTTCCAAGCAAGCACCAACCCTCCACTAAAACCTTCTCTTGGACATTCCCAACCTTTCAAAAAACCACATTTGTTCCAAATTACTTTATCTTTATCCTTTATCAGTCGAGTTTGCATCAAAAATAAAACATCTGGCTTGAACTTGAGGGCAATTTTCTGGCATTGTAGAATTGTAGAGGATTTGCCCAAACCTCTATAGTTCCAACTGAGAACTCTCATTGCTGTTGGGGAAGCTGATGTGGGTCAGCTTCCTAGAACCCGTTCTGATTCTCAGTGTGTAAAGCATCCAAACTTTATGGTATAACATTCTCTGCTTTATATCGCTCAATCTCCAACTCAGCATGTTCCAAATCTTCCTCACAGTCCCCAGTTGTTGGAACTCTTGAGTAAAAACCACATAGCAATTTCCTATAAATATTTCGTCCCAGTCTACCAATTTCTTTGTGGATTCTTTGAGGAGAAGGACTAGAACTACTGGTGGAAGGGATAATCACAATTGCTACAACACAGCAATTTCGGAGGAGACTTTGTGATCTTGACAATCTAGAGACGATGGAGACTGGATAATAGCAGATATGGGTGGTTTGGGTATGGCTACTCCACTGAAGGGTGGAAGGAAAATAATAAATGAGTGAGAGGAAGAAATTATTAAAAATAAAAAATAAAAAGTAAAAAGTATTATTTTATTAAAATAGAGAAAAAATAGAGAGGTTTCGGAGGGTGTGTAAGTGCGTTGGAATAGTGAATTTGTAAAATAGAAAAGAATTATTTTCTCTTCTTAAAAATTGGTTGAAAATATAAATTCTGTTGGTTTATTTAGACCTCTATATACTCAGATTGTTTAACCTAATTAATTAAGTAAGTTGAAACTTAGGTTTATTATTCAGATCTACGTTAAACACAAAAAATTATATTACTAAGTGCGGAAAAGTAAAAAAGACAAGTGATATGATGACTCAAGAAAACCAATAAAAGGTAAAAAACTTAGAGAGGATTTAACCTAAACAATTTTCAAGGCAACAAATTCACTAAATAGAATGAAAGTTTTACAATAGATTTTTCCCTAAATTCAAAGCTACCTCTTGTAGTACTTACTCACGTGATCACACGTAACTTTGAATCTACGGACTCTTCTATTTGAATTTGTTGAACACAAACACCCACGTTTGTGAGTTTGAGATCCCACTCAAAACTTTAGACCATTAGCATTAGTTGATCTTCTATGCAGCAATTGCTAAAACACCAGATCTTGAGTTTCTTCAAATAATAACACCGGTAAAAATTTAAGGGAGTTTTGGATACAAAAACTCCAAATCTATAATAGGAGGCAAAATATGCACTCTTCTCTCTCTGAAAACCACACTTAGGGTTAGCTTATAATGTCC
Source organism: Quercus mongolica (assembly GCA_011696235.1). Taxonomy (NCBI): domain Eukaryota; kingdom Viridiplantae; phylum Streptophyta; class Magnoliopsida; order Fagales; family Fagaceae; genus Quercus; species Quercus mongolica. Next base: position 17,516,478 of record CM022243.1, read on the forward strand.
TTTATATACTGCAACAAGCAAATCACGAACTGGGTTTCAAACGGACAAGTTTGGCACAATGGGCCAAACTTAAAATTCTGCGGAACCACATCTTGATCGGTCGAGTTTTCTTCTTGATCAATTGAACTTGGCATATTTCGAATTTCCTAAACCTACAACTTCTTTTTTCTTATATTCTGATTTGTAGCACCTTGAATATTATCTAATATTTCATATAGATTTTAAGATCTATATCTAGACAAGTTTGTGTTCATAGTTTGCCAGTTGTTCTAAACTTTTAAAGCTTAACAAATCCATATATCAAACCAACAAGAGCCTAGACTTGCCTAAAAATGCCCAATCCAACTCTTTATTAATGTCCATTAATATGTTGGATTAATTTTACTTCAAATTAATCTTGTTTTTATTTTTTATTTTGCCCCCTAAAATTTTGACTTATCCCTAATCGACCGTAGATCATTTTCTTGCGAGACTCCCACTTCCTCCTCCCCCAAGTGAATTTCAAATATGAGCTAGCTCAATAGAGAACCTAGAAGGGGCAGGCATTTCATAATCTGTGAATGTTTAGACTTTGCAATAGCTAGCTTTCAGACTTTGTTGAGTTCTTTGGTAAAGTTAATTTTAGATGTCAATGTACAACACTTATTTATGCTTAGACTTAAGTCACTTGAAGCACCACAGCTAGCTTTCATACTTTATTTAAGTTCTATGTGTTTTTTTTTTAAAAATTTTATTTTATTTTAATATGATAAATTTATAATTTATGCTGTCCACTATGTTATGATTGTTTTATATCTTTAAGCCAAGATGTCAATTAGTTTTTGGTGTAAGAGAGATATAAACTCTAAATCTTTTATTTTGCAAAAAGAAATTTTATCATTTGGTTTAATTATAACCCTCAAAATTCTATGGTTAGATTAATTTTATATATCAATGGACAACATGCACCATTACGAAATACTAGACAATAATGCCATGCACGATGTGCGAATACTTTACAACTACAATATCATTTGTAATATTTTTTTTTTTTTTGAAGACCTGTATATAATACTCATTTTGTTGTAAAAATATTCATGTTTCTCCACAATATTGTCGAATGTTTTGAAACTCGATCTTCTTAATTCATATTTTATAAATTAATTAAAAAAAGGTCCTAAAATTAGTTTCTAAATATTAAGTGTAATTTCCCTATATTTGCATTATTTTCTCTTTAGATTTTAACTTAATATTAGAATCACTTTTCTGTGGACAATAAATACCATTTTTTAGCAGGCAAAAAGTATCTATAGATTAAAAAAAATATTAGAGATGCTTTTTCTTTTTAATAAACATTTTTTTCCCACCAGAAAAAAAATAATAATAAAAAAAAAATCCAAACCAAAATAAATTAGGGATATCAAATTTGAGACAAATATGGGATGAAAATTCCAGGTTGTAGTCTTTGTTGTATTCGGGTATGAAATGAAGAAAATAAAGGATAAAAAGCGAAAGAAATAAAGATAAGGCATTTGGGTGGTTCAAAATAACCTTATAGTACACGAACAGTTGAACTCATGAAAGCATGTGTTTTGACTTTTGAGTGTATGCATTATTAATTATTAACTATGTATTATTGATCTTCTCAAAAAAAAAAAAAAAAAAAAACTATCTATTATTGACTTATCAAAATAAAAAAACCTATGTATTATTGGATTGGTCTCGTTACCTTATCTTTGTAAATCTCGTCCACGTCCTTCTTTGGAGTCCAAGCTCAGGGAGCCACTGAAAGTCACAGCCACTCCAATAACAGCAACAACTACATCAACAGCATAGCCAAGGTATCTCCAAAATCCATCCACCTTCTATTTCTATTTCTTTCGTCACTCACACACAATGATCACACACACACACTTAAGACCACGTCCCACAACTCTCACAAACGGACCATAACCACCGTACACAGTGGCTCAATCACCACCCAATTTTGAGCCTAAACCCTCGGACCCATCATTCCAACACAAGCTCCTACCAATAGATAATGCCCAAAATCACCCCCAACAATCAACATTATGGCTCCCAAATTAAAACAGCTCCCTCACTGAACCATGGTAAAACTAACTAAACATAAATAAATAAATAAAAATAGAGAAGAAAGAAGAAAAAAGAAAAATGAAGAGAAGGATTAGATCTGCTTTGGGAGGACCTTAAGGCTTAAACGTATAGTTTCAAACCTGATTGATATAAAACTAAGTCTGAGAATTTTATAGATCCCTCTTCTACCTCAATTTTCTTTGGGGGAAAGGACTATTAATTCCACATATTTCTTTGAATTTTTCACAAACAACTTTAAGATGCTTTTTATGTTCTTCCACTGTTTTAGAGAACACAAGAATATCATCTATATAGACTACACAAAAATCTTTAAGCTCTTTAAAGATTTTGTCCATCTATCTTTGAAAATCTTGAGGAACCATATTAAGTCCAAAAGGAATTACATTACACAATTCACCTTAAAATCATTAGACCATTAAATATATGATCTTTATAGCCTTTCAAATATATTAAATTATTTTCATATCAAAGTTTTAAATTTCTAAATAATTAATTCCTACTTATATATGTTTTTCCATTTTAAATATAATTTTAATTTTTTCTAATAATCTTATCTTTTAATTATATATTTCTCTAAATAGATAAACTCAATATTCTTTAATTTTATGACTTATTATTTTACTTTTTTTTAATATTGACATTATTTAGTTATATAATGTAAATTAAGGATTTTATCATTATAAATCTTTGTTAATAAAAAAATTTATCTCTTCAGAACCTAAAAAATATATATTTTTGAGATCTTTATTGTAAAAAAAAAAAAAAAAATTGTTTATCTTACACGAAGAATTTTCAAAAATTAATATTGTATAAGCCTGTCCTTATATGCTTATATTTTTCATTAAAAATATTATTTTAAAATTGATCAATCAAGTTTTAACCTTTTAGATATTTTTTGTAAAATATTTTTAATTTTATTTAAATTTTGATCACACGTATTATTTGACTCGTAACCTGCAAGTTGAAAGAATGACCAAACCAAAGCTGTCTAGTCTAATCACCCAAGCCCAGCCCGAAGTGAAAGGCCCAAAATCCATTATTGCCGAAAACCAATTAACCCAATCAAATTTTTTGACCCAATGCGCCCGATAAAGAAACAAAGCTAAGTCAAATAAAATCAAGCCTAGTCAATGGGTCCACCAACGGACCAACCCCTACGATTTACTAAATTACACAAACACCACTACATTTTATAAAATTACATTTTTACTCATACAAAATGTGAGAAGGCTTGATCATCTGCCTTTGACTCTTGAGTCTATCAGTTTAGCATATTGTCCCCCTGTATTCACTTCCTTTTAATATATATCATTGAAGATTATCAAAAAAAGAAAAAAGAAGAAAAAAGACACGAGATAATTACTATAGTCTACAACCCAACATCTTTGAGGATGTGAATTATTTTGCTTTGCTCCAATTTGTTTTGATTCTAAAAATCTTAAGATAATTAATGAGTTTCAATAAGCTTAGCTGGTAAAATAAGAAATCTAAGCTATGAATCTAGTCTATACCAAAAACCAATCAGTATTTAGATATAATGATAAAAAATAATTATCATGGAATGGTTATAATAAGTTAAAATTTTATTATATTTTATATCTATAATTAAATTTTTGGGTTAAAATGTAAATTGCATTTTCTAAGTTTGGCTAATATTCATTTTAATCCTTTAAATTTATTTAGGTTAAATTGAATTTTCTAAATTTTAAATTTGTTCAATTTAAGCATTCTGTCTAATTTTGTTTAAAAAGTTTCCTATTGGAGCTCACCCATAATGGAGCCGGATGTGCTTTTAGAAGTTCGGGCAACATTGGTTTCCTTCTACTTGTAGAGTTCTAATAGTAAGTATTAGACCGGCTCATGTAATAAAAATCAATAGCAAAATAATTATTGCCGTCTTAGAAATTTTTTGTTTTCCTAGGTCCATAAATCATAAGCTCGGTATTTCTGTCATGGTATGTTACACAATATCTTTATTTAAAATCATTCCTCACTCTCTCTCTTTTAAACTTTAAATTGCAAGGCGTTAAGCTTCGAATATACATATGATATGAGAAACATCAAGGCAAGAAGGCAAGCACCCTTTGGGTAATTAGCAAAAAAAAAAAGAAAAACACCCTTTGGGTGGGAAATTTTTGGTATTTGAAAACCACCATTGCAATTTGCAGATTATCATTAGCCCATAAAGTTAAATTATTTCAAAATAGAAATTTTTATTACGTTGAACGATACTTTTTTTTTTTTTTACACTCTTCAACTATTGACACAGAATTTTGTATTCCATGTTTACATACATAATATCTTGCGTAGTTCATTTACAATTCTTATCTTTTATTTCTTACAAAAGAAGGGGGAAAAGAAAAACCATCAAATTAAGAGGATGCTTTCATAACCTGTCTCATAGAATGAGTCACTCATGGGGCTTCTTCTTATGAAAATACCGATCAACAAGGACCCTTTTCCATTCAATCTGTTACTAGAGATACTAGTCTTCATACGGCTTTGGAGGTTAAGTCCGATGCAGCTACATCATTAGAGCGACCAATTATTCTTGACAAACCTAAAGGAGTTAGTTCAGGATCTTCGACATTAAAAGAAGGAATGATGCAGACAGATGCGGTAGTGGAGCTTGGCGGGCATGTCGCACAAGAATATCAAAATCAACATCAGACTGTTGAAAGTAAGTGCTCTCTCTTTATCTCTTGCATGCATGCATTTACTCAAACAAAGTGACACACACGAGTTTTCAAATATCATTGGGAAAAGTTCTACAAAATCATTTGTTCCACTTATATTCTTATTTGCAAAGACTACATTGGCAATTGAATGATATTAGGAATATTACAAACTAGAGGATTATAAGAATATTACAAATTTTATTATATAAGATGATGTGTTAATTTTTAAATATAACATAAAAAGTAATTAAGGAACATACTTATTACAAATCGGATTATTATAATGATATTACAAATTTTATTATATAGGATGATGTGTTTGCATTTAAATACAACACAAAAAGTAATTAGGGAACATATTTATTATAGAGTAATGCTATAGTCACAAATTATTTCACAATAATTTTAGAAAGTATTGTTGTGATCAATTTTTACTAGTTCTTATCCGAGTCCATAACTAGTATTACTTTTTGACTTACTAATAATTACGTACTATATCAGCAGTTTGTAAAAAAATTATAAAATAGTTTGTAACTCTAACATTTTTTTTATTATATAATTGATGTGATATCAATTACATTCATTACATGTTAGTTTGTAAATTTCTTTTTGTAGTGAGATATTGGTAGTACTTACAAATTTAACAGTACAAACCTTACAAATTTAACTATATTACAATATAAATCTTATAGTTTAGGCTTATCGATGTACAAACCATTTCTACTTATATGTGTAAAACAAATGCATAGAAATGAATGAGAGATACACTTTGGATTGTGTGCTCATCATGAATGATAGGCCTATTCACGAACTTACCAGCATCGACAAAACCGCTTGGAACCATGCTAATCTGACCATTGAAAGCTACATCGAAGGTTCCTGGAGCGGTGGTTGGTAGGCTTATTGAGTTACCGAAGTCGGCTGGTGCAGTTGTCGTCGGTAATATCTACAACCGAAGAGAAACCAAACCGACCGCCATATATATATACATATACAATACATACTCATGCTTCAGTTTTAAAATATGAGAGAGAGAGAGAGAGAGAGAGAGAGAGAGAGAGAGAGAGAGAGAGAGAGAGAGAGAGAGAGAGAGAGTATGCCAGTGTTGAGTACAGCGTGAAAGTGAGAGAGGAAAATGAAGAATAAGGAAAAATTGGTTTAGGTTAAGTGAGTTTGAAATGACGTTGTTTCATTTAAGATTTTTTTTTTTTTAATAATAAAAGTCTGATACAAAATGACATCATTTTGGACTCATAATAAATTTTAATATTAGGTTCAAAGCGACGTCATTTTAGTATCAGAATATTTATAAAAAATAAAAAAGAAGAAGAAGAAAAGAAAAGTGGAATGACGTCGTTTTACTTAGAGCCTAGGTTAAATTTGAAAAATCTTTTAGATCTACGATCTCCACCGCTTGCGACCACTCACCACCACCGTCTTCTGCATCTCGATGCCACTGTTCTTCAAGTTTTCCCCTCTCTTCTCTCCTCTTTGTCATGGCTATTATCTAGAAATTTCTAGTGTATGTTTTGATGCTCAGGTATGTGAATTTGTATAATGCTCAATACATAGGCTAAATCTCCTTGTGTCATAGGGTCAAATTTTTCACTCAATTTTCTTCCTGTGATAGTCCTAAGTCCCTGACTTAGTCTCATCCAACACCACACACACACACTGCACACACTCATCTAACCTTTATTACTTAATCTCAAGTACAAAGGAAACCCTTTACAAGCCCGGGGAAATGCACATAATTCTCTTTAAGGCCAAATACACTTTACTATTGACACCCTCAATAACATTGGGTTATATACACAGAAATAATTGTTATGGCAGTTATAGCCTAGTAACGGCCTGAGTCTTGGACAATTTGCTAAACAGGACAGGCTCCCTTTCAGTTCAAATTTCTCTCATTCCCTCCAATTTTTATCTTGATGCAAGACACGTGTTAGAAAAAAAAATATACAAAGGCACAAAACAACCCACCTAAGGGTTAGAACATAACAACTTTAAATACAATTTTCATAGCATTACTTTTCCTTCTTTCTCTCTCTTCTTTTCCCCTCTGTCTCTTTCACCTGAGTTTACCAAGCTACTGTGCAAACAAAGAAGAAAAGAAGAAGAGACTTACAACAAGTGTGGAGATAATCTGCAGAACATTAGCAAAGGAAACAAAGCAAAACCTGTGGAGAGAATCTACAAAACATCTTGAAAGGAAAATAAGCAGAGTTAGTAGTCAACATACCACATGTTCAACTCAAGACTACCACTACCTTCACCACCTCCACAAGGCCTCTCCTTCGTTGCATCGCTGCTATCAAAAGCCACAACCGTCACACCATCAGTTTGAGCCTCCCTTCAGATCTGTTAGTTTTTCTCCATCCTTTCGCGAAACAAACGTTGCAAATCTCTTCTTTAGCCTTCGATTTGCAAAACCCAAGAGTTCGATCTCCTTTTTTGGAGACATATGTCGCCACACGCAGTGGCTGTCGACCCACGCACCATCACAGATTTCCCATCGACTGGTAGTTCACGAAACCAACGCCATAGATCTCTTCTTTGGCCTCCGATGTGTAAAACCCAAGAAGCCGACGTCCATCTTCAGCCTCACGCGCCTCCATGTGCGGCTTGAAGTTTTGCCATCGACCCACACGCCGTCAAAGACCGCTGTTGTTGTGTTGCTTCGATTCTAAAGAACCCATGCCTTCCTGCACTTTTATCTCAAAAAAAGTTTGCTTTTGCTTTTATTTTTGAAAACACAAATTGCTAATTTCCTAACCGTTGGATCATTATTTTTACACATGTCACTCATCTATTTTAAACTGGGAGGAAATTGGAGGTGATCCTTTCCCTATTGTTGAGCTCTTCAAAATTTTTTTCTCAGAAAAAAAAAATTTACACAAATAGCGTTCAATAATTAATGTATATACATACTTATATATTTTATCATGAATATTATATTATATATTATTGTTGTATTTTTAAAAAATTGGTCAATCAATTTTTTAATTTTATATTTTTGTAAAATATTTTTATTTTATTTAAATTTTAATTAAACTTGTAGCTAATTTGATAACCCACTAGTTTAACCTATATGACTCATTGTCCTAAAAGCCTATGCCATGTCAAGTCTGCTTCGATCCAATTATAATAACTATGCTTATAAGAGCATTTACAATGTGCTCTTCAAAGCTAATTTCCTCTCTATTTTGGAGAATAAACCCACAACTTTGAAATCCAACAAAGAACAAACTATTTATTTAGCTGAAATTTTTTTAGAGCTATAGTGACTCTCCAGATATAATGAGCCATTGCAGCTTTGTAAACCCTTGTTATTTTTTTCAACACCAACAAACAATCCCAACTACTAACAGCCCCAACAAAACCCTTTACATTTGCTTGGTGTTGAGGGCCTTTGCTGAGTGAGTTGATGGATGACCAAAAGGGAATGAGTGTGAGACATTTTAGTAAAAAATAACTACTCCACTAATAAATGAAAAACATATTTTAGTAGATAATTATTTTTATACATATGTCTGTTATTTATTGGATTTTATATGAATGACATAATATCATTCGATATAAAATACTTTTTCTTCTACTAGACCTTGATCTATAAACCTTTCTTTTTCTTAAGTCAACAGGTCACATGGATATATAGTCAGTAGTTTGATATATATATATATTCCCAAGCAGTTTTATTTATTTTTCTTGGGAGTTAGGACCATATGCGAAAGCTCTATTAACAATGATTTGTACGAATTACTCTATTCGCAGTAGATTTTTTTATTTTTTATTTTTTATTTAGTTTCGTTCGACTTCCAGAGTTCTAATAGTAAGTATTATCAAGCTCCTGTAATAAAAATCAATAGCATAATAGTTGTTGTCGTTACTCTTAGATACTTTTTGTTTTCCTAAGTCCATATTTTTTGTTTTCCTAAATCCATAAATCATAAGCTCAGTATTTCTGTCCTGGTAAGTTACACAATATCTTTATTCAAAATCATTCCTCTCTCTTAAACTTTAACTTGCAATCTGTTAAGCTATGTATATCGAAATACATATGATATAACAAACATCAAGGTGCTCATATGTCAGTTTTTCCTACAAATGTACATATTTTTGTCATTGAAATTTTCTGTCTGATTTACAAGAAGGCAAGCATCGTTTAGGTGGGAGATATTTGGTATTTAAAAACAATGCCATTTTCAGATTTCATCAGCCCTTAAACTTATCTTATTTCAGAATGGAATTTTTATTATGTTAAAAGAGATTATACATTATTTTTTAGTAGTACCTCTTCATCTATTCTCCTAATTTTGTATACTATATTTACATCCATAATATCTTACTATGTATAGTTCTTTTATTATTCATCTAATCTTATTTCTTCCCAAAAAAATAAAAAATAAAAGGAACCCTCAAAGAGGGTGCTATCAACATGCCTCATATAAGACTAAAGGCACAAGGATTTTCTTCCATTCGATCATTTCATACAACAGCATACTCTCCCTACTTGGATCATCGAGAAGTTCTCTGTAAACAACTACAGGTATCAAACTATGAATTTAACAGGTTTACTAATCACAGACAAGTACCTGTTGCCGGAGATACTAGTCTCCAGTCTGCTTTGAAGGTTATCTCGGATGCAGCTCCATCACTAGGGCAACCAGTTATTTTTGGCATACACAAAGAAGTTAGCTCGGGTGCTTCGATATTACGAGAACAAATAATGCAGACAGATGTAGCAGTGGATATAAGCGAGCATGTCGCACAAGAAAATCAAAATCAAGGTCAAACTTATGCCTGTAAGTGCTCTCTCTTTGTCTATTGTACGAATGCAGTAACACGAACAAAATGACGCACGAATGAGTTTTGGAATATCCTAAGTGAAGAGAGTTTTATGAAATCGTTTGTTACTTTTTTTTTTTAGTGTACTCTAACAAGCGAAAAACTGCGTTATAATCTGAACAGTTGGCACCATGTCGACAGTGGCGGCTCTAAGATTATTTTCTAAGGGGGTCAATAAAAAAATATAAATTATACAAAATTTAAAACAAAAAAGAACTTGAATATATTAACATCACACAAAAAAAAAAAAAAAAAAAAACACTAAAACCCAAATACATAAGGTTTCATATTTTAAAATCATTGCACAATATCTTTATTATCAATCCTATGATTTACATCTCTTTCAATGTCCATAACAAATTTTTTTTTTTTTTCTTTCTCTCTCTCTAAGCTTTAAGATTGACAAATTTCTACTGTTGTATGTGTGTGTTTAAAATGACCAAGATATTGTTAAGAGTATCATATTCAAGTTTGTTTCAGTTGATTTTTAAAAAAATTTGAATTCAGGGTGTTAAAATTTTTATTTTAAATGGTCAAATAAAAAAATTTAAAATTATATATAATTTTTTTGTTTTTTGCCAATTCAGGGGGTTCATTTGAACCCCCTAGGCTTCAAGTGGAGCCGCCCATGCATGTCGATCAACTTTTAAGCAGCACAAATTCTTCAAAATCTCTAATCTCTCATGACGTGATGGCTGATCTTCTAAAAAAACTTCCAGACTATAGCAACGACGTTATGGCGTGGTTGATTGTTTTTGGGAAAGGCTGGAAAGCTGTTCTTGAGGGGTGGCCAAAGTTGATCTCACTGTGAGAAGTGATCCACAACCATTTTTTACTCTATGTCTAGACTTTGACCATTTTTAATTGACAAATTTTTACTTTTGTTGTTGGACTTTTTATTTTATTTTTATTTTTTCCAAATTTTGATAAAATTGGTTTGTTATTGGGTTTGTGTGTGTGTGTGTGTTTAAAATGACCAAGATATTGTTAAGAGTATCGTATTTGTTAACAATATAAAGTGAGACATCCAAGGGTGTGAGCTTTGCATTGTATTCTAAGGGAGTGGAAATAGTCTTGTTGTCTGTGATACTAGCTTTGGAGAGAAGATCAGAAGCTTATTTAGCCTAGGAAAGATAGTATCCATCAGAGGATGAGGTAACCTCAAGCCCAAGAAAATAGCTGAGAGTACCCAGATCTTTCATCTCAAAATGCTGACTAAGGAAGTGCTGAAAAGAGCAGATACCTACAGAATCATCTCCAATAATAATCATACCATCAACATAAAGAAGAATAAGAGTGATACTAGCAGAGGATCTTTGGACAAAGAGAGCAATGTCATGAGGACTCGAAGTGAAACTCTGCTGAGCAACAACTGAGCTAAACTTTTCAAACCAAGCTCGAGGAGCCTGCTTGAAGCCATAAAGAGCATGGTGAAGGCGGCAAACTTGACTGCCTGAGTGTGGATAGTCAGGGGGTGGTTGCATCATGCTAAAGAGGCCATTGAGGAAAGCATTCTTCACATCCATTTGATAAAGAGGCCAACGGCAAACAATAGTCACATTAATGAGACATCTGACAGATGTAAGGTGAGTAACAGGAGCAAATGTTTCCTCATAGTCAATACCATACTCCTGAGTAAAGCCCTTGGCAACTAGGCAAGCCTTGTATCGTTCAATAGATCCATCAGCCTTGGTCTTGATCTTGTAAACTCACCTATAACCTACTAAAGACTGACTAGGAGGCAAATCAACCATATCTCAAGTGTGATTTTTATAAAAGACATCTAGTTCTTCGTTCATAGCTTGCTGCCAAAGAGGGTCAGTATGAGCCTCACAATAGGTGTGAGTTTTATAGAGGGTGGCAAGAGCAAAAGAGAAGTGATAATCAGTGAGATAAGGGGGAGAAATGCTTACCCGAGTGGAATGACAAGTTCAGGACCAACAGGAGACTCAGGAGAGGGTGGTGCCACAGGATCCAAGACAAGCGAGTCATATGTCGGGGATAGAACCGGAGATGAGTCGATTGGAGAGGCAGCCAATGTTGAAGAATCCTCCACAAGTTCAGGATAGAAAGGAAGGAAAAGATCAATAAAAATGGGAGACTCTGAGGAAGAGGACGCAAGAAACTGCTTAAGGCTCGTGAAAGGACGATGTTCCCAAAACTCAACATGATTGGAGACACGAAGGCGATGAGAAATGGGATTATAGCAACAAACCCCCTTTTAAGATACACCATAACTAAGGAAACAACAGAGACTAGTACGAGGCTGGAGCTTTGTTCGTTCATGAGGAGGAAGAGAGACAGAGCAAGCACAACCAAAAACCTAAAGAGATGAGTAGTTAGGAGTTTGACCATAGAGAAGCTCAATTGGTGATTTGTTGCGTGTAGTTGGTGAAGGAATACGATTAATGGTGTACACAGCAATGAGTGCGGCCTCACCCCAAAAGCGCTCAGGAAGAGAGGTAGAAATGAGAAGGGTGCGGACAACATCAAGAATGTGATGTTGTTTTCGTTCTGCACGACCATTTTGTTGAGAGGTGTAAGGACAAGACTGCAGAGGAAGGGTACCATGACTGTCTAAAAAGGATAGGAAAGATTTATCATTATATTCTTGAGCATTATTTGATCGAAAGACTTTGACGGTGTGATTGAACTGTGTTTCAATCATTTTATGAAATGTTTGTAAATAGACACAAGTTTAGACCTATGGTAAAGCAGATAAATCCAAGTATATCGAGAAAAATCATCCACAAATATGAAAAAATATTTAGATCCCCCCCCAGTGGGAATGGGTGCAGTACCCCAAATATCAGAATATATAAGATCAAAAGGGGCAGAAGAAAAGGAGTCACTTTTATTAAAGGACAATTTTGTTTGTTTGCCAAAATGACAGGAAGTACAATCAAATTTTTGAAACTGAACTGAACCTAAATGACCTTGAGAAGCTAACAACTGAAGACGAGATAAGGATGGATGACCAAGACGAGCATGCCATAGATCAGGTGAAGAGGTGGCAGTGGTAGCAGCTGTAGAAATAACTTGTGAAGGAATCTTTAAGTCATGAACCTGAAACATGTGACCAACCTTACGACTTGTCCCAAGCACTTGACCCGTTCGGGGATCCTGCACATCCACACCATGATTAGTAAATAGAAGATCTATGCCTAATTCACAAAGTTGACCAACAGAAAGCAAATTGAGGGATAATTTTGAAATATGAAAAGTGTCACTAAGGGATAAACAAGGAGAAGAGATTGTTCCTTTATGATTAACAGGCATAGGAGTTCCATCAGCAGTGTAAATGGTGATTGGATGTTCTAAGGGTGCCTTATCAGAAAATTGGGATGCATCAGGAGTCATATGGTTGCAACAAGCAGTATAAAAAAAGCCAAGGTTGTTTACTTGAGGTGACAGATAGGGCAGTGGAAGTGCGGGATAAAACCTGTTGAACAACTACCTCAATATTAGCCGTAGTAAGTGAGGAAGCCAAAGATGGACCTGTAGGAACCGATGGATCTGAAGGACATACAACAGCTGCTTGAGGAAGAGAAGCTTTATTATACTTTTGCACAAATTTCTGCAATTTGCGACAAACAGAGATGTCATGGCCTTTGGCACGGCAAAACTCGCAGCGAGTATCTTTGGAAGATTGAGAGGTGGGACGCCCAGAGTTTATGCGTGGAGGAGCAGTGAATGCAGCAATAGGAGGCTATGGAGAGGGTGTAGCCAATACATGATCAGATAATAACATGTGATGAGTAGGCTGACAATTCTCTTTGGAAATGAGCTCCTTGATTGCAGCATCAAGAGAAGGAATGGGAGACCAGCTAAGCAGAGAAGCCCTAGTAGACTCAAAATCCTCATATAAACCCATCATGAAGTGCATAAATTTACGCGATCTCAATATTTGACAAAGAGCTCAATGTTTTTAGAACACACTAGTGGAAGATCTGCAACAGATAGTTGTTTCCACATGGTAGAAGTTTGAGAATAAAAATCAGAAATAGACTGACTTGTCTCTTGGTGCATTTGATAAAGTTTTGATTCAATGTGGAACTCCAAGCTTGAATCATTATTACAATTATAGCGATTGGTCAAAAATTTCCAAGCAGCCTCAACAATCTCAAGACGAGGAAGAAGATTATGAATGGAGGAAATAGAGGTATTAATAAACCAAGACAAGATCTTACTCTGAATACTCTCCCATTCCTCTAGGCATTCTTCATAATCATCTGTTGTAACAACAGTCTTGGAAGACTCTTCAGTAGTTGTGGCTTTGGACTTGGGATTTAGTACTGGCTTAGGAATTGAACTAATCACATGTCTCCACAGTTTACAACCCTTGAGAAAGACAATCATATTCTGAGACCATGCATGATAGCTAGTAGGACCATCCAACATAATGGTGATAGGACGTATGATATCTCATTTATTTTATTGAGCCATAATGAAGAAAATGACCAAAAAGTGAGATTTAGAGACTTTAAATGCAGAAACGGAGCCCAAAAATTGAGTAAGACAAGTCCTGTTGAAAATTTTTTACTTTGGTCAAAGTCAACGGTCAACGGTCTGGTCAAAGTCAACGGCTCAAGATGCTGATGTGTGTTGACGTGGCAGTGTGACGTGACCCTAAGGTTGATGTGGCAGTACGTGAAATGGAGCAGGCGCGTGGAGCGCGTGGGGGCGCGTGTGAGGTGGTTTCTGGCAGGTCTTTGTTGGGTTTTGCTCAGGATCGAAAGATCTGTCAATCTGTGCCTTGACTTTAGTAGTTTGATCAACAAAACTGACGAAATCCGAGTGTTTTAGGGGTTGTGGGAGTGACGGCGGTGACTCACTTCTGACAGTGACTACTAGATGAAGGCGAGGGCAGCGAAAAAACGTCGGAGATGTCCACAAGAACTAGGAAGTCAAAGGAATGGCTCTGATACCATGTTAACAATATAAAGTGAGAGAGAAAGACTGAATAGTTTGTATATTGATGTATATGTAATAATGTATAATAGAGAGCCTTATATAGGCTAGGTATGTGTGCAGTACAAGTAATAGGAGTAAACTACAAGTACAGTATACTGAGGTAAGCCCAATGGGCTAAACTAGTCTAAGCTATAAACTAATAATATTCAGATTTCTTTTAGTTGAGTTTTAAAAAAAAAAATTTGAATTCAGGGTGTTTAAATTTTTATTTTAAATGGTCAAATAAAAAATTTTAAATTATATATAATATATATATATATATATATATATATATATATATATATATATATTTGGCCAATTCACTGGGTTCATTTGAACCCCCTAGGCTTCAAGTGGAGCTGCCCATGCATGTTGATCAACTTTTAAGCAGCACAAATTCTTCAAAATCTCTAATCACTCATGACGTGATGGCTGATCTTCTAAAAAAACTTCCAGACTGTAGCAACGACGTTTTGGCGTGGTTGATTGTTTTTGGGAAAGGCTGGAAAGCTGTTCTTGAGGGGTGGCCAAAGTCGATCTCACTGTGAGAAGTGATCCACAACCATTTTTTACTCTGTATCTAGACTTTGACCATTTTTAATTGACAAATTTCTACTTTTGTTGTTGGACTTTTTAATTTTTCCAAATTTTGATCAAATTGGTTTGTTATTGGGTTTGTATGTGTGTGTTTAAAATGACCAACATATTGTTAAGAGTATCATATTCAAGTTTGTTTCAGTTGAGTTTTAAAAAAATTTGAATTGAGGGTGTTCAAATTTTTATTTTAAATGGTCAAATAAAAAAATTTTAAATTATATATAATATATATTTCTTTTTGCCAATTCAGAGGGTTCATTTGAACCCCCTAGGCTTCAAGTAGAGCCGTCCGTGCATGTCGATCAACTTTTAAGCAGCACAAATTCTTCAAAATCTCTAATCTCTCACGACGTGATGGCTGATCTTCTAAAATAACTTCCAGACTGTAGCAACGACGTTTTGGCGTGGTTGATTGTTTTTGGGAAAGGCTGGAAAGCTGTTCTTGAGGGGTGGCCAAAGTCGATCTCACTGTGAGAAGTGATCCACAACCATTTTTTACTGTGTCTAGACTTTTAATTTTTAATGTTTAGGTGGAAAAGGCAGCACTGTATTTCAAGAGTAATTTTGGTTAAATTTATACAACCCACCACATGTGTGGTGAGCGACCAATACCATTTGGTCCATTTCTTATTAAATTTTCTATTTGTCAATTTTTTATTGGTATCTTTCTTTATGTGCTATAATACAATCTACTTATTTATTAAATTGAAATATTTGTGGGTAAAAATAATTTAAAAAAAAAAAACTTGCGTGTTTAGTTTATTTGAACTCTTAGAGTGCGTTTGGATTGGGATGAAAACAGTAGCGTCTGCGTTTACGTTTTTTTTTTTTTTTTTTTTTTCACGCGTTTTTGAGCGTTTTGAGGGTTGCGGCTACTGTTCATGCACTGTTCAATGAACAGTAGCCGCAAACTTTGACTTTTCAAATTTTTTTGGACCAATCACAGCACATCGTGTACTGTTCACGGACCCACAAATTTCACTTTTCAGCAACTTTTTCATTAAAAATGGGTCCCTCGATACTATTCACACATTTAAAAATTATTTCGCTACAGTGTTTTTCAGTTTTCAGTTTTCAGCTGTATCCAAACGGACCCTTAGTTTGTACTCTAACCAATATTTTATGAGTGTCATTGTTTTTCTTAACTATTTATTATTACTTTTAAATTAATTTTAGAAGCATTTTATTCTTGTTATTACTTGTGTTTAAAACCTAAAATAAGCATAAATATAAAAAAAAATATTTAAAATATAATTATAAAAAAATATTAAGTAATTAATTAACTCTCGTATACTTAACTTGTCATATATACTTTAAGTTTTTCAATAAATTAAATGTTGTATCCTCATACTTGTATACTGCAAGATTCATCTTCATCTATATATGTGTGCGTCTGTGGTTTTTTTTTTTTTTTAATTGATAATGTCAATGTATTCAATTTTTCTTGCTATTAATTTTTTAGACCACTCTAAAAGAAATTCTTAAGAGTTGTCACTGCTAGAAAACCATAAGAGAGGAGGACCAAAATTTTTCGGATCCTTGGCAACCAATGACTCTCCAAAGATTTTTTAGTGACTCCACCAGAGTCAATCCACTCTCCTCGATCTTACGTTCCATAATAACATGTCATTTGGACGCACATAAGAAATGATGCGTTGAAGTTTAGATTTGGCATATTTGAATGTAGGGTCTGTTTGGATACCATTTATTTTATTAAAACTAAAAATTTATTACTGAAAGTATTGTAGATAAAGGTAAAAGTTAGTTGAAATAGTACAGTGAGGCCCATGAATAGTACCAAAAATTGCAGTGGAAACCATAAATAGTAACAAAAATAAACTAAATAGTAAAATAATTTATATTTTTCATCCAAATCCAAATGCACACAAAGTTTTAACAGCACAAATATCTTTGTCAAATCTTCATCCTTTTGAGTGGTTGTTGGGATCCTTTTGAATAAGCTTTTCTATGACGTGGAATAGAAGTCAAATCATTGAGATATTAAGCCAAAAAAGAGGGGTGGTGGCTAGGTTTTTTTTTTGGTTGCGCAACCACATGTTATTTGTAAAGAGGTGACCTTGTTAAACTCAGATTTGTTTGGGGAGTTGCGTTTGGAACTCAACATTAGGCCGCCTCATAGTCCAATGGCTTCCGTCGTATTTTTAAACCTACAAAATGGATAAAACTCAAAGTCTAAGAATCATGATAATAGTTGAAATAATAGTTGTACAAAGTAATATGTATTTACTGAAATATCTTGATTGAATGACGAGTTAAAGTTCATATGATGTATATTAGGTGATGTCCAATATTAGGGAATAAGTAATTGTCATATATCCAGCAATAGGATGGGTCCAAGATAGTCCATATCTAGTTATGGTATGATTCATGTTTAAGATAATAAGATATGTCCAACAAGGTAGTATGTCTAGTAGGAGTTTATGTTCAAATAATATATGTGTCCAGTAGAAATTATGTTCAAATAATATATGTCTAGCAGAGGTTTATGTTCAAATGATATATGTCCAGTGGTGACAAATCAATTTATTAGTGTATAGTAATGTAATAGTAAAGTGATTGAAGGGGAAAAATGGGTGCAACTAAAGTGAGAGAGAGAGTATGTCCAGCTGTGCATAGAGGCTGGTTAAGTTTATCCCCTTTATCATGCACTTAAATGAATTTCCCCTTGATAATGCTCTTTTAGTTATTGTGAAATTTTGAATAGTATTGCCTTCCATGAGAAGGGATTTTGTAAGACAGGCTTGTGCCTCCAAATAGAAGGGCTTCAATATGAGGTCTTTGTGCCTTCTAAGAGAAGGACTTTATGTATTAGAAGTCTATGCCTTCCATGAGAAGGGTTTTTGTATTAGAAGTTTATGTCTTCCAAGAGAAGAACTTTTGTAAGAAGTCTTTGTGCCTTCTAGGAGAAATGCTTTGGTATTAGAAATTTATGCCTTCCATGAGAAAGACTTTTAGTATGAGTGTTTGATATCTCTTGAGAAGTATGAAGATGGTAAAAGATATAGATGTTTTTTGGGATGTAGTGTTTGTAATATGTATGGGTAATAAGTATGGATATTTGGTGAGAGATGGGTTTGTAATATATATGAGGAATATGTATGGATAATTTGTGAGAGATGTAATTTTTAAAATGTATGAGAGAAATGTAAGATTGTAAAGGAATGATATTAGAGTTGCTAGAAAGATTATAGTGATGGCTTGTGCTATTTTCCAAGAGAAGAGGTTTTGTAAGTGAAGTGAAGAGTGAGATGTGTTTAGGTATTTGGAGATATGGGTAGCAAGATGATAAAGTTTCAGAATTAGAGAGTGCGGAGTGAGTATAAGATGGGTAATAGTGTGTTGGAAGAGTTGTGTGTTGTAATGGTGTGTTGTAATGTGTCATGGTGTAGTAAATGTGTATGGGATTGTGTAAGAGAAATGAAGAAAGAGATGTTTAGAGATATGGGTAATAAGATAGATGTATTTTTTGAATATGGAGAGTGAGAGAATGAGCATAAGATGAGTAATGGTGTTGGTGTTGAATGGTGTGTGTTAGGCTTTAGCTTGGTCCTCTTTATATAGAGTCAAGTTTGAAACTAAATCAGTTTAGCTGGAGGAAAAACTAGCACAAAAGGAAAGGATTTTAGCAAGAAAAATATAGTTTCTTTGGTGGGTTTTGGGTTTTAGCCAAATAAGGAAATTCAATAATGTTAAGGCTGCTATGTCAACTATCCCATCTATTTTGAAATAGCTGTCACAGTTGTCTAAAAAAATTGTCACAACTATTAGAAATGCTTTCACAGTTGTCGTAAGACAACTGTTACTTAGAGCTGAAGTAAGTGAGGTCAGTTGGATGATGTTAGGCTAATGGAGAGAATATTAAGAATTTATTTCTTGGATTTAGCTGAAAATGGTAAGTTCTCTTTTAAGGGTATCTTGTTGTTTTGGATATAGTAGTTGGTCGCTGGGATTGAGCATTAAATAGCTCGTGATGTCACTTTTAACTAGGTGTCAAGCGTTGAACACATTACTGGTGTTCTGCTGAAAATGTTTCCTCTATTGGGTATTTATATTTTTGGTCCATGATTCTATTACAATACATTTTTAGTAAGTAATAAAATGATTGATTGATAGTTAATAAAGAGTTAGAGATCTAGTCAAGGTCTCATTGTGTTGTGACTTAATCTTGGTGAGCAAGAAGATCATTTAATGCTCTGTTCAGGTAGTTGGAAGGGGAATATTTGGTCTGATCATGGCAAATGGCGGTTGGATATTAAAGATATTATGTATATTTTATATTTGAAGATAAAGATAGCCAATCAAATTTAACCATATGTTTAAGTTGGATTTTAGCAGAAAATAGTAATGTAATTTATGTAGAATAATATAATTAGGTTTTCAAATTTGTATAGTAACAGCTGGAGTTTGAATGAATAGTTATTTAGGTCAACATTTAGATGGCTGGAGTTTTTGAGTATTTATTATATGATGAGTATCAAGTTTTGGGAAAAGAGCAAATGAAGAGTTTTATCATTTTAAGTGTTTATGTGATAAGAGAGGCTTACCAGATGTTACTCGCTACACACTGGCTTTTTAGAGTTTAGGGAGTTAGAGAAGATATACCAAGCAACATGTTTTTTTTTTTTAATCAACTTTAAATCACTAGAACTTTACTGAACATGCTTCTTGGCCCTCCAAACCACGACTCCCAAAGTTTTCTCCTAGAGACTTATGAGTTTGGATCATGAGATGACGTATCTTGAGCTTTGCTATCATTTTGTGTAAATATGAGCTTTTGTTGGAGAAGCCGCTTTCCATGAATATGAGAGAGGTAATATGGGCCGGAGCTTTGATTCATTGCTTGAGCCTGATCCGTATATTGATGTTGATGATGTCGTGGATTATGAGCCCAATTGATGAATAGGAAATGTGGACCATGAATTTGCCACTTGAAGTGAAGATGTTGTGCGTCATGTTAGCCAATTCTTATAGTTGAATGATGAGATATAAGCTTATTTTGGGCTTTAAATGAGATTTACCCAAAAATCAATAATATGTTGATATGGTGAGGGTTGCCAATGAAATAATGCATGTGGCATGAAAAAAGAGTCCTCAACAGGTTTCAAATAGCAACCCTTGCCAATGAGGAAGATAGTAAAAAGCGCAGACAAACAATGGCCACTCATTCACGATAGCGTGTGGGGCTCACCACTTGTTCTATATGGTACTTTGGTGCACCATTTGATCCATATAATTAATAAAAATTATTATAACTTTTAATTAATTTTTGGAAAACTTTAAATAATTTTTAATATTAAAGAATTTTCAATATAGGTATAACATATGCCTTGTGTGAATATATAAGGCCATATTTTGACCTTATTAGATGGGAGAAAATATATCATTTATCCGGTTTATGTTTCCTCCTTTTCATATAGAGGTGGACTCTACATGTGTGAGGTCTACCTCCATGTGAGAGAGAGGATACATGAACCGGATGCCTAGTATATCTCCTTCCTGGATGAGCTACCCTCCTTTGAGAGTTGAAGGCAATTAATCTAGTGCGTATAATTTTATAGGCCTAAAAGATTTTGTAATAAGTTTTAGCTTTTGATAAATAACATAAATTTAAATAAACTAAGAAAAGTACATAAAATTTTGGAAAGCTATTTTCATATGTTTCTACACACCGAATGGCTTACATGAAATCTTTTACAAAGTTTTTAGGCATATTATAGAAAAACACACACACACACACACAAAATCCTAGCGTCCCTCTCTTCTTGGGTTCCATCAAACAATAGCACTCGGATTTAGTTTGTGAATGATACTAGGCATACATATTGTAGTATCTACGCATTGACAAGCGAGAGGAACACATGGAATTTACTGGTGAGTTTTCATATTCTACTGCTGTGTGCACGGTTTCTAATTGGTTTTTGGCTAAATAGTGAGGTAAGATTTAAAACCTAATTTTGTTTGGTGCATGACCGTGTAAATATCTGTTTCTTTCAAGGACGCGTATGAATTACTTTCGAAGTGCAATTACAATTTGTTGTTTTTATTGTTAATATGCTGCTCAAAATTTCAGTGCAATCAAAATCTCAGTACCTTCGCCTCTATCTAGCTGCCCTCGAAGGTAATTGGCAAGATGCTAACCAAATACTTACGGTTGAGGCTGTATCCGATGCCATTCAATATTCCATTACTCGAACGAATGAGTCAATTCTTCACGTTGCATTCGCATCAAAACACATGGCTTTTATAAAAGGAGTGGTGAAAGTTTTGTCAGATGACCACTTAGAACTGAAAAATGTAGATGGAGATACAGCACTTTGCTTTGCTGCGAAATCAGGAATTGTGCCAATTGCTAAGTTGATGGTGAAAAAGAACAATAAACTCCCATTGATCCGCAGTAGTGAAGGAAGGACACCACTTCACCAAGCAGCTTTGCTTGGACGTAGAGACATGGTGTCGTATTTATTCACTGAGACTTGTTTTGAAGGTTTGAGTCCTGATGAATGCATGGACATCCTTGTGGCTACTATTACTCATGATATGTATGGTATGCCCCACATCTCAATAATCGTGAGTTTAAGTCAAATACTTAAAAATTTCATTATATCGATCGATGTCCTCACAGAAATTTTGATTGGACATGAAAACTTTGAAAATGACCCAATGAATTGTTTTTATGGACAGATATAGCACTCAAAATTCTGGGAACGGATGAAACATTAGCAATTGCGAACGATGGAAAGAATATTGCAGCATTGCATGAGTTGGCCAGAAAACACAGCAAAAGTCAGCTATCACTCTGTAAACCATGCTTCAAATCCTGTTAGTTTTACTCGAACCTGAATTTTCCTTCTTTGCATAGACATAACATTTCCCTTGTAGGTTTTATATTACATTAATCATAATCTGATCACAACTTTACTCAAATCAACTTTGGAATGAGAAGTTGCTTTAAATCATTAAAATTTAGATAATATGTACTTCTTAAACCAAGAGAAATTATAATGAGGTAAACCCTTTTTCTATTTGAAATGTCCACCAGTGCATCTGTTGCCTTTACAGACACAGAAGAGCATTGTAGGTACGCAGAAATTTTTTTTAGGATAGTTATTAAGAAACTTAAATTATACAAGATTTAATAAAAAAAAAAAAAGCAAATACATAAAGTTTTACAATTTTCTTATTTTGAAATTGTTATATGATAGCTTCATTATTAATGCTACAAGTTACATATCTTTCAAAATTTTAGTTAAATAAAATTTTTCTTGGACTTTTTTTTTTTTTGGTTGTTGTTGTTGGTTAAAGGCCTTATATATTGTTAAGGGGACCAAATCAAAGTTTGGCTAGAAACTTAGTTGTAGTTTTAGTCTACAACTCTCACTAAGCAAATTAATATAGCTATATATTTTTAAAATCTAACAATTGAATTGCATGTTCTTTATGTTCTTAAAATACATGTCAAATTTTATGCCAATCGGATATTATTTATGATGCAATTCATAAACTTATTTTTCATGTATAATTTTAGACTACAAAAAATTGAAATTTAAACATTTGATTGATGACATAGTTATTGATTTTTTATTTTCTTGAAATTTTGCAATTATAGAAGATATAAGAAAAAAATGTAATCTAATAGTGAATTTATCAAAATTCACACCCAATAATAAAATATTGAGTGAAGTCATAACATTAGTTTACAAGACTACAATTAAGTTTGTTATCAAACTTTGTCCAAAGATTAATTATGTTGAGCCTAAAAAATTTAGGGTAGTCACAAAATTTTTTTAAAGATTAAAAAAAAAAATCATATATTTTTTAAAATTCATATATAATAATAATTATTTTTCCAAGTCAAGGTGGTCTTATGACTACCCTAGATACTATGTAGAACCGCCCCTGGT
The DNA here is from genome assembly GCA_011696235.1 of Quercus mongolica. Lineage (NCBI taxonomy): Eukaryota > Viridiplantae > Streptophyta > Magnoliopsida > Fagales > Fagaceae > Quercus > Quercus mongolica. The sequence continues at coordinate 17,539,573 of CM022243.1, forward strand.
GAAGGAGGTGTGTGTTTGGAAGGTAGGATTTCTTCACATGTATAGATATTTTATTTATTATTCATTCTTTTTGTTATTTGAAAATAAGGTAGTAATCCAATTAGCACAACTAATCAGGAAAAAAAAAATCCTAAACTTGAAGATTGAAAATTGAAAATTGAAAATTTTGTTTTTACTACACAACCCTTGGCCAAATAGTCACATTTATTGCGTTAATTACCTTTGTCCTTTTCTTGTCATATCTTTCAATATTAATATGGATGTTACTGTACCTTAGGTTTCTATCTTCACAGATTATATAATTAATATTTCTTTTTAACTAAATGATCCTTGAATTTATTTTTTCCCCCAATTTCCGGGGTTCATAGCTTTTATGCAGGAATTAGTCCATGAATTGGTTGCCCGCGTCTCAAGAGAGGTTAAACTATTCGAAGACAAACAGTTCTCGTACATTGTTCGCACTCTACTTTTTGATGCTGTAGAATTTGGAAATACTGAATTTCTTGATATACTTATTGGTTCTTATCCTAATATTATATGGACAATAGACAATCACCGTCGAAGTCTGCTTCACATTGCTGTTAAAAATCGGCAAGAGAGTGTCTTCAATCTAATTTATGAGACTGTTGCTGCCAAGGAAATAATTTTAACCTATGTTGATGGTTCTAAACAAAATATCTTGCACTTAGCTGGAGAATTGGCACCTCCAAGGCGATTAAATATAGTATCCGGAGCAGCCCTTCAAATGCAACGGGAGCTGCTGTGGTTTAAGGTTAGTGTTTGTATTATTTCAACAGAAAATATTGCTTCTATTGATTGTACATTCCAACATACAATATCAATAATTTCACACGCGATATACACAATTTTTTGTTAATGTCTACGTTTAAAATGTGAAATAGGAGATTTGTATGAATAATATGCATTCATGAGTGTAATAGAATCAAAGTACTTATTTCAATTTTTCTTTTTCGTTTTTTTGGTTGCACAAATATATACGTATCACACTTACCAATTCACACCTCAAAAACTGTAGGAGGTAGAAAAGATTGTGCCTCCTTTATACCTGAACATGAAGAATTCTAAAGGCCAAACACCTGGGGATATATTTACAGAGAAACATGAACATCTACAAAAAGAAGGTAAAGAGTGGATGAAGGATACTGCAAACAATTGCATGATTGTGGCAACATTGATTACTACAGTGGTTTTCACTGCAGCTTTTACTGTACCCGGTGGCAGCAATCAAGAAACAGGGATCCCTATTCTTTTGGAAAGTATTTGGTTTACGGTATTTTTCATATCAGATGCAATAGCACTGTTGTCCTCTTCATCTTCTATATTAATTTTCTTGTCAATTCTCACATCACGTTTCACGGAAATGGATTTCCTCGTGTCATTACCATCAAAGTTGGTGTTGGGACTCACCACACTCTTCATCTCCATAGCAGGCATGCTGGTATCATTCAGCGCAACCTGCTTTTTGGTCTATAAAAGCAAAATGGTGCGGTTTCCAATAGTTATAATTTCTTTGGCTGGTGTCCCAATTATTTTGTTTATTTTTCTACATTATAAACTGTGGACTGATATCATCCGCTCTATATGCTTGTCTATGTTTCTTTTTCGGCGACGTAAAAACAAACTCTTTTAGTGATTCAATGATGCCAACTGGGCAAATTGTTTGTGGTTGTCAGAGTGACTCCAAGCATCCACTTTTGATATTTCAATAGTACCACTGTTTGGTACATAACAATAAATTCGTTTCTTTGAGATTGTGTTTCAATAATCTTAATCAAACTTTATTAGTCTCTTTTATTTTTATTGTTATTGTTCATCTTGATTAAATTCATTTGTACTATACGTTTTTTCTCTAAGCTTTTTAGTTACTGCACTAAGTGAAATTAAAGGATTTTAGGATTGTGTGAATGTGTTTAAGCAACAGAGGCAGGACCCAAATAGAAAACGGAAATTTGTCTCAAGGTTTTTAGACTCGGACTGTTTATTGAACCGTAAAAGGGAGAGGTTTAAGGGTTTTGAGGTCGAACCAGGGTCGAACCGTGATGACGTCATAATTAATTTAATAATTATTTTAAATATATATAAACATTAAATTAATAAAAAAATAGAAAAATTAACTAAAATAATCTAATTCATTTAGAGAAGCTTATTTCTAAAAAATACATAAAACTTACAAAAAATACAGTACACAACTACACATTGTTACACATTGGGTGCATAAACTATACATTGTTTCTCATAACTACACACTGTGTGCATAAACTGTACGAATAAACTGTGTGCATAAAACAATGTTAATTCAAACATAAACTGTGTTTGTGTTTGGATTAACATAAACTGTGTGCATAAAACATTGTTAATCCAAACATAAACTGTACAAACACTGTATGCATAAACTGTGTGCATTAATTGTGTTTGTTAATCCAAAATACGACTACACATTGTTTCTCATAATACAATTACACATTGTGTACAGCCCTGTTTCTCATAATAATGTTTTCCAAGTTACAATACAAAAACACAACTACACATTGTTTCTTACAAAAATACATAAAAACTTATTTCTAAAAAACAATAATAAAACTTCAAACTCCAAGTTACACACTGTGTCTTACAAAAAAAACATAGAAATTATCTCTAAAATACAAAATAGAACTTCAAAGTTCAAACAGAATTAGTATGATCATAAATCATCAATGTCATGATAGTTATCATGCTCATCATCATTCCCTGGAAATCCAAGAGGAGGGCCAACAGGATGTTCAAATGTTCCCAAATCAATTCCTTCAACCTCATTACTATCATCTACGAATTCAACACACAAGTTTGAACAAAATAAAAAGAAAAATCATTTTAACATTTACACAAGTTTGAAAAAAATAAAAGAAAAATCACTATAGGTTATCAAATTGTTTACATATAAACTAACCTTCAATATTAGAAGAAGGCCCTGCACTTGTTGGATATGCATCCTCTTCATAAATTGCATTCTCCAACTCTTCATAATTAAGATATAGGTCTTCCTCTTCCACAAATACCCAAAAATCAGTTTTGTCGATACTTGCATAATCAATGGGGTCAAAATTAAACTTTTTGTTGTAAAGCCTGCAATATAATAACAAGATATAGCATTTAGTTACCTATGTCTCAATCGCAAGTTATGATGAATAAACACAAGATCATTAAGCCTTTGATGCTCCAACCTATTTCTCCTCTTAGAATGTATTTGGTCAAATAAACTCCAACAACGCTCAAATCCAAAAGAGGCGGAAGTTTGGCTAAGGATTCTAATTGCCAATTTTTGCAAGTTTGGAGCATCAGCACCCCACAACTTCCACCATTCATATGATTTTCATAACACAACATAATCTAATATTAATCAACATAAACAAAAAAAAACTTTCAATTGAATAATAACTTCAGTTATTCTAACTATAGTGACAAAACTAACTTTCAACATGAACAAAAAAAACTAAGATTTGTTTATAGTATTAAAGTAAACTAATTACTTCTCACCTAGATGAGTGGTTGTGCTTGTTGACAATGCAAGATCTCTATCAAAGCTCCCAATATGGTCTCGAAAATATTGGGTTTCCTTAATTACCTTTTCTTTGTCACCATCATATTTTGTCCCAATGTAGTCCAATACTGCTAGTTTTCGACAAAAATTCTCCTTATCATATTGAAAAGCGGGATTTAACCAATATGCAGCAGCATGAAGATCTTTACGCAAATGTTTGTCCCAACGGTTTTTTATAATTGAGGTGTATGGCTTGTACAAGTGCTTCTTCATTCAGAAGATCTTCTTGATTCTCAACCGTGCTCTATGCATGCCCTCATACACATATCCTATTGCAGGCCTTTGATTAGAATCAACAATCCGTAACAAACGAATGAGTGGCGATGAAATCTTGGCAAGAACATTAATATCATCCCAAAAAGAATTATCTAAAATGATAGAAGCTACTTTTGCCTTTACCTCTCTTGCCAATCTATTGTCCACAAAGAACTTGCTAGTCACTAAGGCTTGCAAGTCATGCTTATGCACATGAAGACTTCCAAATGAAAGGAAAGTATTAGCAAATCTTGTTGCTCCTACACGTACAATATCTGTCCAACCAGGTCTCTTCCTCAACCAAGCAATCAAAGCCACATGATTATAAATAAAAACTGTAACTTTGGATGCACGTTTTTTGAGTCTCTCCATATGAGGCATGTCTCCCATATCCTGCAACACAAGATTCAGGCAATGTGTTGCACAAGGAGACCAACTAATAGTTTTATACTTTTCACACAACAATTTACCAGCAGATACATAATTGGAAGCATTATCAATAACCATGTGAACTATGTTTTTTGGACCAACCCATGTAACTACTTCATCAAACAATTTAAATAAGTTTCTGGTACTCTTCACAATATCTGAGGCATCAACTGATTTTACAAATATCATTCCCCTAGGACAATAAACAAGAAAATTAATCAATGACTTATGTCTAGTATCTGTCCAACCATCAGCCATAAGTGTACATCCAACTTTTGCCCAATGCCTACGTTGTGACTCAACCAACAACTGAACCTCTTTCTTTTGATCCCTCAACAAAGGGACCCGTACAGCATGATAAGATGGACCTTTGTAACCAAAACCAGCAACAGCTACGGCATCAATCATCCTTTGGCAATACACTGAATTCACTACATTAAAAGGAATGCAATTGTCATACAGAAACCTTGCAATAGCCATAATAGCTTGCCTCACCCTTTCTTTACTTTGGAACACACTTTTAAGACCAGGTTGAGCTCTTGGAGTAGTTCTTGGAACAAAGTAATTATCCACTGGATTTGTACCCTTTCTTTTACCTAAAACAAGTTTTTTAGGCAACCCACTACTAAATACTTCTTGAACATCTTCATCTTCTTACATATCACTATTTGTGGAAGGCACACTAAACATTTCTTCTTGACGTTGTTTCTCATCTTTTTTCTTCAACTCAAACTCCTTCACATATTCTAACATTTGGTATCTCACATCATGAGAAACCTTTTTACACGATCCAATATCAACTTTTATCCCCGCAAGGTGTTTTTTCATCCTATTAATACCCCCACCTTTATATGTTTTCCTACAATACACACATGTAAAAGTATTCTGTCCCTTCTCATCCGCCCCAAGGCTAAAATGTTCCCAAGCCGGATCAACCTTTTCCCTTACTCTTGAGCTAGACTCCATTACATTGGAATCAACTTCATGTGATGGAGTAGACTCAGTCTCTGTTTCCATTTTAATCTAAGAGACTAAACAACCAATCAAACACACATAGACCCATCATTTTTTGAAATACAGATAGTCAAAGAATCGCAACTTCATACACAGAGTCAAATTAACAAACTAATATACACAAAGTCATAGAGTCAAAGAATCACAAATTGATCTATAGGTGCTGATATAGAGAGAATCATACACTTCAAGCACCTAAAAATTTTGAGAATAATGTAATATACAAATTAGAAACCTATTTTAACAAACAACCAAGACAAACAATATGTAATTCATCCAACTAAATCCATTGTTAAACATGAAAATACAGATTAAGAAGAAAAAAAACAAAACAAAACAAAAAGCTTTCCACAATCAACAATAAATTTACAATTGATATGGGCATGATGCAACCCTGTAATATCATGATTAATTGCATTCTAAATAGGTTCAATGGACAAGTTAGAGAAAAATGTTAATGAAATCTTGGATGAGTTACTATCTGGTAATTTTGAAGATTTGGAAGGGAATGGAACAATCAGTATTTTACAGAGGAAACATAACAAAGCCTCAGAAGGCTTTATCGAACATAGATAACCTGTTAAAAAAGATTAGTAGTAAAACACCTGAGTAGCTATTTTTGAATTATCTATTTCTTTTATGCAAGGACTTAAGCAAATATTAACCATGACATACTGCATCTTCATTTGCATAACGCAAAAAAGTCTTTTTATGTATTTAATTTCAAGTTAACACATACACAAAAATTCACAAGCTTTTTATTATAATTATTGTTATTATTATTTTTTTTTTATAGAAGAAGAATGATAGAATTTAAATATATTGAACACCATTCAAGAGATTATTTCATCTTGTGATAGAGCTAGAGGTTACAACATTGGCATAAAGAATAATGGATACTGTAAGGACACGATTTGTAACGACCCAAAACGATATTGGGTTCGCACGTAAAAAGGCCCAAACAATATCATTTATAGAGCGTGGGTTTGAAAGGCTAGGTCTTGGTCACCAAACAGTGGCTTTTTCGTGGTGTACATACATGATTAAATCGTGTTCGCCCTAGGAGTCGTTCTCCTGGAGGCGGGCTGGGAGGCTTTGGTTTTTGGCCATTTTTCCCAGCCCCTTTTCCCGGATTGCTTACTTTTCCTTTTATACTAGACTGTATCTCTTATCCAACGTTCACGTGTGGGGTTCGATTTTCCAGAACTGATACTTGTCCCATCAGCCCATACCCAGAGTGGTTGGGGGTGGTTGTAAAAACTGAAGAGTATGGCTCTGTCAGGTGCAGAGTATTGAATGGCAGTAAGAGCAGCTTTCCCTTTGTCCTTAGTCGTTACACTATCTAGCTTACCCTTCTCTATTGACCTAGATATTTTAGATTTTTTCCCAAACTGTTCCTATACCGTTTTTGCCCTTCCTTCCAGGGAGACCTCGGATATGCCGAGGACAGAATCATCCTCGGCTGTATCTTAAGACTATTTGGACTTTTATTACCTATCCTCGGCTATAACCTTCCTCAGCTCGGGTCTTGGGCCCCAACGTAAAAATGGGTCAGGGCCATAAATTATTGGACCCCACAATAGCCCCTCAAAATCCTGCTGTTCGACCTCTTAGTCGGAGAGGAGGGTTTTGGTAATGCCACGCCTTTATTGCGGTCTGCTTAGATCTGCCCTTCATCAATGTGGGTGTCTCTTCATCTATCCAGGAAACATACCGAACTACGAGACATTCCTTTGAATTCATTCATGATGCATTCCTACCGCTTCATTATCCGAAACGCGCCTTTAATGATTTCCCTTTACAAGACAATTTAAATTCGACGGTTATTGACGTCGTGGGGAAGTGGAATGGGCATATTCCCGTTTACAAATTTTCTTGGAAATTTGGACAGATTAAATGCCTCCCGTTTTACCCTTCATATAAGAAGGAAAGCAAGAGGTTACCTCCCTTACACAGAGACCTTTCAATCCTTTTAAAGTCTGAAAATCCTTAGCCTCCCCCAGAGTTTCCCTTATCCGCTCGCTTACACCTTGAATTGTGATACGTCCAAGATAGGAGCGGGAATGAAGAGACCATCCCCTTCCCAGAAATGCTACATTCTTGTGAAGCTCAAAATGGCTCGGTCAGGGCAGGGATGACAGAGACTCAAGATACTTCTCATCCTCCTTTCAGCCAAAATCCGAAGCAGGGGCTCGTCGCGTCAAAATTTTGGCGCGACTAAGCTGGGGTCACCCATTATCAGTACCAGCCGCTCTCTTATAAGCATAGCTAACATGGCACCAGCGTGTTAGGAGTCAGGATTGACACAGGGACAAAGTGTCCCTGCTTCTTCCTCTCTTCCTTCACTGGTGCCTACTTTTGCCTCTCCTTCTTCTTCTTTCCACCACCAGATCCATCCTAGTGCTTTTCCTTCTTCCTCTTCTTCTCTTCTCCCACCAAGGAAGGTCCTCCTCTCAATATGGATGCTACTGGGGCAGAATTTGGAAAGACTTGGGAGCAGAGCTTAAAAATATTTATGGCTGTTCGTTTGTCATTTTTGTTTTTGTTTTTGTAACTCGTTTTCTACATAGGCTTGTTTAAGCCCTTCTTTGTACACTGTAATACCCCTTTATATTAATAAAAGTCATCACTGCTTTATTTCGTATATTCTATCTTTTCTTTTTGAAATGGTTATGTCGTAAATAGACGCACTACTTTGCGACTTCTTTTTTATTTCTATACTCTGAACGATGCTTAGGGCCAAAATCCAGTTAATAAAAAGATCTTGCTCTGTGCTTATTGAAACTATACGACTTAATAATACCGAATCGAACAAATGATACTTAGGGCTGAAATCCTTATTAAGAAGAAAAGGAAAAGACATTATGATGAGCTTATTAAGGCTGTCTGGCATAATAACGCCGACCTGAGAAAACAATACTTAGGGCCGAAATCCCTTACTAAGAAAAAAGATGTTATTATGAACTTATTAGAGGTATCGTGTACAATAAGACCGACCTGAAAATGGGTTGTATACCCCAAATTTGAACGAGGTGATGGCTGAATGCTCGATGCCATGTAGGAAGTAATCATCCGAGGATATATAACCCAAAAATGTACTGTCCCTGTAGGTTGCTGAGTAATAAGGCGTTTCACCATCTTCCTAATAACTTTCATAGCCTTAACCTTTTCTGGTATTTGGTCTGAGGACTGAGTGACTTAGAATTCTTGATTTTGATAAGTAGTTGGTTTCCCCATAGGTTTGAGTCCGAGGACCATGCAATACCTTGGTTCTGTCCAAAACTTAATTTTTAAGTAGTTGGTTTCCCCATAGGTTTGAGTCCGAGGACCATGCAATACCTTGATTCTGTCCAAAACTTGATTTCTAAGTAGTTGGTTTCCCCATAGGTTTGAGTCCGAGGACCATGCAATACCTTGGTTTTGTCCAAAACTTGATTTTGATAAGTAGTTGGTTTCCCCATAGGTTTGAGTCCGAGGACCATGCAATACCTTGGTTCTGTCTAAAACTTGATTTTGATAAGTAGTTGGTTTCCCCATAGGTTTGAGTCCGAGGACCATGCAATACCTTGGTTCTGTCCAAAACTTGATTTTGATAAGTAGTTGGGGGAATTAACCCCTCGGTTATGGCACGGGACTTTGGTTTAGGGGGATTAGCTCCTCGGCCAAGCCCCTAGAACCCTCCATGCTGCTGACGCTACAAAGCATAGCCCCTAGTGAAGAAACGTAGCCCTTAGTGGAACTTTGTGCTAAAACACTACACCCAGCTGTTTGAAATGATGTGAGTGATTGTCACAACCTATCACCTGTGCCAAGACACAAGCCTTCCCCACAGACGGCGCCAATTGTAAGGACACGATTTGTAACGACCCAAAACGATATTGGGTTCGCACATAAAAAGGCCCAAACAATATCATTTATAGAGCATGGGTTTGAAAGGCTAGGCCTTGGTCACCAGACGGTGGCTTTTTCGTGGTGTACATACATGATTAAATCGTGTTCGCCCTAGGAGTCGTTCTCCTGGAGGCGGGCTGGGAGGCTCTGGTTTTTGGCCATTTTTCCCAGCCCCTTTTCCCGAATTGCTTACTTTTCCTTTTATACTAGCCTGTATCCCTTATCCAACGTCCACGTGTGGGGTTCGATTTTCCAGGACTGATACTTGTCCCATCAACCCATACCCAGAGTGGTTGGGGGTGGTTGTAAAAGCTGAAGAGTATGGCTTTGTCAGGTGCAGAGTATTGAATGGTAGTAAGGGTAGCTTTTCCTTTGTCCTTGGTCGTTACACTATCCAGCGTACCCTTCTCTATTGACCTAGATATTTTAGATTTTTTCCCAAACTGTTCCTATACCCTTTTTGCCCTTCCTTCCAGGGAGACCTCGGATATGCCGAGGACAGAATCATCCTCGGCTGTATCTCAAGACTATTTGAACTTTTATTACCTATCCTCGACTATAACCTTCCTCAGCTCGGGCCTTAGGCCCCAACGTAAAAATGGGCCAGGGCCACAAATTATTGGACCCCACAGATACAATAATGAATAAATTCAATTGGATTAAAACAGGAAATCACAACTAAAAAGCAAATGTAACAAACAGCCAAGTTGAATTTCACAAAAGAGCTAAAAAAATATAGATACCGAGAACATAAATGAAGTAAATATTATTGAAACCAACAGCAATAAAAAATACAAAAAAAAAAAAAAAAAAAAAACATGCAGCAAGAAGCTGCAGACACAACAAAGTGATTTTGGCAGACAGAAACATATATCACAAGCCTTGTCTTCACATACAACAGGAGCATGATTCTAAGCTTCAGGAAGAACCTTCAAACCCAAGAGTTAAAATTACAAACCTTCAAACCTATGATAAAATTATCGGACATAGATAATTAAAAAAGATTAGCAGTAAAAATCTGTTAATAATATAGCTTCACCCACACCCCCAAGAAGTCCACAATCAAAAGATTCAACAATAAACATTTTCAATTGACCTAAATCAATTTACACACCAACACTTCAGATCTATATCATCATCCACAATCAACTTGCAAATATTAACAAAGAAAAAGCAGATTAGAGATAATAAAGTACCAAACGACGGCAACGGTGACGAGGCATAGAGTGAACTGCAACGGTGATGAGGGAGAGAGGCAGAGATGAGAGTGAGAGAGTGAGCTGCGATCTGGGCCGAGCTACGATGACGACGAGGGAGAGAGGCAGAGACGAGAGAGTGATTGAGACTTTGAGAGAGTAAGGAAGAGATCTGGGCTGAGCTGCGACAGTGCGACGACGACGAAGGAGAGCTACGAGAGAGTGATTGAGAGAGTGAGGAAGAGGCCGAGAGTGATTTTTGAGAGAGGGTTAAATGTATGCTTCAAACGACATCGTATAGGGGGGAAAAAGAGGTGGAACGACGCCGTTTTAAGGCTGAAACAAGGCAACCGTTCGAACCGTGTGAACCGATCACGGTTCATAGAACCAGACGGTTGGACCGCAGTTCAGACGGGTCCATACTTTTTTTGCATGGAATGGTTCCTTACCTTAAATGGACCATGAAACTGAATGGTTCACAGGTTTCCCGGTCGAACCGTACTGTCTGGTCTGGGTTTAACAACCTTGATTTATCTTCGAAGAACCTTCTTTTTGTTTGCACCAAAATATTCACAAAAGCAACAACGTGAGACCCACATATGACAAGTCGTAGAAAAGGTCCATGTCAACAACAATAAAATGTTCGACTGAAACGCATCTCCTAAATATTTTGTAGATGCTCCCACACTGTACCTTGTAAATTTTACTCACAAGTAAATAAAACTTAAAGTGAAAGGAATTCCTAAGCTTCTCCGAGGGCTTCAAAAGACAAAACAAGAGCAAAGTTTAATAAAGGTGCTACTATCAGCTGCTGAAGAAGCAGACATTTATCATGCTCATCTATCCACAAATGTCATCATCTAACCTCATCTTCTGTATCCCATGAGACTTCATCAAAGAGGGCTTCAGAAAGAGGTGGTAAAAGCAGGTGAGAAAGATTTGCCACATTCTGAGAGGCTAGGAGGGATGCACATTCTGTGCATGCTCTCCTAAAGATAATTTCAAGTAATCTACTACATCCTTCTCTAGGCATGCTTTAAGAAGGAACTCCTTAAACTCCAAGATATACAATGATAGGGAATATTTACACCATTACAAAATAAGAGCTAAGATGGCCAAATATCACTATTGGCCAAAATATTTGGTAATCTACCACTATTTTGAAAATATTTAGGGATCTACTATTCTTTTGGAACTTGAATTTGTGAAACTTGAGTTTTCTGTGTAACTCGAGTTCTAGGAACTCAAGTTCTTTGAAAAAATTACTTTCAAGTTTGCCGTGCTATTTTTTATGGAACTCAAGTTCCTAGAACTCGAGTTACATAAAAAAAATATTTGTGGTTATTTATCATGGAACTCAAGTTCCTTGAACTCAAGTTACACAGCAAACTCGAGTTTCAAAAAAGTAGGAAATCCCTAATTATTTCACAAACAGTGGTAGATCGCCAAATATTTCCCCAAAGATGGTATTTGGCCACAAAATAAACACAACATTCTAGAATCGTTAGGCATCATGGGATTGTCAAGCACAAGAGGACCAACTGGTACTTGCAATTGGCAAAGTCTGTGTTAGTATATAGCTTAGTTTAGTCTAGCCCATCGGGCTTAGCCTAGTATACTATACTTGTAGTACACTCATATTACTTGTACTTATACTTAGCCTATATAAGGCTCTCTATTGTACAGTGCTATTTACACAGAATATACAAACTATTCAGTCTTTCTCTCTCTCACTTTATATTCTTAATATGGTATTAGAGTCATTGCTTTGAAATTTTGGTTCCTGTGGTCATCTTCAGCGCTCTTCTGCTGCCCTCGCCTTCATCCAATAGCCACTGACAGAAGCAAATTACCACCATCATATCCACAGTCCTTGCAACTCTCAGATCTCATCATTCTATTCATCAAACTACCAAAGTAAAGGCATAGCATGACAGAACAACCAATCCCGAGCAAAACCTAACCAAGGACAACCAGAAAGGACTGAACATTCACCCACATGCACTGCCTGAAGCTTCTAACTGTTGAACATGCGCTCCATGCGCCAGCAGTAGCTCACACACGCTACACGCGCCAGTCACAGCACCGTTATACGCCTCCACGTGCTCCACGTGCTTAAGCTTGTTAGTGTCACTCCACATCAGCCTTAGGGTGACGTCATCCTGCACACGTCAATGTCAACGTCATCAGCTTACATCAGCACCTCGCATCATCAGCTTACGTCAACACACGTCAGTCGTTGACTTTTCTATATTTGACCGTTGACTTTTGACCAAAAGTCAAAATTTTTCAATAAGGCCTGTCTTGCTTAGTTTTTCACGTAGATTCTGTTTTTGGGTTCTGTTTCTTCATTTGAGGTCTCTAAATCCCTCTTTTTGGTCATTTTCTTCATTATGGCTTAAGAAAATGAACGAGACATTGTACGTCCTATCACCATTATCCTAGATGGTCCTACTACCTATCATGCATGGTCTCAAAATATGACTATCTTTCTCGAGGGTCACAATTGTGGTGTTATGTAACTGGTTCGATTCCCAAGACAGTGCTAATACCTAAGTCCAAAGTTGCAATTGATGCCGATATCTCCAAGACTACTGTTGTAGAGGATGATTATGAAGCAAGCCTAGAGGAATGAGAAAGTATTCAGAGTAAGATCTTGTCTTAGTTTATCAATACCTATGTTCCTTCCATTCATAGTCTTCTTCCCCGTCTTGGTACTGCTACGGCTGCTTGGATATTTATGTCCAATCGGTACAATTGCACTAATGATTCAAGCCTGAAGTTTCACATTGAATCAAAACTTTATCAAATGTGCCAAGAGACAGGTTAGTCTATTTCTAATTATTATTCTCAGACTTCCTCTAATGTGGGAACAACTTTTTGCTGTAGATCCTTCGTTACGATATCTTGAGGACATTGAGCTCTTTGCCAAATATCAGGGCCGTCGTCGATTTATGTATTTTATGATGAGTTTACGTGAGGATTTTGAGCCTACTAGGGCTTCTCTACTTAGCCGGTCTCCTACTCCTTATCTTGATGTTGCTGTTAAAGAGCTCATTTGTGAGAAGAATCGTCAGCCTACTTATCACATGTTATCCTCTGACCATGTGTTAGCTATGCCCTCTCTTCCCTACAGCCTTCCATTGCTATAATCACTGCCCTCCATGCTTAACCTTTGGGTGTCTCTCCTCTTAGTCTTTGAAAGGTAATCGCTGCAAGTTTTGTCATGCCAAGGGCCATGACATCTCTATTTGTCGCAAACTGTATAAATTCATGCAAGAGCAGAATAAAGCTCCTTCTCCTCGGGCAACTACTATGTGTCCCTCAAATTCATCGATTCCTACAGGTCCATCTTTGGCTTTCTCACTTACTATAGCTGATATTGAGGCAGTAGTTCAACAGGTTTTATCCTGAACTTCCATTGTCCTTTCTATCACTTTAGGTAACCATTCTTGGTTTTTTGATACTGTATGTTGTAACCATATAACCCCTAATGAATTACAATTTTCTGATAAGGCACCCTTAGCACATCCTATCTCTATTTACATTACTGATGGAACTTCTATTCTTGTTAGTCATAAAGGAACAATCTCTACTATTAGTTTATCCCTTAGTGACACTTTTCATATTCTAAAATTATCCCTCAATTTGCTTTCTGTTGGTCAACTCTGTGAATTAGGAGTAGATATTCTCTTTACTAATCATGGTGTGGATGTGCAGGATCCCCAGACGAGTTAAATGCTTGGGACATGCCATAAGGTTGGACACATGTTTGAGGTTCATGACTTGAAAATTGCTTCACAAGTTGTCTTTATTGCTGCTGCTACTACCACCCTTTTGCTTGAATTATGGCATGCTCATCTTGGTCATACGTCTTTATCTTGTCTTCTGTTGTTAGCTTTTCAAGGTCATTTAGGTTCAATTTAGTTTCAAAAATTTGATTGTACTTCCTGTAATTTTGGCAAACAAACAAAATTTCCCTTTAATAATAGTGACTCTTTTTCTTTTGCACCTTTTGATCTTATACATTTTGATATTTAGGGTCCAGCACCAGTTCCCACTAAGGGGGGATCTCAATATTTTTTCATATTTGTGGATGATTTTCTCGATATACCTGGATTTATCTGCTTCACCATAGGTTTGAACTTGTGTCCATTTACCAAACATTTCATAAAATGATTGAAACATAGTTCAACCGCTTCGTTAAGATCTTTCGGACAGATGATGCTCAAGAATATAATATTAAATATTTCTTCTCCTTCTTAGATAGCAAATGTACTCCCCCCATGGGTCTTGTCCTTATACCTCTCAAAAAAATGGTCGTGCAAAATGAAAACACCGTCACATTCTTGATGTTGTCTGCACCTTTCTCATTTCTGCCTCTTTTCTTGAGCACTTTTGGGGTGAGGTAGCACTCATTGCTGTTTACATCATTAATCGTGTACCTTCACCGACCACACACAACAAATCATCCTTTGAGCTCCTTTATGGTCGAACCCCTAACTACTCATCTCTTTGAGTTTTTGGTTGTGTTTGTTTTGTCACTCTTCCTCTTCATGAACAAACAAAACTCCAACCTTGTGCTTGTCTTTGTTGCTTCCTTGGCTATGGTGTTTCCCAAAAGGGTTTTCATTGCTATGACCCTATCACTCATCGCCTTCGTGTCTCTCGTCATGTTGAGTTCTAGGAACATCGTCCTTTTACGAGTCTTCAGTAGTTTCCTATGTCCTCTTCCTCAGAGTCTCCCATTGTTAATGACTTGCCTGTCTTGGATCCTGTGGCACCACCGTCTTCTAAGGCTCTTGTTGGTCCTGACCTTCGTCGCTTTACTCGGATAAGCGTTCCTCCTCCTTTCTCACTGATTATCACTGCTCTTTTGCTCTTGCCACCCTCTATGACCCTCACAACTATCGTGAGGCTCATACTGACCCTCTTTGGTAGCAAGCTATGTCCAAAGAACAAGATTCTCTTGACAAAAATCACATTTGGGATATCGTTGATTTGCCTTCTAGTCAGTCTATAGCAGGTTATAGGTGGGTCTACAAATCAAGACTGAGGCTGATGGATCTGTTGAACAATACAAGGCTTGCCTTGTTGCCAAAGGCTTTATTCAGGAATATAGCATTTACTACGAGGAAACATTTGCTCCTATTGCTCATCTTACATCTGTTAGATGTCTCATTGCTGTGGCTGCCATTCGCCGTTAGCCTCTTTATCAAATGGATGTGAAAAATGTTTTCCTCAATGGAGACCTCTAAGAAGAAGGATACATGTAACCACCCCCTGGCTATAATCACTCAAGTCGTCAAGTTTGTTGCCTTCGTCGTGCTCTTTATGGCCTCAAGCAGGCTTCTCGAGCTTGGTTTGAAAAGTTTAGCTCAATTGTTGCTTAGCAGGGTTTCACTTTGAGTCCTTATGATACTGCTCTTTTCGTTCGAAGATCCTCTACTAGTATCACTCTTATTTTTCTTTATGTTGATGACATGATTATTACTGGAGATGATTCTGCAGGTACTCGCTCTCTTCAGCACCTCCTTAGTCAGTACTTTAAGATGAAAGATTTAGGCACTTTCAGCTATTTTCTTGGGCTTGAGGTTACCTTATCCTCTGATGGATACTATCTATCCCAAGTTAAAATGCTTTTGACCTTCTCTCCAAGGCTAGTATCACAGACAAAAAAACTATTTTCACTCCTTTGGAATACAATGCCAAGCTCACACCCTTGGATGGTGAACCTATATCAGATGCTACTTGTTATCATTAGCTAGTTGGTAGTCTGATCTATCTCACTATCACTCACCCAGATATTTCACATGCTGTGAGTATGGTTAGTAAGTTCATGGATGCCCCTCGTTCTGTCCACTATGCTGCTGTTCTTCGAATTCTCCGATACGTCAATGGCACACTATATCATGGTCTTCACTACTCCTTTCGGTCTTCTCTTGAGCTCCATGCTTATTCAAATGTGGATTGGGCAGGTGATCCGACTGATCGATACTCCATTACAAGTTTTTGTTTCCTATTAGGTACTTCTCTTGTCTCATGGTGTAGCAAGAAGCAGGACGTGGTTTCTTGTTCCTGTATCGAGGCTGAGTATCGTGCTCTTGCTGGCACCACCTGCGAGCTTGTTTGGTTTCGATGGCCCTTGGCTGACATGGATGCTCCACAGCCTACTACCACTCCTCTTTATTTTGATAATCATAATACTATCTACATTGCTCATAATGATGTCTTCCATGAACACACCAAGCACATCGAGATTGACTGTCACATTGCTCGCCAACATCTCAAGAAAGGCAATCTCAAGTTTTTCTCCATCTCCTTTACCGTTCAACCTGCTGATATCTTCACCAAAACTCACCCACTTGGTCGTTTTTGAGATCTGATATCCAAACTCCAGTTGGCTTCCTCCTTGCCACCCCGAGTTTGAGAGGGGGGGGGGTTAGTATATAGCTTAGTTTAGTCTAGCCTATCAGGCTTAGTCCAGTATACTGTACTTGTAGTACACTCATATTACTTGTACTTCACACATACTTAGCCTATATAAGGTTATCTATTGTACAGTGTTATTTACACAGAATATGCAGACTATTCAGTCTTTCTCTCTCTCACTTTATATTCTTAACAGTTTGTAGTGATTTGACCAACACCTACTCATCCAATACACCATGATGACGGATAAACTGTATATTTTACGTGTTCTCCACTCAACTATCTCCATAAGAAAATAACTTGCACACCACATCCAAATATCCTTCTACATATTCATATCTTCCAAATATGGGAAGTTAGACCTAAAAATCTCAAGACATTAACTCCACCACACTTCCTATTAGGGAAGAATCTACATTCACAGAAGTTTGGTCAGTTCTATATCACTTTATAAGCATCAAGCCTCCTCTTCTCCTATATACATAGAATTTCCTAGCTCTCATACTTATGGAGTTATTAAAAATCATTATGTCACTGACTTAACCTTAATTTGGAGAGAATTTGGCCAACACCACACTAGTGCACGCTGTAGGTTCTTTTCTTCATTCTTCAGGTATCCCCTTACCATTGTGCGTCTGGATGATCGACCCACTAACAATTCATTGCATCATCATACGGTAATGTGTCCGGTTAACAGGTATACTCAAGACATTTGTTAGTAGACCATTCTATGAAAGTTTTGATAACACTCTCATTGGAAATATATTTTTTTTAAGAGCTGTAAAAAAATTCAATTACATTTTTTTTCTTTCCTAAAATGTTTCTAAAAATATTTTCTAAATCAATACTCTTAGGGTATTCGATAACATTTCCTCAAGTAAAATACCATGATTTTAATTAGTTAGTCAATTGGATGGTCTGCTTATCTATAAATGTTGAAATTACCAGTTAGTCAACTTTCAAAACGCACATGATCCTTAGCGAATGGAAATTCTAATCGAGTAACCTGCCTCATCAATGCTTTATTGGACAAGGTGCAAAAGAAAGATAATAAGGGTTGAAGAAAGGGATCAAGAACAAACTCATGTTTGGGTTTTGAAATGTTCAATTTATTGTCCTTTTGCTCATAAAGTTAACATGAAGTGTGAATGTGAATTTATGTTTAGATAAGTTACAAATTACACCTCTAAAGTTTGGGATTGTTTGAATTTTATACTATGAAATTTGAGAAATTGAATTTTACACCTTGAAATTTGGTTCTGTTAGCAAAACTTCATTCTCTGTTAGTTTTGGTTGTTAAGTGATACACTAACATGCTAATATGTTTACTTTTTTTTTTTTTGGCCAAATCAACCTCCCAAAACGTCAAAATTTCACTTAAAAAAAATTTTTTTTTTGAGTAAACAGTAATACTTATTAGAGCACACTCGAAAATAGTAATGTTAGTGTTTTAAACCGGATTTATAATACATTACATAATCAGAGTACAACTACAAAAGGGCCCAACTTTTGTAGTTGTAGACTAGGATTATAAACAGCGGATACTAGACACATACAACTAATGTAGAATAAACATCCCTATTTTTTTTTTTTTAGTAAATAGTAATACTTATAAGAACAAACACAAAAATAGTAATATTAATGTTTTAAACCGGGTTTATAATACATTACATACTCTGAGTACAACTACAAAATGGGCTAACAACCAATATGAGATAAACATTCCTATTTTTTTTAGTAAATAGTAATACTTACTAGAATGTACACAAAAATAATAATATTAGTGTTTTAGACTGGGTTTATAATACATTATATAATCAGAGTACAACTACAAAAGAGTTTAACCTTTGTAGTTGTAGACTGAGGTTATAAATAGTAGACACTAGACACACACAACCAATGTGGAATAAACTTGAGTTGTTTACCAAATAAATGAACATAAACAATTTTTTTTTCTCAAGTTAGGCTTGAGTAGTTCATAAACAACTTGGTTAATTTATAACAATACGCACAGCCTCACATTTTAATTAATGTCTTTCATGCGTAAATATTTCATTGCCTACTAATCTTTTTTTTCTTTTCCTTTTTTAAATAATTCAATAATTAGAGTATGAACTAAAGTTGGAATATTCACATTGTCTGTGTCCCTAATAAAATTTCTCTTGGTTATATAATCAATTTACGAGTACTACTAGTATTAAATGTTAGTACAAAGTTCATATTACAAATATCCACCATAAAGAATCGCCTATTTAAAATGTCCACATAAAGTTTAAAACTGTGCAACTGATGCACTAAATATAGCCAATAAAACAACTACAACAAATCAAAGCCCTCTTCAGCTCTTCTCCTTCTCATGTCTGTAAGGAGAAAAGCTGCCTTTGAAGGGCCTTCGTTGTGTTGGTCCTTCATATGGTTAAACATGCTGGTTGTCAAAGTTTTCAGAATATTGCATTCATTTGCGAAGTCTAGAGCTTAGAGGACAACCGTCTTCTGTGTTTTAACAGGCATGAAGGATGATTGTGTGGTTCTAGCATAATTGGAGGTTTTAGGGTTTGTAGAGGATGATGGCTTTTACTTACTTGCCATGGGAGAAGAGTCTTCAGCAAGAGAGAAGTAGAAATGTAACTTGTGAGTGTTGGTTTTTGTCGGACCGTGAGCTGTGTCATTCCACCTCAAAATCAATTGATGATAAGGAAAACACACTCAAATCTTTAATAGCCTTCGACATCACACCATGCAGACTTGTTTTTAGAGTGATCGTAAGGACTTAAATTGTGGTCCCCCCACAATCCCACCCTCACAATGACACTCCCGTGACTCTAAATCATAGCCTTGGCTCTAATATCATTTATCGGACTGTGAGTTGTATTATTCCACCTCAAAATCAATTGGTGATAAGGAAGACACACTCAAATATTTTATGGCTTTCAACATTACACTACACACGCCTGCTTTTAGAATGATTGTAGGAAGTCAAATTATGATCCCCATGTGACAAATATATGATAGATCTCGTTTTGCAGCCACAAAAGCGACTTGACTCGACATGCACCCCCTCCTCTTCCCCTCCCATGTCCTCAATCCCTATCTCATAATATCCACTATCAAGAAGATGGCTGGATGTTTGTGGGTGTACTTCATATGTTAAAGAGACAGATGGTTTTGGTTGCCTTTGAATGAATCACGAATGGGTGTTTGTGTCAAGGTGCAAAAGGCCAAATCCAGCTTTGCCGATGGTAAAACGTTATGAACCAACCAAGTCGAGCACCATTTTGGCTTTCGGTAGCAGTAGAGATCAGGGATGAAAAGGTTATTGGATTTGGTTAAAATAAAATGGCCGAATATTTGCCTTTTACCATTATTGAAACTTCATTCTGTGATTTTGACTGATTTCAAGAACAAAAGAGTAGAGAACAATTGAAAACACCTTTCAGCAGTTCTCAAAAAACTTGTTTTTCAATTTTGAATTTCAGAACATTGAGAACAGAAAACACCCAACCAAACACTTTCTGGAGACGCATCTCTGTTTTTTTGAAAGAAAGATCAACTCCAAAGTCAAACTTACTCTTCCAAATGTATTGTACTTTTGCTTAATTTGGGCTTTTGAAATTCCAAATTGACCTAAAAATCTTCAAAATTTCAGCATACACATCAGACACTTCCCTCACCCACCAATTCAAAATCTTCATTTTATATTATTTTTTTTCAATTCTCATTTGTGGAATGCCTAGATTAAGAAAGAAAATGGGATTTAGAGGGATCAAAAAGGGATAAAACGAAAAGAGAATCAATGAGTTTGAAGGGTTTTTTACCCCAGTTATGGATAAAATGATGCCGCACAGGCTTAAACATGATGGTCAATATTCGTTTATTACAGTTAGTTAACCACCAAAATAACTCAAATGACCAATTTAGAATCAACCCCAAACTTTAGAGAAGGTGTAAAATGCATTTTAGCCTAATTTGTTTCATGCTCAAACATGTTTGGACTCGGAGCTAAACTTCTTCCTTGCTCAAATCTACAATTTCTATTATTATTATTATTATTATTATTATTATTATTATTACAATTTTGGTAAATGGAAGAGATCCAAGTCCTAAGACCTCTAGCATTGGATGAGTCCCAATTATTCCCAAAGAGTTTAAAACATTAATATCTTTTATACTTTTCATTGAGACAAATTCTTTTCATGTATGAATCCCGATTCTCTATCAAATTTGTCTAAAATACACCTAA
Source organism: Quercus mongolica (assembly GCA_011696235.1). Lineage (NCBI taxonomy): Eukaryota > Viridiplantae > Streptophyta > Magnoliopsida > Fagales > Fagaceae > Quercus > Quercus mongolica. The sequence continues at coordinate 17,560,628 of CM022243.1, forward strand.
GATCCAGCAAAAGGCTTCCTTACAATATCTCACTAAGCAGTTCCTTGTATAAGGCCATATGCTTCAGGTGAGAATAGTTGCTGCCCAAAATATTTATCATTGAGACAAATTCTTTTCATGAATAATGAAATTTTCTAATTGTGTATAACTCAATTGACAACTCTTCCTCGTTGTGTTCAGATACTATGCAATATTTTCACTTGAACAGATACCATGCAATTGACAAAAGAAAAATATGACTATAAAAATGTATACCCCATTATGACTTCTCCAACATGAACAACCAGGATCTAATAATCTAATTAAATGTCTGAGAGGACACCTCAATGTCAGCCAAGTTGGAACATACAGTTGCTACCAATGAGTTGCATACAGAAAAGTTCTGGCTTCATACCCTGGCTAATCATCTCCGCCAACCACAAAACACCTTCGTATTGCATACCCATGGAGCAAAGATCCCTGATGTTTATATTATAAGTATCAACACAAGGCCAATATGATTTGATATATTAACATCTCCTTCAACACTTGACTTGCTTCAATTGGAAGATATCTAATTTTGCGACATAACCCATCAATTAAAATGCTGTAAGTTTCCTTGTCTGCATTGCAACCCAACCTCTTAGCCTTATTCTTCAAATACTCTAACAGCAAGCACTGATTTCCTTTATTATATGTCCTACCAGTTGGTACACAATTTCCCTCCATTTCCTCTACAATTAGCTTCACTGCTGCATCTGCATTTCCAACAACCACCCCCCCCCCCCCCCCAAACACAATATTTAATGCTGCTACCTTTGATTCATAAATCAAGTTTGTTGGCCTAAATCCTCTTTCTTGCATTTTAATGAGAACTTTGTTAGCCTCACTAATCTTACCTTCATTCTACAGATCAATAGCCATAGCACTATAACCAACCAAACTGGGAATCCCACCTCTGATCAAAGCTTCATTAATTAAACGCTTGATGCCTTCTATATCTTCACCAGTACTAAACTGTCTAAGATCAAGATGGTGGAAACATTGCTTAGGAGCCTTCAGCCCCTTCCTTAAAATCTTACCAAGAATTTCCACAGCCTTTTCAACTTGCCGATTAACACATAAAAGCATGTAACAAGGTTCTATAGACTACAATATCCTCACCAATACCCTTCTGAGAGATACTCCAAAAAATTGAATACAACAAATGGGTGGCCTCATTCAACCTCCCATCTTCACACAACCCTTTCATTAGAATCCAATAGTTTTTCTTATTTGGATAGCAACTTTGATAATTCATATCTAGGAAGACTTGCAATGCAAGATCAGGATGACCCCTCTGGCACAGAGCATCCATGAGCAAGTCCAAGGACCGAATCCAAGACTTTACTTCCCACCCATGAGAGCTTTCTTAAGAACAAACGATGAGTGGCTACAATCTTAGTTTCATTGACCAATATATACAACTGGGGATTGAGAGATTTTGTCCTATTCACGCAGTTGAAATGAGGTATGCTTTTGAAAAGAGAGACTGCTCATCTAGCAATCCAGCTCTCGCATAGGTTTTGATTGCAATAACAAAGACTAAATCTTTGCATTCACACGAATCTTCTTTCATCCAATCAATCACCTATTTCATCTCACAAATCCGGCCTGCATTTCCTACGTTTCCAATAATGGTGGCTAGACTGGACCATTATGAACGTAATTGGGGAACTTATATTTGGCTTCCTTGAAGATTTGGAATGCTGTTGATGGGTTTTTTTGGTTCTGCATAATTTGAGAAAGGTGCATTGGTGTCAAAAGTCTTGGCCTTCTCACAATCATGGTGTTTTAACATCTACACAATTATACTGAAACAATGAGTCCTGAAAGATAAGCAAATAAATCAGCACTGAACAGCAAATTTATTAATCTGCATGAACACGTGATATATAAAAAAATCCAAAACTCAAAAACAAATGTTGGGCATTTATTGTGTGTAGGCTTACGATTGCATTCTTTGTGTAAACAAATAATAAGAATTCCTTGCATGAGTTCACTTATATTGAATTTTTATCTTAGGCCAGCTCTTGCTTTGGAATAATATAGAACCATTAACCTGCAGAGCCTTTGTATCTTTATATATGGGAAAAACCAAAATAACAGGTGGCTCTAATAAGGTTACCCGAACTCCTACAAATATGTCCGAGTTAAACACTTAAACAGAGATCTTTTAAGTACATTGTACATACAATATTGAAGTACATTTGCATAGGCATTTCATCAATCACTTGAAGTGCAAACCTACGAGTGTTTGCTAAAACTCATAAAGTACATCATAACATGTCAAATGTGAGCCAAAAACAATATTAAATATTTATAAGATACGTAAAAAATTGAGAAATTATATGGAAATATCTTCCATGACACTACCAAATCATTATATTTGAATGTACAAACTAGTTAAGGATGAAAGCAGAACTGGTACCAAAGGCCAATTAATTCCAATGAGCAAAAGATTTGGTGTATATACATATGAAAGACAGAAGCAATAACGAATGTCAACTTAATTTATGAGTACCACAACTAGACCACCATTACCCCACTGGCAACCTTTTTTTTTGGTCCTGTTTTCTCATGAATTTTTACAAGATTAGACAATACACTAGTCAGCCCCCACAGCAATAAAATATTCATTTCAAAGCCCTTAACAGAACTTAGAATGATCAAGAGGGTAATGTAATTCAACACCAACACTCTTTTATCAGTTGGCTTTACTTGCAGGACAGATTGCCTTATTGGCTTCTTAAATGGGATATGAGGGTGATATCATGTGCTTATTCTATAAAAACTTTACTGAAACTTATGATCATTTTTTCCGTCGGGTATTCCCTCACTCCTAGAATTTGGTGCAATCTTATGCATTTGTTCACGGTTCACAAATTAGTGTGTTCATGGCATGAAGTTCTCAAGTGGGGTATTGATAATTTACAGAGGGAAAATTTCAGATCCTCTTTGTTTTAAGTAGTGTGCGCTGTGACTTTTGTGTGCTCAAAAAAGAGTAGTGTGCGCTGCAATAATATTTACAGTGTATTTTGTCGTATTGAGCTTATCAATAATATCTCATCTGATTCAACACAAACAGAAATTGAATAAACAAACAAATGTTTTCCAAGTTTCACTCTGTAACATCACAAAATAAAAATCAAAATAAATAAAGATATTGACAACTTAATCTAAAGCGAAATAAAAACTAAAAAGAGCAAATTATAAGCTACACAATCAAAAGCACTGCTCATTTCGTAAAGCGTTAATTAACCAACTAGAAGGTCTTAGACTTATAATTCTTTATAGCTTAGCTATAGCTAAAACTCAAATTTGAAATTTTTAGAAGGGTTTGGCCCTAACTATGCCCAATTATTCCAGCACTCTTCAAGTTAAATTTAACACAACTGTTTTGTAGGGAATTAACACGAAATTCTCAACCTGTGAGAAACAAAAAATAAAGAAAACACACGCCAAAGAAAAATAATCACATGCAGAAGACAGTATTTATGTGGTTCGGCAATTTACCTACGTCCACAAAATTGCAAGGATTTCACTATTATTAAGGAAAAATACAAAGTGCGGCAGAACAGTTTTTCTCCTTCTCAAAAAATCTCCAAGGATTAAGCCTCAAAAAATCTCCCATTAAAAACCACGCAACATTATTTCGAGTCGGGTCGAGTTGTCAACCGGATCAAGCACAATTAGGCTCCACAAAGCCCAACGAATCTCCCACTTGGAGACTAGATTAATCACCAACATCAACTGCAATCCTCCAAAAACAATCCCTCATCCCTGCAACTCATCCTCCTGTCCTCAAGCTAGAAGACCAACTGAAGCTGTACACAGCTTCAGTTTCTCAATAGTGACACCCTTAGTCAACATGTCTACTGGGTTCTTAGATCTATAAATCTTCTCAAGTATTACCAACTTATCTTCAACAAGGTAATGGATAAAGTGGTATTTTGTCTGTATATGCTTTGACTTTAAATGAAAAGCCAAATTTTTAGCAAGAAAAATTGCACTCTGACTGTCACTGTATAGAATGCCCATCTCCTACTTCTTACCCAATTCATCTAAGAAACCATGTAGCCAAATCATCTCCTTTCCAGCTTCAGTTGCTGCAACATACTCAGCTTCTATAGTAGACAAAGTAACAATCTTTTGTAGATTTGAAGCCCATGATATAGCTGTACCACCCAAAGTAAAAACAAACTCAGTAGTACTCTTTCTACTATCAATATCACTAGCAAAATCAGCATCAGCATAACCCTGCAGTTTCAAACTTGCACCTGTGAAGCAAAAAAATGTATTTGATGAACCCTTCAGATATCTCATAATCCACTTGACTGCCTCCCAATGCTGCTTTCCAGGCCTACTCATGAATCTGCTCACAACTCCCACTACATGTGCAATGCCTGACCTTGTACACACCATAACATACATCAAGCTGCCAATAGCTGAGGCATAAGGCACCTTGCTCATATGGTCCCTTTCTTCTTCTGTCTTCGGTGACTATTCCTTACTTAGTTTGAAATGACTACCCAAGGGTGTGCTCACTGGTTTAGCTTCAGCATCTACATAACCTTGCAGTTTCAAACTTGCACCTGTGAAGCAAAGACATGTATCTGATAAACCTCTCAAATATCTCATGTAAGGTTGAATTTATTCACCCATCTAATTGGCTTTATTCCGTGCCAAATTTGCTTGTAATTCAGCATTTAGTAACCCTGTATTTAGGTGGGATTTGTGTAAGGGTAGTGAGTGAGATAGAGTGAAGATTGCTCAAGAGTGTGCAAGAAAACAGAGTGTCGCGGCTGGGACTCGCGGCTGGACTCGCGGCTTCAACCCGCCAGAATCTGCACACGTGCCAAGCATGCTGGAAGATGAACAGTCATGCTAGCTGGAGCACTACAGGACAAAACAGGACAACTGGCCATACGGTTATCTCGCGACTGGAACTCGCGACTGAGTCAAGCCGCGAGGTCAAGCCGCGAGCCACCCCTGTTTTGGAAAAACCTGACGTTTCGCATTCCACTCCACTCCAGTATAAATACCCTTTTAACCCACGATTTAAAGAGAGCTTCCAGAGAGAATTTTGAGAGAGAAACCCTAAAGAAAAACCAGATTGTCTTACCCACAATCTCTACCTTAGAGTCTCATCAAATTCCCTCACTCTCTTCCTCTCCATTGTCAAATCCTTGAGAGGCCTTATAACCAAACCTGGTTCTCACCATTATCATCTCTGTGAGACAGACGTTTGGAGTTCTGGGAAGCAGTTAGGAAGGAGCCAATCTTTATTGGTTGATGCTACGGTGTAGTAGCGGAATCCGGTAAGCTAGAGAAGAAAAAGGTTCGGCGCAACCTCGTTGGAGCAAGAAGCTTGGAGGGCTTAGGTGCATTGGGTAGATTAGGCTTGGAGGGTCTATTGCTGTCCTTGTATCCCAACTATATTTTCTAGTGGATTGATTACCGCTTGGAGGGCGGCGGAGAGGTTTTTCGCCGAGGTCTTCGGTTTCCTCTTCGATAACATATCTGGTGTTATCGCTGTGTTTGCATCTTCCTTCCTCTCTATCTCTGCCTTTACATTATCTGCTGTGGTTTAATTTGTTATGGCTTAGATAGTTGTTTAACCAATTACATGATATAGCATATGTTAAGTTTCCGCACATTAATTGTTTAACATATTGCTTGTGTTGGTTAAGTTGGTTTTTGGGGGTCTAAACGTTCAAAAGTGTATTTGTACACGTTTTTGAACTTTCAATTGGTATCAGAGCGGGTACACAGCAGGTTGGTTTCATTACCATTGTGTGATCCTTGACTCCCTATTTGAGATGGATAGGTCTCAATCCCTTAATGCACCTCCATATTTTGATGGAAGTAATTATGCATTTTGGAAGGTTCGTATGAGAGCCTTTTTATGTTCTATTGATGAGCCTGTTTGGGATGCTGTTGAGATTGGTTGGACAAAACCTGAGGCAGCAAAATCCACTTGGGATAAGGCAGCACTTGCTGCATCAAATTCTAACAGTAAAGCACTAAATGCTATTTTCTGTGGTGTGTCTCCAGATGAATTTCACAGGATTTCTCACATTACCATTGCCAAAGATGCATGGGAGATTCTGGAAACAACTTATGAAGGCACGAAGAAAGTAAAAGATACCAAGTTACAAATGCTGACCACTCGATTTGAGGAGCTCAAGATGAGTGAGGATGAGTCTTTCGACTCGTTCTATGGGAAGTTAAATGAAGTGGTTGTCAGTAAATTTAACTTGGGGGAGAAAATGGAGGACTCAAAGATTGTGAGGAAGATCCTTCGATCATTGCCGGAAAGTTTTCGTGCAAAGGTGACAGCCATAGAAGAGAGCAAGGACCTTGATGACATCAAGGTGCAAGAGCTGGTGGGTTCTCTGCAAACCTATGAGATGTCTCTTCCCAATCAACGGAAGAGTAAATCCCTTGCTCTAAAGACCATTAATGAGAAGGTGGATGATGAAGGCTCATCGGGAGAAGACAAGGTGGACAAGGATGTAGCCTATCTTGTTAAAAATTTCAAGAAGTTTTTGAAATTCAAAAACAATGGAAAATTTGATGATAAGAGAAATTTCCAAAATTCTGGAAGGGAGAAGAGGGATTTTAAAAGGAAAGATGGAAAAGAATCCCAATCCACACAAGGTGTGACTTGTTTTGAATGCAACGGGCATGGACACTTCAAGAAGGAATGAATGTCCTAATTATTTGAAGTCGAAAGGCAAGGTGTATGCCACGACCTTGAGTGATTCAGACTCATCCGACTCAGAATCTGAAGAGAGCTGTGATGGAGAAGGGAACTATTCAGCTTTCATGACTATTGCTCATGTTGAGTCTTCGGATGAGTTGAGTGTGCTTGTACAAGACCTTGGAGATCATAGTGATGATGAATCACTAGGAATAGTTGAAGAGTCAGAAGCTGAAGAAGAAGAAAGCACAGCAACTCTTCAAGAAAACTACAACTCACTCTTGGAGAAGTCTGGTGAATACACAAGGGTTGCCAAGGCTGCTGTGAGAAAGATGAAGAAGGCCGAGGAGGACTACAAAAGTCTCCTAATCCGGTATAGGGAGGCCAAATGTGAGATTGAAACTCTAAATGGTGAGTTGTCCGAAGCTTACACAAAAGTAAGATTTCTTGAAAGTGAGGTTGTTCAAGCAAATGCTAAGATAGAGAGGGTCACCACCAAGAAGCTAGATGATGTTATATCATCTCAAAAGAGCTTCTCAGACAAATCCGGACTGGGGTATACCGGAGGAAGTAGTTCATCTGTGAATATCACTAAAGAAGTGAAGTTTGTGAAGGCAAAAGATCCAGTTGTAGATGAACATACTGGTGAGAAGCTAGAGGTGGATAAAAAGAAGAATTTGGTGAACCAACGGGTGCTGAATCCCCGTAATCAGTCTGTGGGCAGGTCTGAATCTCGTGCCAAGTCACGTCCACGACCACAAAGAAGTCCTAGAGGAATGTATGTGTGTCATTATTGCGGACTTCAAGGGCACACTCGACCAAATTGCCAAAAGTTGAGAGCAAAGAACAGTGCAACTCCTCAAAGGTCAGGAGGACCAAGAATTGATAGGAGAACTTGGGCAGGTGATCAACCTAGAGAGCAACATGAAGATCCCGGAATGATGAACGTGATGAAGATGATTGGTGCTTTCACCAACTGCTTGGAAAGCTTCTCACGAAGGTTTGAAAGCCCTAACTCCCGTACCCAATCCGTTAAGGAAATCACCCCAAACGCAAGTGTCGTGTGGGTGAAAAGGGGTACTCATGCATAAGCATTACAACATGTCCATGCATTAATACTTCCTATGCTTTGTGACTATGGTTGGGTTGTATGCTTGTTGTTTGTGAGTTTGGTTGTTTGTTTGTTCTTCTTGTGAATATTTCTTTATTGTGTTTTATCAATCTTTTTGTTTCTTGAGTCAAAAATCCAAAAATTACATAAAAATTTGAAAATCATAAAGCTTGATTGACTTTGTTGAGTTTTGTCTTAAAACTCGTTTTTGCCTTGTACCTTTGTGCAAATGGCTTTGTGCATTTTCGAGCATTGCTTGGTTTCATGCACTCATATCACTATGGGAAAAATCTTGAAATCTATGTGATTGTTGTAAATAGATCTTCAAACTTGTCATGAATGATTAGTGAATGGTTTTGTTGATCTTGAGACATGCATAGACTTGTGTCTATATCTCTTCCCACTTTTTATTTTTGTTTTGCTAAAAAGAGCTCACAAAATGTAAATCTCCAAATGAAAAGAGATATTGAGCTGCAAAAGCCTGTCGCACATTCTAGTATTTGACTAGGAAAAAGGGTAAGCGACCTTGTGTTAAAAGTGAAATTTTCATTCAAAAAGGCCAAAGGCCTGTTTTTTTAGAGATGTTACATATATTCCTCTCACAATGAGAGATGATTGCCTCAAAAAGATCAAAAAGATCAAATGTTATGATTGCTAGTGGAGTCAAATGAAAAGCTCCAAGTTATGTTATCAAGTTATGTGTGGGAAGTCATATATTCATATTTCTATAATTGAGATTGGTCACATGATCTAGTGCTAATTGTGTATGCCTTGGTTGAATTGATCATTGAAGCTTCACATTAGACAAAGGACTATCTCATTGTTGATATCCACACACAACACACAAGTTCATGTTCTAAATGCCTTATTCATTTGTGTGATTGTACTTGATAAAATGTGTTTTCACATGCTCAATCTTTGTTAATTATAGCACAAAAAGATTTTTGAGTGTTTTAGGTGTTTTTGGAAAGTATTTTGGTTGAAAAATCTAAAAAATTCAAAAAAATACAGTTTTGCCCTGTTTTGGCGGCTCAGTCGCGGGTGTGTCAAGTCGCGGGCCTCAGTCGCATCTTCGCTGGTCATTTTTGGCGACTTGTTCGCGAGTAGAAGGTCCAGTCGCGAGTTCACTCAGAGATTTTCGCGGCTCAGCTCGCGACTCACTCGCGGGTAGACCTTCCAGTCGCGAAAAACACTTAGAAAAATTTTTCAAAATTTTGGTCTTGTGTTCTCTGGCGGCTTGAGCTGGCGACTGTGTGGCGACTTGATCCAGTCGCGAAAATCGCGTGTTTTGCAGAAACAGGAGCAGTTTTTAAACTTTTTCAGTTTTTTTCCCTTGAATTTTTGTGACTGTTCATCTCCTCTCAAAACTCTCTCCCTCCCAAAACACTCCGTGCTCCCTTTTCCATTCTCTTGTGTTGAACCCTTGTAGCTCAAAATCGTCAAGTTATAGGTATGGGTTTTCTGTTTTACACTCTTTTCTACTTGATTTTGTGTTTTTACACTTGATTTTTGCATATGAGTGTGTTTTTGAAATGGGTTTGTGTTTCGGTCTCTGCTCATTGTTCTTGCTTAGCTTGTGGATGCTGTTGCTATAGTTTGTGTTTAATGATTGTTATATGCTTATTGCCCTTCATCTTGTGATTAGCTAAGTGTTTATTCTACTCCAATCTGATTTTTGAGCTGTTAAGTGATTTCTATTGGTTTGTTCTGAGAATGTGAGTTTTACTGTGATAGATTTGCATGTCTTTAGTATGTTAATCTGTGGGGAGCTTCTGTTAAGATCAATATATTATTTGAGTGCCATATCATGTCAGTTATCTGCCTTTGGGAAAGTTTCACCATGTTGTTCATGTGTTTCCTTTCCTAGACTTGATATTTCCATATGTTTGATCTACGTAGCTTGTTGTTGAGTTTTGAAGCTCATTTGTATGGTTGATATATCTCTCACTGTTTATTTCATGGTACTGACTGATTATGCACATATATTGCTATATGTTGTTGTGGCCTTTTCTGATTGTTCACAGATGGCTCCCTCACCTCAGAAGAAGAAATCCACTGCAAAGAAGGCTGACAAGAGATTAAAGATGGATCCTAGATTGTTTAGGTCAGTTCACCATTTTGAGAGATACAAGGATAACTTCTTGAATGCAGGAATCATTCAAGAAAGATTTGTGGATTTGGAAGACTTAAGGCAATCTTTTATTCCCAGTTGTTTTGAAGGAAGAGGTTGGGAAAAGCTTTTGGGTGGTTTCCCTGCTGTGTGTGAACCCTTAATTAGGGAATTTTACTCAAATGCTGTAATAAAGGATAATGAATTGAGTTGCTGGGTGAGGGGTAAAGAATTTGTCTTGGATGCACATGTCATAGATGAAGTACTAGGGCTTGAAGGTTTGGATGATGAGGAGTTTATCAATTTCAAGGATAGGAGTGTCTCTATTGAAACAGTTCAACAGAGGATAGGTGGGCAGAGAGAAGGGAAGTGTTTGAATACCACTGCCTTTCCAGTGGACATGAGGGTTCTAACCATAATCATGATGTTTAACCTCTATCCTATTAAGAAGTTGACCACAATCAATTGTGCTAGAGCAATCTTTCTGATGGACCTCAAAGAGAAGAACTTCATAGATATAAGCTCCCACATCTTTGACATCATTGTGGATGAGACAAGAACAACATCTAGACCTAAATTGATCTTTCCAAGCTTGCTAATGAGGATTTTTAGGAGTAAAGGTGTTCCAATTCCTCAAGACATAAGTCACATGTCTACACCCTCTGCAATCAACAAGCTTACCTGCAAAAGGATAAGTTCTAGGCTTCCAGGAGAAGAAGATGAAGGAGATGAAGGAGAGGCTGCTCCAATGGAGACTGAGGCAGAAGCAGCAGGGCTTGCATCATCTTCAACACCTAGGAGAAGTGGCAAAAGACACAGAGCTTCAACCTCTGCAGACACACCTCCAGATGCTTTCCAGACCATTCTGGAAAGGCTTGATGGGATCAGGGCAGTTCAATCTGAACACTCTGACAGAATGAGAGCCATGCAAGACCAGATTGATGTCTTGGCTGCTACACTTGACAGCTTCACAACTCAGCATGACAAGTGATCCTTTGGCCATTCCATGTCAAAAAGGGGGAGAAAGTTCATTGATGATTGAAAAGCAGAAAAGCAGCTATTAAGGGGGAGTAATTTGTTGAGGGGGAGTAATGTGTTTATGATTTGGGTATCTTAGTGTTTTTATAGTTTTGATACACTGTGTTTTGGTGTATAACTGTTTCTAACTCTTTTCATATACTCTTGGTTTAATCTTTAATACATTTTGATGATGTTATTCAGGAAATTCTGTTTTGTACCCATATGCTTTTGTAAGCTTTTAGGGTTAATGGGATTAAGCATATTTGTAGGCCTTGTGGTTTGTACCATGCTTAAGTGCAGCCTTTATGCTTGTTGAAATCAGTACTTTGTTCCAAATGTTATGCATTGTGGTTTAATGTACTGTCACTCTTGTGCCCTTGTAGGATTGTTCCTAGATGCATATGCCTTGTGTGCTATGCATTGGTTGAGTGTTGAGCATACAAGTATCTTGCCTTGTGCTTGCTAACTTGTATGTTCTTGTGTTCATTCCAAGTGTGAATGAACACTGTGATCACTTCCTTGTAGTGTTCACTTGGTTGATCAAGCCATGGGTTGTTTATCAAACTCCATCTTTGCTTGATCACTTTCAGCTTGTTTCATATGCATCTATAATTTTCTGCTTACAATAATCAAAGTGTATTGTTGTGTTTCAGGAGTATATTGTTCATATGTTTCAAGTGCTTCACAGCTTCTAGAGTTAGGTGTGAGTGAGTTTTGTTCAACTGTTCCCTACTCACAGTTTAAGTCTAGAGTCTGTTTTAGGGTTTTGTCACGGAATAGCCAAAGGGGGAGATTGTAAGGTTGAATTTATTCACCCATCTAATTGGCTTTATTCCGTGCCAAATTTGCTTGTAATTCAGCATTTAGTAACCCTGTATTTAGGTGGGATTTGTGTAAGGGTAGTGAGTGAGATAGAGTGAAGATTGCTCAAGAGTGTGCAAGAAAACAGAGTGTCGCGGCTGGGACTCGCGGCTGGACTCGCGGCTTCAACCCGCCAGAATCTGCACACGTGCCAAGCATGCTGGAAGATGAACAGTCATGCTAGCTGGAGCACTACAGGACAAAACAGGACAACTGGCCATACGGTTATCTCGCGACTGGAACTCGCGACTGAGTCAAGCCGCGAGGTCAAGCCGCGAGCCACCCCTGTTTTGGAAAAACCTGACGTTTCGCATTCCACTCCACTCCAGTATAAATACCCTTTTAACCCACGATTTAAAGAGAGCTTCCAGAGAGAATTTTGAGAGAGAAACCCTAAAGAAAAACCAGATTGTCTTACCCACAATCTCTACCTTAGAGTCTCATCAAATTCCCTCACTCTCTTCCTCTCCATTGTCAAATCCTTGAGAGGCCTTATAACCAAACCTGGTTCTCACCATTATCATCTCTGTGAGACAGACGTTTGGAGTTCTGGGAAGCAGTTAGGAAGGAGCCAATCTTTATTGGTTGATGCTACGGTGTAGTAGCGGAATCCGGTAAGCTAGAGAAGAAAAAGGTTCGGCGCAACCTCGTTGGAGCAAGAAGCTTGGAGGGCTTAGGTGCATTGGGTAGATTAGGCTTGGAGGGTCTATTGCTGTCCTTGTATCCCAACTATATTTTCTAGTGGATTGATTACCGCTTGGAGGGCGGCGGAGAGGTTTTTCGCCGAGGTCTTCGGTTTCCTCTTCGATAACATATCTGGTGTTATCGCTGTGTTTGCATCTTCCTTCCTCTCTATCTCTGCCTTTACATTATCTGCTGTGGTTTAATTTGTTATGGCTTAGATAGTTGTTTAACCAATTACATGATATAACATATGTTAAGTTTCCGCACATTAATTGTTTAACATATTGCTTGTGTTGGTTAAGTTGGTTTTTGGGGGTCTAAACGTTCAAAAGTGTATTTGTACACGTTTTTGAACTTTCATCTCAGAATCCACTTGATTGCCCATGAATTTGCTCACAACTCCCACTACATGTGTAATGTCTGGCCTTGTACATACCATAGCATACATCAAGCTGCCAATAGCTGAGGCATAGGGCACCTTGCTCATATGGTCCCTTTCTTCTTCTGTCTTCGGTGACTGTTCCTTGATTAGTTTGAAATGACTACCCAAGGGTATGCTCACTGGTTTAACTTCATTCATGTTGAACCTGCTGAGCATTTTCTTCACATACTCTGACTATGAAAGTTTCAATGTACCATTAGCCTTGTCTCTAATGATTCTCATACCAAGGATTTGTTTTGCAGCTCCCAAATCCTTCATTGCAAATTGTTTTCACAATTGCTTCTTTAGATTATTAATCTCCTCAATACTAGACCCTGTAATAAACATATCATTCACATACAATAGTAAAATGATATAATAATTGTCAAAGAACTTAACATAGCAATAGTCATTAGCTTCACATCTCTTGAACCCAATTTTATGCATAAAACTGTCAAATTTCTTGTACCACTATCTTGGAGCTTGCTTTAGGCCATACAAGCTCTTTCTCAGTTTGCAGACTAGATTATCTTGTTCCTGAACAATGAACCCTTCTGGCTGAATCATGTAAATGTCTTCCAAGTCACCATGAATGAATGTTGTCTTCACATCTAACTGCTTAAGATGTAAATTTTCTGCAGCCACCATTCTCAGTACCAGTTTGATTGTTGACATCTTCACAACTGGAGAAAATATTTCTGAGTAGTCAATGCCCTTCTTCTTCTGGAACCCTTTGACAACTAATCTGGCTTTGTAACGCTTGCTGCCATCATGCTTATTCTTTATTCTGTATACCCACTTGTTGTGCAAAGCCTTCTTTCCTAATGGCAATTCAATCAATTCCCGTGTCTGATTCCCTAAGAAGGAATCCATCTCATCCTTTATGGCTAACTCCCACTTGCTTGAATTTTCATTCTACAAGGCTTCTTCATAACACTCTGGCTCAGTCAACAGGAGATAATTTAGAAGGGTAAATAACGTTGTGGAGGTCTAATGGTCCTGGAAGATCTACGGACTTCAGCTATAGGTGTACTTTGATCTTCTTGTGAATCTACATTCTCCTTATCTTCTTCACCCCTTTTCTGGACAGTACTTTCAGTCAATTCATCTAAGTTGAGAAACTCAGATTTCTTTTGATCTATCTTTGTAATATCTAACACTACAGTTGACCTGTCCTTGTATATAACTTGTTCATTAAATATCACATTTCTACTTCTGATGATTTTCCTGTTTTATTCATCCCAAAACCTATAGCCAAATTTATCATCACCATAGCCAATGAAAAAACATACTTTAGACTTTGCATCAAGTTTACTTCGAGCATCAGAATCAATATGAACATAAGAAACACAACCAAAAACTTTTAAATGTGAAAACTTTACCTTTTTACCGCTCCAAACCTCCTTAGGAAGTCAGAACTCCATGGGAACTAATGGTCCTCGGTTTATTAGGTAAGCTGCAGTGCTAACAGCATTAGCCCAGAAAGTTTTTGGTAGTCCAACATGCAACCTCATACTCCTAGCATGCTCATTAAGAGTTCTGTTCATGTGCTCAGCCACACCATTCTACTGTGGTGTCTTAGGAATGGTCTTCTCCATCCTAATTTCTTGTGCAACACAATACTCACTAAACCCTCCATCTATGTACTCTTCTCCATTATCTGACCTCAAATATTTTACTTTCAAACTTGTTTCTGTCTCAACCATGGCCTTCCACTTCTTAAAAGTTTCAAATACATCAGATTTATTTTTCAGAAAATAAACTCATACCTTTCTACTTGAGTCATCAATGAAAGTGATGCAGTACCTTGAACCTCCAAGGGATGCAACTGGAGAAGACCCCCACAAATCAGTGTGTACTAACTCCAATTTTTCACCCTTTGGTGTCCTGCTAGTTTTCAAGAAGCTCACATTTTTCTGCTTTCCTAAGATGCAACTTTCACACATGTCAAAATCAATGGACTTCAATTCTGGTAGTTGTCCTCTTGACAATAGCATCTTTATCCCTTTCTCACTCATGTGACCAAGTCTGCGATGCCATAAACTTATATCAGTACTTGCTTTAGCAACTGCAATTGTGTCTCTTAAACTTGAGGTCATATATAGAGTACCGGTCTTCTTTCCACAAACCAATACTCTGGCTCCCTTTGTAACCTTCTAAGTACCACCAACAAATAGTATTGCATGCCCTTCATCATCAAGTTGTCCAACAGAAATCAGATTTCTCCTCAGGTTAGGAATATATCGAACCTTCTCTAGTAACCAAACAAACCCTTTGGGCAACAATATACGAACGTCTCCTATACTCACAACATTCAAGGCTATACCATCAGCCAAATACACCTTACCAAAATCACCTACAACATAGTTTTGTATGATTTCTCGATATGGAGTGGTATGAAACGAAGCTCCTAAGTCCAAAATCCAATCATCAAGTGGACTGTCTACTGCAAGAAGTAATGCATCTTGTACCTCCTCTGTTATAGCATTAGCAGAATCATCTTCATTCTTCTTCTTAGGACTTTTGCATTGCCTCCTAAAGTGACCCGTTTTTCCACAATTTCAGCTTGTACTTATTGGCCTGATCTAGATTTACTTTTATTCCAATTAGAATTTCTGGATTTTGATTTGCCCGATTTGAATTTCTGTCATTACCTCTGCCTCTTGTCTCAAGGTTTAGGGCAGAACTAGATCTTGAGGTTTCACCTGCAGCTCTTCTATGAATCTCCTTAGCCAGAATTAAATCTCGTATATCATTGTACTTCAGCTTTTCCTTTACTGTAGAATTGCTTACTGCCATCCTCATTACTTCCCAACTGTTTGGCAAAAAAGCTAAAACGATCAGTGCACGGATCTCATCATCAAAATCAATTTTTATAGACGACAATTGATTTGTGATAGTGTTAAATTCATTTAAATGTTGTGCTACTGATGCGTTCTCTGCCATCTTCAAATTGAAAAGTTTCTTCATCAAATGCACCTTGTTGTTTGCTGACGGCTTTTCATACATATCAAACAAAGCTTTTATGAGATCTACTGTGGTCTTCTCCTTTACAACGTTGTGTGCAACAGACCTAGACAGAGTTAACCTGATAACTCCCGGTACCTGTATGGCAAGAAAAGCCTATTCCTCAGCCTTCATAGTCTCAGATTTTTCCCCTAGAAGCGGTAGAAGCAACTTCTTCCCATAAAGATAATCCTCGATTTGCATCCTCCAAAATCCAAAGTCTGTACATCAAACTTTTCTATTCCAGACGCCTTTCCTGCTTCCTCTATCATTACTTCCACTCAAACCTAACCCTAGACTCTAATACCAGTTGTAGGGAATTAACACGAAATTTCCAACCTATGAAAAACAAAAAATAAAGAAAACACACGCCAAAGAAAAATAATCACACGCACAAGACAGTATTTACGTGGTTCGACAATTTACCTATGTCCACAGAGTTGCAGGAATTTCACTATTATCAGGGGAAAATATAAAGTGTGACAGTACAATTTTTCTCTCTCTCAAAAACTACAACAACAAAACCCTAATCACCAAAACACGTTTTCTACATCTTGTGCACAAGATTCACAATAGGCTACAAACGAGCCAAAAAAAAAATTTCCCAGGGCCATTGCCCCTGGACCCCTAAAAGGTTTGTCCATGAGCGCGCTACGACTTGGGCTTGTTGGCCCTAGTCTCCACTCCATGGATTAAACCTCAGAAAATCTTCCATTAAAAACCACGCAACATTATTTCAGTTCAAGTCGTCAACTAAATCAAACACAGTTAAGCTCCACAAAGCCCAATATGTTTAAATATTTGTCCTTTTCATGAAATGAAGATGAGGGATCAAACTCAACAATTTAACAAAGATATCAATTTTGTCGTGTTTTTAGTAGCCAAACCTATAATGTCAACTTTTCAAATTCCTCTACTTGGGCGTGGGTTCCAGTTAGTTCAACTGATAAAATCTCTGATATTTGTATAAGAGATCTGGGGTTCAATCCCTGCCTACACCAAAAACTAATTGGTGTCTTGGTCTGATGATAAAGAGCTATTATCAGGAACAGACGCCATAAGTTGAAACTCTCTTTCAAAAAAAAAAAAAAATTCCTCTACCTGGGCCAAAATAAGGTGACGAAGGAAGTCTTGGTTTTTATAAACAGTTGGGTCTAAGAATCCCCTGTTCTTTCCACTTCCTCCAAACTACATTGTGATTAATGTTCATCAAAAGCTTAGAATTAAGCTTACATTTCACCAAGCAAGCAAAGTAGCAATGCCCCGCACTGATGGACCCGACTCAAATTTTCTCCGTTGTCTCCACTATGACGGCATAACCCATATGGGTACAAATGCGTTGAATAAACACTAGCAAAAAAAATTTTACTATTATTTTTTTATTCTGGATACAGTGGTGACACATCTTGAACACTAGAGTAAGAAAAGAGAGAGAGGGAAAGAAAGAAAACAAGGAATCTTCGAATTTGGCATGCCGGTAGTCCTCTTTAGTTTGCATTGCGGCTCTTCTCCAATTTGGTGTTTTTTTTTTTTTTTTTTACAAAGTTTGTCTACAAATTTTTACAAAAAAATTAATATAACTACATATTTTAAAATCTTAAATTATTAGATTGCATATTCTTTATACTTTTAACATACATGTCAAATTTCATTCCAATTAAATATTATTTATTATTTGATATATAAACTTATTTTTTATACATAATTTATAACTATAAAAACTTAAAATTTGAAACATTTTGATAATATAATCATTAATTTTTTTATATTTTTAAAATTTTACAAATACGGAAAATATGATAAAAAGATAAAAAGATAAAAGGAAAGTTTGTAACCATTGCTACAAACTTTGATTTTTTTTTTTTTTTTTTGTTTGGTGGTGTGTGTTCACAGAAAAATTATAAGATCCACACGGTGGACAAGTGATGTGGTCCACCATTCCACTAAAAAACTTCCACTTGTTTAAAATTGTTAGTTAAAAAAAAATTTTAAACAGAAATTAATTACTGACTCAGTAATTTTAAGCAAGTGGAAGTTTTTTAGTGGAATGGTGGACAAATAACGTGGTCCATCAGAGGACTCTATAATTTCTCATGTTCACATTCCTTCCAAACATACACATGCATATATCACAGCTAAGAACTGTTGGTCGGTAGGGTGGATGAGATATTTAATAAGAAATGTCACACGCCTTTTACTTATTTAATACAGTTTTTGTTAATGTATTTAATCAATGTAATACATGGCCATACAATTAATTGCAACACAAGCATATTGATCCAAAAAACAAACTGCTGCACATACATTTAATATACAAACCAATTATTGTACATAACATTTATTATATTTTTGTTATATATTTTATTATTAGAAAATAATAATTTTATATATGTTTTCAAACATATTATTACTGTTACTTATTTTTTAAACCTAAATTAAACATAAATTTCTTCAAAAATGTTTAAAATATACTTAAAAATAGACATTAATTAATCAATTAATTAAAATTATAAGTGCTTGTAGGGTGTGGAGGGCAAGGGCCGAGGTTCAAATATCCAAGACGGAGCTTCACACATATATACATTTAGATTAGGCTAGAGTAGAACTTCTATCTTGTATTAAAAAAAATAATAAAAAAAAGTTGTATTTCTATATTCATAAATGTATCCAAGGCAAAAATCAAAACTTTTGGTGTTGGGGGGGCCGAGATTAAGCCATCAAATTTATTTGAAATTTTAAACAAATCAAATTATATATGTGTGTGTGTTGTGCACGCGCAGTTGTTCATACATTAATTTATAAAAAAAAGTTATAATCTTTACTCCAAATTAAGTCATAAATATGTTGTATATAAGAGTTATATACATGTCTATAAAATTATCTTATATGAGAGTTTTAGATCTTTCTAAATTTTATTGATTATACTTGTGGGGCCCAAGAATTTGTGGTCCTGACCCATTTTTACATTGGGGCCCAAGGCCCGAGCCAAGGAGGGGTATAGTCGAGGACGTGTAATAAAAGTCCAAGTAGTCTTGAGACATAACCGAGGATAATTCTATCCTCGGCATATCCGAGGTCCCCCTGAAAAAAAGGGCAATAACGGTATAGGAACAGTTTTGAAAAAAAATCTAAAATATCTATGTTAACAGAGAAGGGGACGTTGGATAGTATAACGACCAAGGACAAAGGGAAAGCAGCCATTACTGCCATTGAATACTCTGCACCTGACAGAGCTATGCTTTTCAGCTTTTACAACCACCCCCAACCACTTTGGGTATGGGCTGATGGGACAAGTATCAGTCCTGGAAAGTCGATCCTACACGTGGACGTAGGATAAGGGATACAGGCCAATATAAAAGGAGAAGCAAGCAATCCGGAGAGGGGGCTGGGAAAAAAGGCCAAGAACCAGAGCCTCTCAGACCGCCTCAAGAAGAAAGACTCCTCGAGCGAACACGGTTTAATTCTGTATGAACACCACGACTAACCACCGTCCGGTGACCAAGGCCTAACCTTTCAAACCCACGCTCTACAAATAATATTGTTTGGGCCCTGTTTACGTGCGAACCCAATATCCTTTTTGGGTCATTACAAATTGAGTCCTTACAATTGGCGCTGTTTGTGGGAAGGGCTTGTGTCTTGGCACAGGCAGTGGGTTAAGACAATCTCCCACATCATTTCCAATAACCGGTTGTAGTGTCCTAGCATAAAGTTCCACTAGGGGCTATGCTTCGTAATGTCAGTAGCGCGAATGGTTCTAGGGGCTTGGCCGAGAAGCTAATCCCCCTAAACCACAGTCCCACACCATAGCCGAGAGGTTAATTCCCCCAACTACTTAAAAATCAAGTTTTAGACAGAACCAAGGTATTGCATGGTCCTCGGACTCAAACCTATGGGGAAACCAACTACTTAAAAGCTAAGTTTTGGACAGAACCAAGATATTGCATGGTCCTCGAACTCAAACCTATGGGGAAACCAACTACTTAAAAGTCAAGTTTTGGACAGAACCAAGGTATTGCATGGTCCTCGGACTCAAACCTATGGGGAAACCAACTACTTAAAAATCAAGTTTTGGACAGAACCAAGGTATTGCATGGTCCTCGGACTCAAACCTATGGGGAAACCAACTACTTAAAAAAGCTAAGTTTTGGACAGAACCAAGGTATTGCATGGTCCTCCGACTCAAACCTATGGAAAAATCAGCTACTTAAGGAGAATTCTAAGTCGCTCAGTCCTCAAACCAAATACCAGAAAAGACTAAGGCTATGAAGGTCATTAGGAAGATGGCGAAACGCCTTATTACTCAACGACCCGCAGGGGCTGTTCATTTTGGGTTACATATCCTCGGATGATTACTTCCTACACAGCACCGAGCATTCAGCCATCATCTCGTTCAGTTTAGGGTATACAACCCTTTTTTAGGTCGGTCTTATTGTGCAAGATAGTTTCAATAAGTTCATAATAACATCTTTTTTCTTAGTAAGGGTTTCGGCCCTAAGTATCGTTTTCTCAGGTCGGCATTATTATACCGGACAGCTCTAATAAGCTCATAATAACATCTTTTTTCTTAGTAAGGGTTTCGGCCCTAAGTATCGTTTTCTCAGGTCGGCATTATTATGCCAAACAGCTTTAATAAGCTCATAATAACATCTTTTTCTTTTTTCTTAGTAAGGGTTTCTGCCCTAAGTATCATTTGTTCAAATCGACATTATTATGCTGGATAGTTTCAATAAGCGCAGAGTAAGATCTTTTTATTAACAGGGATTTCGGCCCTAAGCATCGTTTAGAGTATAAAAATGAAAAGAAATCATACGGTAGTACGTCCATTCACAGCATAACCATTGTAGGAAAGAAAGAATACATGGAATAAAACAATGGCAACTTTTATTAATGTAAAGAAGTAGTACAGCGTATAATGAAGGGCTTAAACAAGCCTATGTAGGAAACAAATTACAAGAACTAGAATTAAAAAATAAAATAAAATAAAATAAACAACAACAACAACAAAAATAAGTCTTGCTAAATTCTGCTCTAGTAGCTACCATATTGAGAGGAGGACCTGTTTTGATGGATGAGAAGAAGAAGAGGAAGAAGGAAAAGCACTAGGATGGATCTGGTGATGGGAAAGAAGAAGAAGGGGAGGCAAAAGGAGGCATCAATGAAGGAACAGAGGAAGAAGCAAGGATACTTAGTCCCTGCGTCAGCCCTGACTCCTAACACATTGGTGCCATATTAGCTATGCTCATAAGAGAGTGGCTGGTACTGATAATGGATAACCCCAGCTCAATCGCACCAAAAGCTTGATGCGACTAGCACCTGCTTCAGATTTTGGCTGAAGGAGGATGGGAAGTATCTTGAGTCTCTGCCAATCCTGCCCTGACCGAGCCATCTTAAACTTCGGAGGGACATAACGCTTCTGAGAAGGATGTGATCTTTTCATCCCCGTTTCTACTTCAAACATGTCACACTATGAGCTTTGGCTATGCTGATAAGGAAGACTTTGAGCACAGCTTGAGGTTTGAGGCTTTAGGAAGGTTAAAGAGTCTTTACACGAAGGGAATACCCTCTCGTCTGGCTTCTTATATGGAAGGTAAATTCAGTGGCATTTAATCCGTACAGATTTCCAAGAAGATCTGCAAATGAGATAGCGTCTGTTCAACTCCCCAATGTCATCTATAACCGTCAGATTTGATCGGCCTCGTAGTGTAAATTTATTAAAGATGCGCCTCGTACACTGAAACGGCAGGAGCGCCCAGTGTGAAAATCCAGACGAATGTCTCGTAACCCAGCGCATTTACTAAATAGATGAAGGGACACCAACACTAATAAAAGTTAGAGCTGAATGAACTGTAATAAAGGCTAGGCATCGCCAAAACCCTCCTCTCCGACTAAGAGGTCGGACAGCAGGATTTTGAGGGGCTATTGTGGGGCCCAAGAATTTGTGGTCCTGGCCTATTTTTACATTGGGGCCCAAGGCCTGAGCCGAGGAGGGGTATAGTCGAGGACGTGTAATAAAAGTCCAAGTAGTCTTGAGACATAACCGAGGATAATTCTGTCCTCGGCATATCTGAGATCCCCCTGAAAGAAAGGGCAAGAACGGTATAGGAACAGTTTTGGAAAAAAATCTAAAATATCTATGTCAACAGAGAAGGGGATGCTGGATAGTATAACGACCAAGGACAAAGGGAAAGCTGCCATTACTGCCATTGAATACTCTGCACCTGACAGAGCCATGCTTTTCAGTTTTTACAACCACCCCCAGCCACTTTGGGTATGGGCTGATAGGACAAGTATCAGTCCTGAAAAGTCGATCCTACACGTGGACGTAGGATAAGGGATACAGGCTAATATAAAAGGAGAAGCAAGCAATCCGGAGAGGGGGCTGGGAAAAAAGGCCAAGAACCAGAGCCTCCCAGACCGCCTCAAGGAGAAAGACTCCTCTAGCGAACACGGTTTAATTCTGTATGAACACCACGACTAACCACCGTTCGGTGACCAAGGCCTAGCCTTTCAAACCCACGCTCTACAAATGATATTGTTTGGGCCCTGTTTACGTGCGAACCCAATATCCTTTTTGGGTCATTACAAATTGAGTCCTTACAATACTAAAGTTCTCTAATTTTCTATAGATATTCAAAAATGACTTAGCCTCTTCCTTGAAAGTTATGCTTGATGATGATTTTTCATAAAATACAATTCATGTGGTAGTGAAAATATATTAGCAATTTCTTTTCTTCTATTTTTTTTTTTCATGGAGTAATTATTTGTTGTGGACAAAGGTCACTTTAGTCTCCACTGAGAAGTTTTGGAAAAGGAAAAAAGTAAATGGTGGTTGTTCTATGTGGAAAAAGAGAAATAATTAAAAAATCATTAAACATTGGTGTTTTAATGTAATGTAATGTAATATAGATAATGTGATTTAGGGTATTTGGAAAAATGAATATGTAAAATAGAAAAAGTAAGTTCTTAGGATAAAATAGAAAGAATTTATTACACAAGTTGATGTGAATGCTCTAATTGATATGAAATAGAGAATATCAATAGTGAAAAGCTACGGTAAAACCAAGTCAGGGGATTAAAAAATGACTATATGGTATGGCTTCAAATTTGCAAGGTAAGCTTGAAAAGATTACTTAATGAGAGAACGGAGATGGGCCAAAAAAGGTTTCTCGGGGACTGGCACTTACAAAAATGGTCAGGAATTCCTAGTTTTATAACAATTAACTTGATAAGTTTTTCCTATCAAAAAAAAAAAAAAAAACTTGATATGTTTTAACAATAACAACTTGCCCTTTCAGTAGCTGTGTATTCTAGACATATTGATTTACTAATTCAATATTTTTCCTTTTTCCTTTAAAAAGGTTGTCGAGTGTGGACACAATTTTTGTTATAATTCACTACGTTTCAAATAAAAGTGAAGATTCATGTACCAATCCCAATCAATGAAACTCGTAAGGTCAATTTATGATAGAACTTGTGAGCTTATGACAAAACGTGCATGAGTAGGTATACTGCATTAATTTCTCCCTCCGTCCAAATGGATTAATTGTTGATGGCCACAGGACCTTAACTTTGCCTCTGTACTAAAATCACCATTTTCCATGAGTGGGTATACTGCATTAATTTCTCCCTCCGTCCAAATGGATTAATTGTTGATGGCCCTAGGACCTTAACTTTTCCTCTGTACTAAGTACTAACCACAAGAAAAATCACCATTTTCCATTCACTCATCAAACAATTTGATAGGTCACAAATTGAATAACCCCTTTGTGGTAAAAATTAATTAATTAATTAATCAATTTATCATGCAAATGCGTGGTAACACAAACAAATCACCAATAAACTAATAATGCAGCGAAAAATAAATAACACGGTGATTTGTTTACGAATGGGGAAAACCTAACGGCAAAAATCCCACCGGGTGATTTTCAGGTCACCACTCCCAAAACTCCACTATTATCACAACAAGCAGTTACAAGTAAAGAAATCCAAGTACCTTACCAACCTACAGTTGAACCTTTACCCCAATACCCAGTTGCACTTGTTCTATAGTGACAGTTCTCCTTTCAAATGCACGACTCCCAGTACGTGACTAACCAATTGCGCGGATCCCAATACGCGACTTCAATCACCAACTAAGAAGGTTGTTGGTTGCAAAATTCTTCAATTCATCCAAATGATGAAGATCAAGAAGATGCTTGGTCACAAAACCCTATAGTGCACATACACAGCAACTTCTTCACGAGAAAGAGATGAACTAAGGCAAGAATTTCGTCTCCGGTCACAATTTGCTTGAACAGAGTTTACTCAAAGCTTATGCAACTTGTGAACACTTTGACGGCCCTTAAACTGATCCTTTTATATGTCTAGGTTTAGGAGAAAAGAAGGCCCAAAGACATATTCACGGATCCCAAGAAAATCATATTGAAATTCTGAAAATCTTAAACCTCAACAAATAGCAGGTGTCGAGCAGGTGTCGAGCACACCAAATGAGGAACAGCTTCCTTAAGCTCGATAGATGTAGCTGTCGACCAACTATCGAGCTTTAATGATTTTGCACTCTGAACTTGTTTTCTTGAACAGACTTGAAAGTTTCAATACTTGATCTTGAAACAAGGTTTCTTGAAGTATTTAAAACATCCTAAATCTACCCAAATACAAGTAAAGTGCGTTTTGTCAAAGGATAAGCCAATTACATAAAATCATGACATATGTTCTTAATAAGTGAAACACATATGTCCTAACACAATTTTTCCATCGCCTACTTTTCAACCCATCTTTAATCGGATTGGTCTCATTACCTCTCTAAGCTGGTACACGTGCATTCTTTTAAGTCGAAGCTCATCAGTCCCTCAAACTCACAAATCCAACATTAGTTATTTTTATAAGCTCGCTCGTACACGTGCTTCTTTGAAGTACAAGCTCAGTCCCTCAAAGTCTCGAAGTCACGACTCCAACAACAACAGTAGCAAAGACTACATCAAAACCCTTCCACAGTTCCACCACTTTTTTTCTATTTTTTTCATCACTCGTACAAACATGCAACTCACTTTACACCTTGAACGCATCCCACAACCAAATGTATATGCCAACCCCTCCAATTAACTCCCCATAGCAAGGAGAAACTTCAGCATGTTTCCAAAACATGCAATACCATCTCCATAGCCAGATCCATTATTAATAATCAGGACATTTAGGGTCTTAGGCGAAATTGAATTGAAGCATTTTATATATATATATATATATATATATATATATTATCTTGTTTTAGATACAAAATTATTAATTAACCACTAATTCTTTTTAGAAAGCCTATGACACAAAAAATTTGACAAACTTTTCACTCCTATTGATATGACAACTTGATAGTAGTAAGTAGAAAAGTGATGTTAGTAGTGGACACAGACAAGAACTAGTTGTTGGGCTTTGTGGAGTCTAGTTTTGTTTGATCTGGTTTGATGACCCGACCCGACCCGAATAATATTGCATGGTTTTGGGCCCATTTCATATATATAAACTGACTTTGCTGTGATTACGGTTTTTTAAGATTGTACGTTGTTGTTGCCGCATTCTTGAGGGTGAGAGAAAAAGTATTGCAGCCGCAATTTTTGTACTCTGTATTCTTCCTTGATAATAGTGAAATCCATGCAACTCCGTAAACGTAGGCAAATTGCCGAACCATGTAAATACTGTCTTGTGCGTGTGATTGTTCTTCTTTGGCGTGTGTTTTCTCTATTTTTTTTGTTTCTCACAGGTTGGGATTTTGGTCAAATTCCCTACAACTGGTATCAGAGCCTAGGGTTAGGTTTGAGTGGGAGCAATGGCAGATGAAGCAGGAAAGGCGTCTGGAATAGAAAAGTTCAATGGCACAGACTTTGGATTTTGGAGGATGCAAATCGAGGATTACCTTTATGGGAGGAAGTTGCATCTGCCGTTTCTAGGGGAAAAACCTGAGGCTATGAAGGCTGAGGAATGGGCTCTTCTTGATAGACAGGTATTGGGATTTATTAGGTTAACTCTATCTAGGTCTGTTGCACACAATGTTGTAAAGGAGAAAACCACAGCAAATCTGATGAAGGCTTTGTCCGGTATGTATGAAAAGTCATCCGCAAACAACAAGGTGCATCTGATGAAGAACTTGTTCAATTTGAAGATGGCAGAGAATGCTTCTGTAGCACAACATCTGAACGAATTCAATACTATCATAAATCAATTGTTATCTGTAGAAATTGATTTTGATGATGAGATTCGTGCTTTGATCGTTTTGGCTTCTTTGCCAAACAGTTGGGAGGCAATGAGGATAGCAGTAAGCAATTCTATAGGAAAAGAAAAGCTGAAATACAATGACATACGAGATTTAATTCTAGCTGAGGAGATTCGCAGAAGAGATGCATGCCAAACCTCAGGATCTGGTTCTGCTCTAAACCTTGAGACAAGAGCCAGAGGTAATGACAGGAATTCAAACCGGGGCAGATCAAAATCCCGAAATTCTAATCGGAACAGAAGCAAATCTAGATCAGGCCAACAAGTACAATGTTGGAACTATGGGAAAGCAGGTCACTTTAGGAATCAATGCAAAAGTCCTAAGAAGAAGAATGGAGATGATTCTACTAATGCTGTAACAAAAGAGGTACAGGATGCATTACTTCTTGCAGTAGACAATCCACTTGATGATTGGGTTTTGGATTCAGGAGCTTCGTTCCATACCACTCCACACCGAGAAATCATACAGAATTATGTTGCAGGTGATTTTGGTAAGGTGTATTTGACTGATGGTTCAACCTTGGATGTTATAGGAGACGTTCGGATATTGTTGCCTAATGGATCTGTTTGGTTACTGGAGAAGGTTCGACATATTCCTGACCTGAGGAGGAATCTGATTTCTGTTGGACAACTTAATGATGAAGGACATGCAATACTATTTGTTGGTGGTACTTGGAAGGTTACAAAGGGAGCTAGGGTATTGGCTCCGTGGAAAGAAGACTGGTACTCTATATATGGCCTCATGTCCAAGAGACACAATTACAGTTGCTGATGCAAGTACTGATACAAGCCTATGGCACCGCAGACTTGGTCACATGAGTGAGAAAGGGATGAAACTACTGCTGTCAAAAGGAAAACTACCAAAATTGAAGTCCATTGATTTTGGCATGTGTGAAAGTTGCATCTTAGGAAAGCAGAAAAAGGTGAGCTTCTTGAAAACGGGTAGGACACCGAAAGCTGAAAAATTGGAGTTAGTACATACTAATTTGTAGGGGCCTTCTTCGGTTGCATCCTTTGGAGGTTCAAGGTATTACATCACTTTCGTTGATGACTCAAGCAGAAAGGTATGGGTTTATTTTCTGAAAAATAAATCTGATGTATTTGAAACTTTTAAGAAGTGGAAGGCCATGGTCGAGACAAAAACAGGTTTGAAAGTAAAATGTTTAAGGTCAGATAATGGAGGAGAATACATAGATGGAGGGTTCAGTGAGTATTGTGCTGCATAGGGAATTAGGATGGAGAAGACTATTCCTGGGACACCACAGCAGAATGGTGTGGCTGAGCGCATGAACAGAACTCTTAATGAGCGTGCTAGAAGTATGAGGTTGCATGTTGGACTACCAAAAACTTTCTGGGCTGGTGCTGTTAACACTGCAGCTTACCTGATAAACCGAGGACCATCAGTTCCCATGGAGTTCAGACTTCCTGAGGAGGTTTGGAGCAGTAAAGAGGTAAAGTTTTCACACTTAAAAGTTTTTGGTTGTGTTTCTTATGTTCATATTGATTCTGATGTTCGTAGTAAACTTGATGCAAAGTCTAAAATATGTTTTTTCATTGGCTATGGTGATGAGAAATTTGGCTATAGGTTTTAGGATGAACAAAACAGGAAAATCATCATAAGTAAATATGTGATATTTAATGAACAGGTTATGTATAAGGACATGTCAACTGTAGTGTCAGATGTTACAAAGATAGATCAGAAGAAATCTAAGTTTGTCAACTTAGATGAATTGACTGAAGGTACTGTCCAGAAAAGGGGTGAAGAAGATAAGGAGAATGTAAATTCACAGGTAGATCTGAGTACACCTGTAACTAAAGTCTGTAGATCTTCCAGGAACATTAAACCTCCATAGCGTTATTCACCCACTCTAAATTATCTCCTGTTAACTGATGGTGGTGAGCTAGAGTGTTATGATGAAGCCTTACAAGATGAGAATTCAAGCAAGTGGGAGTTAGCCATGAAGGATAAGATGGATTTCTTGTTGGGAAATCAAACATGGGAACTGACTGAATTGCCAATAGGAAAGAAGGCTTTGCACAACAAGTGGGTATACAGAATAAAGAATGAGCATGATGGTAGCAAACATTACAAGGCCAGATTAGTTGTTAAAGGGTTCCAGCAGAAGGAAGGCATTGACTACACAGAGATATTTTCTACAGTTGTGAAGATGTCAATAATCAGACTGGTACTGGGAATGGTGGCTGCAGAAAACTTACACCTTGAGTAGTTAGATGTGAAGACGACATTCTTTCATGGTGACTTGGAGGAAGACCTTTACATGATTTAGCCAGAAGGGTTCATTGCTCAAGGACAAGAGAATCTAGTCTGCAAACTGAGAAAGAGCTTGTATGACCTAAAACAAGCTCCTAGACAGTGGTACAAGAAATTTAACAGTTTTATGCATAGAATTGGGTTCAAGAGATGTGAAACTGATCACTGTTACTATGTTAAGTCTTTTGACAATTCTTACATTATATTACTGTTGTATGTGGATGATATGCTTATTGCAAGGTCTAGCATTGAGGAGATTAATAATCTGAAGAATCAATTATCCAAACAGTTTACAATAAAGAATTTGGGAGCTGCAAAGCAAATCCTTAGTTTGAGAATCATTAGAGACAAAGCGAATGGTACATTGAAGCTTTCACAGTCAGAGTATGTGAAGAAAGTTCTCAGCAGGTTCAACATGAATGAAGCTAAACTAGTGAGCACACTCTTGGGTAGTCATTTCAAACTAAGCAAAGAACAGTCACCGAAAACAGAAGAAGAAAGGGACCATATGAGCAAGGTGCCCTATGCCTCAGTTATTGGCAGCTTGATGTATGCTATGGTGTGTACAAGGCCAGACATTGCACATGCAATGGGAGTTGTGAGCAGATTCATGAGTAGGCCTGGAAAGCAGCATTGGGAGGCAGTCAAGTGGATTCTAAGATATCTGAAGGGTTCATCAGATACATGTCTTTGGTTCACAGGTGCAAGTTTGAAACTGCAGGGTTATGTAGATGCTGATTTTACTGGTGATTTTGATAGTAGAAAGAGTACTACTGGGTTTGCTTTTACTCTGGGTGGTACAACTATATCATGGGCTTCAAATCTATAGAAGATTGTTACTTTGTCTACTACAGAAGCTGAGTATGTTACAACAACTGAACCTGGAAAGGAGATGATTTGGCTACATAGTTTCTTAGATGAATTGGGTAAGAAGCAGAAGATGGGCATTCTACACAGTGACAGTTAGAGTGCAATCTTTCTTGCCAAAAATTCGGCTTTTCATTCAAAGTCGAAGCATATACAGACAAAATACCACTTTATTCATTACCTTGTTGAAGATAAGCTAGTAATACTTGAGAAGATTTGTGGATCTAAGAACCTGTGAGACATGTTGACTAAGGGTGTCACTATTGAGAAGTTGAAGCTGTGCACAGCTTCAATTGGTCTTTTAGCTTGAGGACATGAGGATGAGTTGCAGGGATGAAGGATTGTTTCTTGGAGGATAGCGGTTTGATGTTGGTGATTGAACTAGTCTCCAAGTAGGAGATTTGTTGGGTTTTGTGGAGCCTAGTTTTGTTTGATTCGATTTGACGACCCGACCCGACCCAAATAATATTGCGTGGTTTTTAATGGGAGATTTACTACGACTTAGTCCATTTCATATATATAAACCGACTTTGCCGTGATTAGGGTTTTTTAAGATTGTAGGTTGTTGTTGCCGCATTCTTGAGGGTGAGAGAAAAAGTATTGTAGCCGCAATTTTTGTACTCTATATTCTTCCCTGATAATAGTGAAATCCCCTGCAACTCCATGGACGTAGGCAAATTGCTGAACCACGTAAATACTGTCTTATGCGTGTGATTGTTCTTCTTTGGCGTGTGTTTTCTCTATTTTTTTGTTTATCACAAATTGGGATTTTGGTCAAATTCCCTACACTAGTAAAATTGTCATAGTAAAAGTTTGTCAACTAGTAGTGGCTCTAGGAATTTTTTTTAGGATGGTCACTAAGAAATCTAGATTATACAAAATCTAATAAAGCGATAACTTGTATATTTGCTACAATTGCGAGTCAAGTCTCAAAGGAGCGCAAAATTGTTGTGATTGCAAAGCTAAAAAGAGTATAACTATCGTCACCATCAAAGAGAACTCACAACCACAATATTTTTCTTAGTACTATTTTTTAAGGAAAAATGAAATTAGAGATTATTTTGTTGAATAAGTTGAACGATCTACAAACTTAAATAATTAGCAATTTTTATCTTTTTGTTTTATAATAGGCTTTTTGTTGAACAATTTGTTCACTTGTTGTTGTTTCGTTTATGTTTATTGTTATTTGAGCTAATATTTATTGTCATTATTTAAGATTTTTTTATTTATTTATAAAAGGGATTAAGAATTATGTTTGGGGGGGGGGAGAATTAATTTTGGAATAATGCTACGTCCACAATATTTTTATAATAAGTCTTATGCAAAAAACTGTTATTGGTAGATAAAAAAATAAAATCGGTATTTGGATCAAATTACAATTAATAACAGCTTCTACATTGAATTTATTGTGAAATTATTGTAAAAATGTTATGAATGTAATATTACTCTTTTTTTTTTTTAAACCCAAATTTTTGTAATTCAGAAGTCAGGGTGTTCAACATTTTTATTAGGGTGGTCACAATAAGTTAGTTTAGCATATAATATTTTTTTAGCGAGTGTATATGTAAAGTTGTGATTTACAATTATGTTTTATGTTGACTTTATTCCATGACAAAAGTGTTGTAATTGCTCTAATTTTGTTCCTTGTATTTTGTGGGATTTTATTATATTGGTTTAGTATTAAGTTGGTGAAGACTCAAGCTTAAATGAAGAATCAATGGATTTCGTGAGAAGCTCGTGAAAAGCACAACCTCGAAAGAGCACGTGAGGAGCACATGATTGGAAGTTAAAGAGTCGTGCCAGGCTGTCATTTTCGCTAGTGTCTTGCGGGTAAGGCCTTCCCGCTAGACAGTCGTGAAACATTCTGCCTGGAGGATTTTTAAGTGTGACTTCCCTACCCTTCACCCATATTATAGATACTCTCATTACCCACAAATGTAAAAGATGCCATTTAGAGAGAAAAACCCTAGATAGGTTTTCTACAACACACACCCATCTTTTTGAGAGAGAGCCACCCATCTTTTTGGGAGAGAGCTACTCATCCTTAGTGAGAAATCATTGTAGCCTCTTCTCCTTTCCTCTCCCATTATCATACCTTGAGAGGAGATTTGTACCCAAACTCAATCCACATATTTTCAGAGTGTAGTGAGTGTTTTTGGAGTTGCTGGGAAGTATTGGAAGAAGCCAAGGATGGTAGATGCAACATGGAGCTTGTTGCAAGATCCGAAGAGCTAGACAAGACACAATTCCGAGAAGTCTTGTTGGAGTAGAAGCTTGGAGGGCCTAGGTACAGCGGGTAGATTAGGCTTAGAGGCTCTCTTGCTAACCCATGTATCCCAACTACTTGTCTAGTGAATCGATTACCTCTTGGAGGGCGGTGTAGAGGTTTTTCGCCAAGATTCTTTGGTTTCCTCTTCGATAACACATCGACGTGTTATTTATGTTTGCATTCTTCTTCCCTACTCTTTTACATTTCATTTTACTGTTGTGATTATATGAATATATGTTAGAGTAGTTTGTTTGTTTATCTGCTTGCATTTACTCTATTCCGCATTTAGAATTAAGTTAGTATAAAATCTATCAAGCCGTAACTTGTATTTGGGGGTCTAAACAGCTCTTGTGTGTTTTTTAACACATTTTCGAGCTTTCAATTGGTATCAGAGTGGGTATACTTGTTGTGATTTAAATACCTAAGTGTAATCCTTGACCCCTTGCGTTTATTTGCCATGGATTGTGCTTTGTATGCCTCTATGCATGTTTTAGATGTTGATGAATGTAACATGCCACGTATTTGTGAAAATGCCTCTATGAGTGATAATCCTCATGATTGTGATGTTATGTTACATGAATCCTTGGGTGTTGTTGATATTCCTAACATCAAACTCTTGAAGAAAAAGGCTAAGAAGTTTAATAAGGATTTGAGCAAGTTATTTTGTGAAAATAATGAATTGGTTGCTAAGCTTAATGAATCCAACAAATTGGTTGAAAAATATAAGAAACTTGCTGAAAATTCTCTTGAAAAGCTGAAAGAGTTTGAATGTTTGAATATGGACTTAAATGCTAAACTTGTTTTGTCTAATAAACTTGTTGATGAGCTAAAATGTGAAAATAAATCTCTTAAGATGTATGCCAAGTGTTTGATTGCTAAACCTATTTCTAAAAATGATGAAAATATTTGTTGTAATCATATTGTGGTACTCGATTTTGTGCTTATTGTCTGTTCTACCTCAAAGGACAAATCGATGCACATTCCTCCACATAAAAGAAATCAAAAGGTGGAGGAAAATGGTTGATAAGTCAAAACCTCTATTTAGGTCTCAACCTAAGGCTTTGGATGGATCTAAATTTATTCCAACTTGCCACCATTGTGGTGTGATTAGTCATATAAGACCTCAATATCATAAGTTGAAGAGGGAACAAAACCATATTGCTAGATCCCTTCTCAAAAAGCTTAGTGGACCTAAACACATTGTTTGTCACTATTGTGTGCTTGGTCATCTAAGACTTCAATGCTCTAAGTTTCATGCTTTTAAAAGAATCAAAAGAAAAGAAAAACTTGAGCTTTTTGGAAGTTGTGCTAAAAAGAGTAAACCGGTTTTGAGTGAAAATAGTATGCTGTTAAAGAAAATGTTTAATGTTCTTAACTCCTTGACTATGTACATCTCCGGTTTTGATTCTTCCAACTCTTGTCTCACTTTTCTTGAAACACTCATTCCAAACAATCGTTCTGTTTGGATGAGGAAGGGTTCCTATGGTTGAGTTTTTGCTCTCTTGGTCCTTGATCTAATTCTTTCAATTTTTGTAAGACCCTTCACGCATTAAATGTCATATCTTCATGCATTTTGTGCATCTTGCATTTTTTTTGTATGCATTGCTTTTGTTTTGATCTTACTTTTTTGTTTTAGTTTTGTCTGAGTAAAAAATCCAAAAGCACATAAAAAGTTAAAAATTAAAAAAGTTTGATCGTATATGTTTGAGCACATATCTCATGTGAGTTTGGCCTAGTACCTTTGTACTAATGGCGTAGTGCATTTACGAGTTTAGCTTGTTATGTATACACATATATCTTTGTGAGAGAAATCTTGAAATCTATGTGTGATTGTTGTAAATAGATCTTCAAGCTTGTCATGAATGATTGGTCAATAGTCTTGTTTGTCTTGATACTTGCATAGACTTGTGCCTATATATCTTCCCACTTTTATTTTTATGTTTTTGCAAATAGAGCTCACCAAATGTAAATCTCAAAATGAAAAAGAGATTATGAGCCGCATAAGCCTGTCACACATTCTAGTATTTGACTAGGAAAAAGGGAAAGTGACCTTTTAAATTGAAATGTATGGTACTCAAAAAGTCAAAGGCTAAATCACAATGTTGAAATATCAAAAATTTCAAGCACCGATCTCATAAAGAGATGTATTATCTAAAAATGATCAAATGTCATGAATTATGTAGAAGCCAAATGAAAAAGCTTCTAAATTTTGTAATCATTCTCTTGTGGGAGGTCATATATGCTCATTTTTATAATTGAGATAGACTACTTGATTTCATATCAGTTGTGTATGACTTGATTAAATTGATCATTGAAATTTCACTCTAGTCTAAGGACTATTCCACACTTGATTCAAACACACAACACACAAGGTTAATGTTTAATGAATATCTATTTCATTTGTGTGATTGTACATGTTCAAATGTGAAGTGTGTGTGCTCAACCATATGTAGATCAAACCAAAAATATTTTTTGTTATTTTTTTTTGCTTTTGGAAGTGATTTGTATCACCCATGTTTTTCAAAGTTTTTCAAGTTGTTTTTGTGTGAAAAACATGTTTTATGGGTGTTTTCGTGACCCATTTCATGTGTAAGCTTAACTGGGAGTTAAATGATCTAAATCTCAAGTTTTTCAACTTTGGACAGAGAATTTTGCGACTGTTTCGCGAGTAACTCGTGAGCAAGGCTTACCCGTAAAAAATTTCGTGAGTAATTTCGCGACTCAGCTTCCCGCAAAAATTTCTAGATCAGCTTTTTAAAGGGCATTTTGTGGGACATTCATTTTAAACTTCTCTCATCTTCTCCCAAACCCTTGTTTTAATGTTTCTACATCAAAACCCAACTAAATTCAAGTGTTTTTCATTCCATTAACATTTCTAAGGTAATCTTTACCTCTTTTCATTGATTTTGATCCTTAGATTATGTTTTTGGGGGTTTTATGTTCATAGTTGAGATTTTCTCAAATGGTAGTTGGAAAACTTATTTTTTGTCAATCTTTTTGATTGGGTTTTGTTTTAAATGATGATTTACTTTGGATGCTGGCCCCTTGTGGCAAAAATAACATGTATTTAGGTAAGATTTTCATATGTTCATGCATTGTTTAACATACATGTGTAGTGTGTGCACTCTATGTGTTTGATAAAATGCCCAAATGTCATTTTGTTGTTGTTTTGGACTCCGATGAGTAACAAACTTTAGGGATAACCATAATTTTTCATGTTTATCATGTTTTAATCATTGGTTGTGTGTTTTATATACTTTGCCCCGTGAGTGCTTATTCATGCATTGGTCATGCATCTCACATGCACACTAGATGCACCTTTGCTGCACACACTATAATACTTGACATGTTTTGCACTTCACTCATACTAGTTAAATCTTTTTAGACCTTTTAGCTCTTATAACATGTTCTTGTGTCTATGTCATGCCTAGGTTTACATCATGTTCCATCATCCTTAACATGTTATGTATACTTTATGCTTTGTAGCATATTTTAAATTGTCTTTGTTTTTCGTTTGAACTTCATTTTCTCATTCATTTTTGCACCCCTCATGCATCATACCCTTGCTCATATCTTCTTTTCTTTCCCTCCTTCCTCTTGATTGTTTTTTCTATTCGTGACAAAAAGGGAGAAAGTATACAGGTTTGTATCGTCATTTCTATATGACTCATGTGCATACTCTTAGGGGGAGTAATTCTACCTCGTGCACATTCGTAGGGGGAGAAAGTCATAGGGGAGATGCATATACCAAGGGGGAGAAGACATTCTTTAAGAGAAAACTTTGTTTTACTTTATGCTTGTTTTCTCGTTGCTTTATGGTGTTTTGAGTTATGTTTAGTATCATCTATGTTTTGTTGCTCTCATCGCATCATGCACTTGTGCCCTAGTAGAATCTTGTTCCTAGATGCATATACTTCATGTATTTTGCATTGATCGAGTGTTGGACATGCATTTATCCTTATGTTATTGTGCTTTATTGGTTACATGTTCGGATGATCATTTGCTTTGCTATGTGATCATTGTGGTCATTTCCATATGATTGTCATGTGTTTGATCAAGTTGCTCATATGTTTCACAACATGTTTACTTGATCATATTTTACTTGTTACATTATACTTGTCCTTTTATCACTTGATTTACCTTGAGGGTCTAATATGTTTTGTGCAAGTGTTTTAGGTTATAGGTATATATGTTCCAAGTGCTACACAGCTTCTAGATTTAGGTATGAGTGAGTTTTGCCATTATTCCCAAACTCACGTTTAAGTCTGGAGTCTGTTATAGGATGTTTTGTCACAGAATAGCCAAAAGGGGAGATTGTAAAGTTGTAACTTACAACTATATTTTATGTTGGCTTTATTCTATGACAAAAAGTGTTGTAATTGCTCTAATTTTGTTCCTTGTATTTTGTGGGATTTTATTATATTAGGTTTAGTATTAAGTTGGTGAAGACTTAAGCTCAAATGAAGAATCAGTGGATTTCGCGAAAAACTCGCAAGAAGCTAAGCTGCGAAAAAGCATGTGAGGAGCACATGACTGGAAGCTGAAGAGTCGTGCCAAGTTGTTGTTTTCACGAGTGTCTCACGAGTAAGGCTTTCCCGTGAGACAGTCGTGAAACATTCTGCCTGGAGGATTTTTAAGTGTGACTTCCCTACCCTTCACCCATACTATATATATACCCTTATTACTAGGGTGGCAAATGGGCGGGTTGGGTCATAAATGGGTTGGGTGTGTAATTATCCATTTATCCATTTATGACCCGTTTATATATAAATTAATTATCTATTACCCACCCAACCCATTTAATTAGTAACCCGCCCATTTAACCCAATATGACCCAAATAAATAAATAAATAACTTGTTACTAGATTTTCCCACTAAGTTAGCAACTACAAAATTTCTCATAAACCAAACAGGACCCTTGAAAATCAAATTAAAATCTTTTAGCTTTATAACAACATCAACCACTTCATTTCCTTTTATTTTCCCAAACTTTCTCACAAACTAAACAGAACTTCTCCTCACCCAGACCAATACCTAGCTAATCAAACAATCTTTTAAGCAAACAAACAAATACTCATAAAACTAACTTGAACTTTAGTCTAAACTCTGAAATATAGTTTTTCCCTAATTTTCTCAAAACTTTCTCGGCAACTAGAAAAAAAAAAAAAAAAAAAAAAAAAAAAAAAAAAAAAAACTGTTACCAGAACACTCAAATATTTTTCACTAACTTAACGCTTTCTTGTGAGCTTCACACCAAACTCAACGCCAACAAGTGCAACAAAGAACAAAAAGCCATGATACTTGACGACGACGGCAATCAGAATCTGCTACAAACTCTCGAAAACCAAAACACCCAAACGCTTTCTTGTGAGTTTCACACCAAACAAGAACAAAAAATGGTTTCTATGGCACTGACACTGTTTGATAAATGATGGGTTTCTCCAATGTTCATACCTCCACATAACAGTAAAGTAATCCCACATATATATAGGACCTTAGAATGCTTGTAGAGTTTATGGGATAAGGTTGTAATAATGAATACACTTATAGATATGCATCTCCCCTATAGGCTTAATACATTTCACCCTTTACACATCCCAAGTAACCTCTTCATTCCCCAAAGTTTACACATTCCAATAAGACTTTATTTCAAACATTTTTATTGTTTTTAGTTTTCAGTAAAATAAGCGGTATCTAAGCACACCTACATGTCCCTAGACAGCCAAGAAAGGGGGCATGGCTTTATTGGTGCTAGTTTTTAGATATTATTTAAGTTAATAAATAGATTTGGATTTCAGTTAGTTCATTTGGTAAAATTTTATGTAATTGAATAAAATATTTGTATTTTAAATCATGTTTTTATCAAAAAATTGATTGATATCTTAGTGTAAAAATAAAAAGCAATTATCATGAAGTTATTGGTACCTAACATACATCTATATTGAAGCAGGTTATTAATTTAATTTAAATTATTTTTTATTATGGAAGAAAATTAAATTGATCTTGGGTTTTTTAATTTTTTTTTTTAGTTATAACAAGCCAATATGTTGCTGTAAAAGTTTGCATAACATTTTTTTTTTCTTTCAAATTTATTTTGATTTTATTTCCCTGGACAACAAAGAAGGTGGGTGAGGACTTATTGGTACACTTACACTTTCTTTGTACTAAATTTTTTTAATAATTTAATAATACAATAACATCAGGAATTATGTAGCTTAATAGATAATATATATTATTTTCAATAGAAATATAAAAAGTTTAAATTTTCACACTCTCAACTATTTAGTTATAAAAAAAAATTATAACAAGACAAAAGAGAATTTAGAACATAATCTTCCTGAAAAGAAAAAAAAAAAAAAAAAAAAAAAAAAAAAAAAACAAAAAGGCAAATTACACTATTGAATTGCAAGTCTATTGACAAATTTAATTTATTCAAGAAACCAAAAAAAAATGAGAAATGCTGGTGTCACACACTTGTGCACAACTTTGTGCCACAACTCGCCACATGGCGAGTTGTGGTTGGTTAGAGTGTGTCCCCACATGGCCCACTAACATACTCTAACCAACCACAACTCGCCATGTGGCGAGTTGTGGCACAAAGTTGTGTAAAAGTGTGTGGCACCAGTATTGCTAAAAAAAATATCTACAACTAACTTTTAAACATTGTTTAAATGCTAGGTTAGATGTCAATATCAGAGTACAGGATGGTACATTCGCATTCATTGTACAACGTGTCAATGCAAAGCATTACATTCTAGGTGACGTCAACCTGCCACGACCAGTTATGTGACGTCAACTTACCACAAAAGCATTACTTGCGTACGCATTATGGAACGAAGAGAAATGCAAATGTCAAAAAAAAAAAAAAAAATCACAACTTTTGACACACAATTAGCAGTTATGATTGGCGGAGGAAAATTAGTGGACAGTGGGCACTTGAGTAAGTCTATATTTCCATTACTCACAATTTATTATATGATGAATTGTAGTAAAATTGAGAATTATTTTGTTAGCTAGTATTTTTTTGGAGCAAAAAGTATAGGGAGGGAAGTGGGAAGTGGGAAGTGTATGGGCCTTGCGATACAATTGGTCAGATCAAATGTGGAATGGGGACGAGTAGGTCTATCCATTTTAGATTGAATAAAGTTTATTTTCAAACTAGTTTAAAGAAAAATCTTCAAACTTCTCACATATAGTGAATTTTAAAAATCTAACAATTAGCTACTAGTGTACTTTATAATAAAAGTTGGATTCTAAAAAATCATGATTCGTAGTGTTCATTTTCTGTGCTAACTAGTTTTAAATTTCCTGTGCTAAGTGGCTACCCACCCATTATTGAAGATTTGAATAAACTATATGATTCATCTATGCTTTGAGATAGCTTTAAATCAAACCATAATTAAAAAAAAAAAAAATTGAAGCAGAAGAAATTATTATTACTATTTTGTGGTTGTGGTTGTGGGTAAAGAGAAAAAGAGAGTGGGAGGAAAGAGAGAGGAGTACTTTTAATTATTTTATTAAGTGTGCGTTTGGATTATGATTAAAAATTAAAATTATTTTACTATTCAGTTTATTTTTACTACTATTTATTAGCCCAACTGCACTTTTTGGTACTATTCATAAACTCCATTATATTATTTCAACTAACTTTTACCTTTATCTACAGTACTTTCAGTAATAATTTTTCAATTTCAGCAAAATAAACGGTATCCAAACACATCCTAAGTTATATGTAAAAATTAGAACTTAAATGTTAAGTGAGTTGTGAAATGAG
The DNA here is from genome assembly GCA_011696235.1 of Quercus mongolica. Taxonomy (NCBI): domain Eukaryota; kingdom Viridiplantae; phylum Streptophyta; class Magnoliopsida; order Fagales; family Fagaceae; genus Quercus; species Quercus mongolica. The sequence goes on from CM022243.1 coordinate 17,600,007, forward strand.
TTGGTAAAATAAATAAAGTAATATTTGAGGATGTAAAATAAGAATTTTTTTTTTTTTTTTTCATCTTTGGCTACTAGGGTTCTAAGAAATAGTGTAGAAGTGTGAAACATCAAAAACAGATTCTAACATGACAAAACAATCCACATGAAGAGTGTAGAAGTGTGGATAGGTGGGGTTAGACGGGGGGTATTTAATAGAAAATGCCACATGTGTCTTTTACATAGTTAATACAGTTAATTGCAACATGAACATTTTATAAAAAACAAAATTTATTTTAAATTGCTACAAATACATTTAACGTACAAACCTATATTATCAATTTATCATACACAACATTTATTAGAAGGGTAAATTATGTATTTCATCTTGACCTTTATGCTACGTGTTGATTTGATTACTATTCTTTTAAATAAATTAATCTGGTTCCTAATTTTTGGTATTTGGTCAAAATTGTTCGTGCTATTATATAATGAATTAAAAATGTTAGCATGATTAACCGTTAAAAAAAAATTAAAAAAAAAAATTATTTTTATGATACGGTAGATGACATGTGCATTGCAATGTAGACAAAATGCTATCATGACTAACTGTCTAAATAAAAAATAAGAAATGTGTATTGCAATGTAGAATAATATAATATAATAATTCATCAAAAAAATATAATATAATATAATATAATAATAGTAATAAAAATAATACATTTAAGGAAAAAAAAAAAAAAAAAAAAACCATTTTATGTTCATAAATTGGATCTTCTGCAGCAGCCAAAAATTAGTAAATTCATGTTTGGTTTCAAAGAAGTCATACGAAAAGGAAATAGAAAGCAACTTAAAAACTTAAAATCAATCCAAAATGAAAATTTTCCAATACCATAGGTTGTTGTCGGTGAAGGGAGATAACATTTAGAGGATTTTGAGAGGGTCAGGGAAATGATTGGAATTCAGAGAGAAGTCAGGGAATACAGCGTAGAAAACGGTGTCATCTGAGCCTCGAGTTGTTCTGAGATAATATGTCAAAGAATGGGAGGTTGGATTCAAAAGCTCCAGCCATGGTCTCCGACTCACTGAGTTCTTTCTATTCAGTAAATACGTTTGAGAATGGGAGATTGCTACTATCTTGTTCTGTTGCCTTAGTGAATAGCTGCTCTTCTTTTTTAAGTAAAGGTCTAGATCTGTCATTTATAAATTTGAAAAGTTGAGTTTTAACTTTTAAGACTATAAGAGCATCCACAGCAGTGGAGCTAAATTTTTAGCAATTTAGCTCTATCAAAAGCTACTTTATCTATTTTACCTACACACATGCTGTAGCAGTGGATCTATTTTAGCTTTCAACAAAATAAAATAATATAATCATCACAATAAAATAATATTTCTACTACAAACGGATCATCACCACATTTCACAACCACCGCCGGCCAAGAACAACCACCCACAAAAACCTTTCAGCCAGCCACATCCACCTCCACCACCACTCCACTACAACCACAACCCATGGCAAAAAATAAAAAATAAAAATCAAACCACCACCAACATAGCCATAACCATAGCCCAACACAGGCCACGACAACCACAGCCACAGCTACCAAACCACCACCAACACAACCAACAAACCGCCATTTCAACCACAATCCACGATCACAACCAAACCCACAAAAAAAAAAAAAAATCAAACACCAAAAAACCGTACATCTCTCGCCGTGCTTTAGTTTCCGTTTACGCTTCGATCTCATCACTCTACCCGTACATCTCTCTTTCGGCTTAGGACTTGGGGCTTGGGATGGCGAGCTGGGTTGGCGAAATGGGTGGCGAGCTGGGTCAGCGAAAGGGGTGGCGATGGCGAGCTAGGTCGGCGAAATGGGTGGCGAGCTGGGTCAGCGAAAGTGGCGATGGTGAGCTGGGTCGGTGAAATGGGTGGCGATGGCGAGCTGGGTCGGCGAAATGGGTGGCGAGCTGGGTCGGCGAAAGGGGTGGCGAGCTTCGTCGACCCAGGTCGCCATCCCTTTCGCCACCCCTTTCGCCGACCCAGCTTGCCACCCCTTTCGCCACCCCTTTCGTTTACGCCATTGCCGATCACGGAAAAAGAACAGAGAAAAGATATTGAAGAAATAGAGAAGGAAGAGAGAGGGCTGAGAGTTGAGTCTGACGAAAAGAAAGAGACGGAAGAGGGAGAGAAAAAGATGGATTATTTTAATTGGAAGAGAGAGAAAAGTTAAATAAAATAGTATTATTTTTTTTAGCTTTGTGCTACTGTGCACATCTATTTATAGATGTGCACTGTAGCTGAACATCTAAAATTTTTGCTTTTACCTCCACTGTTGTAGTGTAGTTTTTAGGGGTAGTGGAGCTAAAATATACCAATATACCTATATAGCACCACTGCTGTGAATGTTCACGCTTGTTTCGAAGCTCAATGGTAATGCAAGTATACAACAGAATTTTTAAGGCGGTATTGCAGGATCTTTCCACTACTTTTCCTCACTAATGAGCAAAGACAAATGTGGTGGGTGCCAAACATTGGCTATAAAAGAATTGCGTTTTTGTTAATTTTTTATTGATTCGTTACAATTTGCAATGAAAACATAGAGATGATTTCATTTTGGATTGATTTTAAGTTTTTCTCATGCTTTTTATTTCTTTCTCCTAAAGTTTCTCAGCAACCAAACTGAAATTTGTTAATTTTTGGTTGATGCGGAAGATTTGGCGGGGTTGAAGTTTTGTTCGTTCAAAATGAATCCCAATTATTACTGCACCACATGGATCCAGCTCACATTTTAGCTCAGCTCATTAAATGAGCTTGTTGGACAAGTTGCTGAGAAGTTTAGCAAATTTAAAGGGCAAGGATCTGAAGAATGGTGGATGTGTCAACCTACGAAAAAGACACTTGTCAAGTGCAAATTTAATGAAAACTTGACATTAACCTTCTCTCTCTCTCTCTCCGGCCAAAACCAAAATCAAAAGCAAAATGGGCAAGCAAATCCTTGCCCATTCTCACATACCATAGTCAAGGCAAATTGACTTGCATTTATTATGAATTAATGTCAAGCGTGAGGAAGGAAGAAAAGAAGAAGAGAATATAAAGAAATAAAAAAAGCAGAAAGTGCTCAAAAGCCATTGATACGAAATTTTTTTGGAAAAATGTAAAAATAATTAATTTTTTTCACAGATTTTTATATTTTATATTAAAGTGGTATCAATTTTTTTTTAAAAAATAATTTATTAACAATTGCTCTAAGGGCATAATATAATCCATAAAATAAATGTCATTTGACCATTTGCTGAAGTGAGAATCCCTAAGAGAGTAAGGACACTACAGTTTTGAAGAATTGTGTGAATGAGAGGAAGTAGAAGAGAAGAGAAAAACATAGAGAGTAAGAGAATTGTGAGACATACACAATAAAGAAGGGAGCAGTGAGTGAAAAGAAAGAGAGAGTTATTTCTTTACTTAAATTGTATTTATAAGTGTTGTAATCTCTATTTAATATTGTGAAATTATTCGAAATTTGTTTTGTAGTTTTTTCCTTTAAGAAGAAATGATTTTCCACGTAAATCTTTGCATTCTTATGTAGTTTTGCTTCCATTATGCTTTCAAAAATTTATTGCCACTTATATTGAATTTTTCCCATCAGTACAATGTATCATATGATGTGTTATAAAATAGTTTTTATTTTGGTCATTAGTCACATCAGTATTTTATATTCATCATTTGACCATTTAGACCAAATATCAAAATGTTAAGAACTAAATTGACAAATTTAAAAGGGCAAACGGAACTTAAAATTAGGGATGTAGTTTACCTTAATTGCTACTTAAATTGATATGGATTGAAAATTTTAGAAGAATATAATGGAATACAACTTTTATATTATAACTTTGATCATGAAGGATAATGAAAAAGCGACGGTTCTTTGTGAAAATAATAAAAATCAATTACAATCTTTCAATTGTAACAAACAATTGGTACGCAAAACTTGTGGTCCTAGAATCAAATTCTTAGGGCATGTTTGGATACTGCTTATTATTGAAATATGAAAACACTGTAACAAAATAATTTTAAAATATGTGAATAGTGCTGTGAGATCTATTTTTAATATTTATTTTGTTAAAAAAAGAGATTTGTGGGTCCTGTGAATAATGCACGAGACCCACAAAAAAAAAGTGCCACTGGGAAGCACAAAACACGCTTCCCCAACGCACACTTAAGATTTGTTTAGATACCGCTTATTATTGAAAATTGAAAACTGAAAATTGAAAACTGAAAATATTGTAGCAAAATAATTTTTAAATATGTAAATAGTACCGTGAAATCCATTTTTAATGAAAGTTTTACTTAAAAAAGAGATTTGTGGGTTCTGTGAACAGTGCACGGGACCTACACAAAACGCTAAACGCTAGCTTCAACGTAGATGCTGGCGTATTCAAATGCTCATTTAGGGTCCGTTTGGATACCGCTTATTTTGCTGAAAATAGAAAACAGAAAACATTGTAGTAAAATAATTTTTAAATATGTGAATAGTAACGTGAGACTCATTTTTAATGAAAAAGTTTATAAAAAAAGAGGTTTGTGGGTCTCATAAATAATGCATGGGACCCACTGATATGACATATTTCAGTACAAAATTTGAACATTCAAAAAATGCTGTGGATCTCGTGCATAGTACACGGGACCCACTAGCAGGTCTGTGTCCCATGTTCATGTGCTTCTCAATAAAAAAAAGAAAAAAAGAAAAACGCAAATGCAATGCACGGGAAACGCAATCCAAATGCCACCATAGTCGTTAGGGTAGACCAATAATTGAACCAATCCAGCTTGTTTTCCATAATCCAAATGCTCACTTAGAATCCGTTTGGATATCGCTTATTTTGCTAAAAATTGAAAACAGAAAACAGAAAATATTGTAGCAAAATAATTTTTAAATATATAAATAGTACCGTGAGATCCATTTTTAATGAAAAAGTTTATAGAAAAAGAAGTTTATGAGTTTCACAAACAGTACACAAAATTTTAACATTCAAAAAAGGCCGTCGGTCTCGTGCATAGTATTCGGGATCCACTGACAGGTCTGTTTTCCACGTTCACGTGCTCCTCAATAAAAAAAAAAGAAAAAAAGGAAAAAGAAAAACGCAAATGCAGTGCACGGGAACGCAATCCAATAATTGAACCAATCCAGCCTGTTTTCCACTCTCTTTTTGGCCCCATCAAGGCAACATCAACCCATGACAGGCATAACACGTGTTGTGAGTGTCTATTAAGAATTTAAGATGGAGTTCACCATGTTTGATCAGATTGGAGTTAACCATGTTTTATAAGCTCGTACACAAGCATTCTTTGAGGTCCAAGCTTGCTCAGTGAGCCAGCAACTCAATGTCACAACTACTCCAACAACAACAGCAACGACATACACTAACATTTATTTCGTAACTATAAACGTTCAATCCCAATGCTATCTACTGAAACATCTAAAGGCTTTTGAGGTTAAAAGCAGATAATGTTGAGAAAGTCTGGATCTAGAATAGAGGGATTTTCTCTCAGATCTTTGTCTCCTTAGAAAGCCCACGAGGTAATTTTTCAATATTTATTGTTTGTTTCAATTTACCGCTTTGCATTGTTTGGTGACTTTGGTCGCTGAGAAAGTTTAAGAAAAGAAAGCTTGAAGCTTTTATACACAAAATGGAAGTGAATTTTTGTCTGGGTAGGTTTATGTTCTTTCTTACGTTTACATGATTACGCAACAACCAGATGGAGCATTGAATAGAAAGAACCATGTTTTGTAAAACTCATCTACCTAAGTTGAGATCTTTTCTTAACCCCAAATTTTGACAACTAAATCTAAGAAAATGCGTAAATTTCTATAAAAATTTTCATATTTTTCTCGGAATTAGTCGGTGGTGTCTCTGAAAGCCCCGGCATAATTTCAATGATAAATTATTGTATATTCTCAAGTGGCTCTTTCCGTCGTTGTCCGGTGGAACTGCCCAGGAGTTTGCCAAAAGGGTTGGGTTTTGGAAATTGAGAAATAAGTGGCTAGTTTTTGCCTCCATATTAAATATTTAGTATAAATTACAGAAAATTACCTGAGGTTGGAGGAAATACCAAACACATCTACAACTTGTTAAAAATGACCAATCTAATCCTTCAATATAAACTGTGTTAACATCCACCATTAATAACAAATTCTTACTCTCTCACTTCTTTTCTTTTTCTCAGTCTCACCGTACTCTCTCTCTCTCAAAATTTTTTTTTTCTCAATTCTGACTTTCTTTCTCTTTTCCTTTTCATAATCTCATCTAACACTTTCTCTCTCAACTTTCTTTACCTTTGGTTGTCTAAATCTTACACTCTTTCTTTTGCAACTTTTTTTGCCTTTGGTTGTCTAAATCTTGCTGATGATGGATGATGGATCCGCTTCCTTTCTTATTTCTCTATTTTGGTGTGGAGATCTTGCGATGGTGGGACTGGATTTGGGTTTGGCTGACATGGGTATCAACAATTTTGATGTTTGCTTGTGATTGATGTTTCCTTTCTCATCTCTCTATTTCGATGTGGAGATCTTGCAGTGGTAGGATTGGATTTGGGTTTGGCTGACATGAGTATCAATAGTTTTGATGTTTGCTTGGTGGTTGGTGGCAATTTTGTGGTAGATTTAGGAGCTTAGATGGTGTGATTGGGTTGGGTTTTCTTGGGTTCTTTGTGGAGGAGAAAATGGCTTGTTTTTTATGGTATGTTTGGTTGGGGGCGAAAGAAGACTGGGGGATGGAAAACAAGGAGAGGAAAATAGGGTAGAAAATGACATTTTTCACCCTTTGGTTCAGGAGAGAAAATAAGAGAGACAGAAAATGGGGGAGGAAAATAATCCATCCGAGGCTACATTTTTTTATTGGGAGGAAAAGATACTAAATGATGTAATTTATATAGATATCCTCACTTTATTACAGTCATTTACTCTCTCACTTTATTTAAAGAGTGTAAATATATTTATTTTTTATATATTATATAATAAAGACATAATAGTTGATTTATATAAATTCTATTTTCCATCTTTTCGCTTTTCTCTCCAACCAAATAAAAAAGTTTTTCATTCTCTCCATTTTCCACTCATCCAACCAAACACATATAAGAGAAAATCAAATATTTTCTATCTTCTCACTTTTTCATCATTCTACTAATTTTCTATTTTCCTACTTTTTCACTCTTTCAACCAAACAGACTTTAAGGAATTTTTTCTATTTCTTTTTGTTTTCTCGGCTTCCAAACATTGTAAGGCCAAACATTGTAGGGAGGAGATGAGGCTTTTTCTATGGATTTTCCTTTGATTTTCTAAGCATTTATCTTTGATTTTCTCGGCTACCAAACATAAAGTAGCAAAGTAATCACCTTTTTCATTAATTTTTTTTTTTGAAGAAAAAAGAACAAAAAAAAAGAATTGCTTTGTTGTTTAGTTTTAGAAGAAAAAGGGAGAAATTTTGAGAGAATGATTTGGATAAAGAAAAAGAAAGTTGAGGGAGACAGAGATTAGGAAATAGAAACGAAGGATTAAATATCTGAGTTTTAATTTTTTTTTTTATAGAAAAGTTTGTTATTAACTATGGATGTTAATACTGTTTGTGTTGAAGGATTAAATTGGCAATTTTTTATAAATTGTGAATGTGTTTGGTATTTTTTCAAACCTTTGGTTGTATTCTGTAATTTACCCAAATATTTATCTTGTGTCTTTAATAATTAATAAGAGGAAATTGGAAAATTTTTAATGGAAAAGGAGCTGGACTCATTGTAATTAATCTAATTTTTTTATTCAAAAATTGAGATTAAAAACACTTTAATACCAATCCTTCAAAGTTGAAAGTAACATTGCTAGTGATAATTTGACAGCAATAACATTACCGCTAATCATGAGGAACAATTCTAGAACAACAGTTATCTTTATAATTTTTGCCACATAAGTGATAAGTCATAAGTACTGGAAAAAAACAAATGAACAAATGATAGATTTGTGTGAGTTCATATTTTCACTATTGCTTCCTTATAGATTGTGTCAAAAGTTATGTAAATAATAGTAAACCTAGCATTTTTCAAGCATGACCAAATCAATGACGCCAACCGACAACGATTTCTTAAGTGACGTCAACTTGCCACGAAAGCATCACTTGTAATTTTCTTCAATTAACCATTTGTGTTGATCACCGCATAACAGTGGACATTGTTATAAAAATTATCAATGTTACCGGTAAAAAAAAATTTACAAAATTTTTCATAACAATTGAGTTTATAAAATTTTATTGGCTTTTATCTGAATTTATTATTTATATTATTTTTTTTACCTATAACCAATATATAATTTGTCACATCAAGTTGGTGTGAAAATATTTTGACAAATTTTTTATCTATTGACTTTTTCTATATAAATATGAGTAATGCTATAGCTCAACATTTTTGCAAATAAATTTTAGGTAAAAATGCAAAATAAATCTTCAAAATTTTACTATAATTTATTTCAGATTTTTAATTTTACTTTTGTTCAATTAAGTCCTCTAAGTTTCAAAATTGTTCAATCAAAACCTCCAATTAACCTCATTACATTGTAAAATCAAATATATATATATATATATATATATTTTTTTTTTTACTTGACTTACTGTTAAATGTTTTCGATCAATAATGTTTGTACTTTTTTAAAGATTATTATTATTGTTTTGAAATAATAATATGGTACAGAGCAAATGATTTACTTAACTCAACCAATCAAGTAATGGGTTAAGTGATCGAGTTATATGCATTGCACATGATAGGATATATGTCATCTTTAGTTTGAACCAAACCTTTTCCTTATTATATAAATCTAGTCATCTTGGTAGCCAATAGCTCCTGCAAGGTTAATTATCAAAACTCTATTTCCATTGGCTGCTCAACAGGCTCTGAATCTTACTTTCTAATCTGCTATAAAGTTCATGAAGTAAGTATTATCAAGCACCCGTAATAAATCATTAGCATAATAGTTGTTGTTGTTGCTCTTAGATTTATTTCCCCCGAAATCCATAAGCTTGATATTTCTGTCCTGGTAATTCATACTAATTTACTAGGGTACTTTGCATTATCGGTAGGAGAAAAAGTTGAATAAAATTCAAATTAGAAAAGTACTGACAAATTTGTTCAATTGCCATGGTTTAGTTCAATTTGACTGTCTTCTTAAAATTGGCCCTCAAATTACCGTCAATATAACATGCTACTAACCTACAACTTGGGTCTCTATAATATCAGTTTCCATCATTTAAGTTCGTGGAAGGAAACTTGTGAGGAATACCCAAAAAAAAAAATTTGAAAATTGAAAAAGTCACACACAATGCCTTTATTCAAAATTTATTCATCTCTCTGTTTAACGTATCTCATTCTGTCCATATGTATGTAAGTATCCCTAATATTTTGTCATTGAAAATTTCTCTCTTATTTTGCTAAGTAATCTTCAGTGGGAGGTCTTTGTTATTTGAAAACAAAATCATTACCCATATACACTTCAACTATTTTGAAATGGATTTTATATATGAAAATAGTTTAGACTTTTTGTTGTAAGTTACTCTTCATCTATTAGACTCACATAATATTATATAATATACTGATTCATTTATTTTACCTCTAATTTTATTTTTTACACTGAAGAAAATAATAGAAGAGAGTGCTGTCAACTTGCCTCGACAAAGGTGAAGATTAGAAGGGCAGAGAGACATTTCCAGGAACGGTTTCTGCTGGAGAAGATATGGTTATGGAACAAAAAGGATCCCCCAAGGAACCAGGTGAAGGAGAGGTGACAGATGAAGTAGAAGAGACTAATGGGCATTGTGCAAGTGAAACTCAAAATCAATGTCAGACTGATGGCACGCAGAATTCAAATTCTGATGAGAGTAAGAGTAAGTGCTCTCTCTTTTTCTCTCTTTGGCGGCAGTCATACTGACACCGGACTTGCAAATGAGTTCTCAAATATCTTATGTGTCCGATCATCCTAACTTGCAAATATTGCATTTGTGAAGTTGGCTAAAATGTTCTATTCAGCATATATATATATATATATATATTACTATTTAAGGGGTTAAACCCTCATTTTAATGATTTAAAAATAACTTATATCTCTGGATTTAAACATAGACAAAACTAATAAACACCCTCGTATAAATACATCTCTAACTCCCTACAAAATAGACTCACTACAAAACTCACTTCACATTTTTACTTTTCTTCTTGTTTTCATTATTTATTTATTTATTCTGTCTTTCTTTTTGTTGGTTTTCAAACTCAACTCTCTCATATTCCTCTTTCTTTTTTTTTTTTTTTTTTTTTTTTTTTTTTTTATGGTTTTCAAACTCCTCTCATATTCCTCCAATCACTAGAAAAATCACCCCACATTTTTACTTTACTTTTTTTTTTCTTTTTTCCTTTATCAAGATTTATTTGTTTTTTTTTTTTTTTTTTTTCAAATCTCTTCTTCTTCTTTTTTTTTGGGGGGGGGGGGGGGGGAGGACTTCTACTATAAAACCATTACTATGACTTCAATCTATATCCTTAAGGCGTAAATGCACCTTTAGTTCTTATATTTTGATTTTTTTTTTTATTTTAGTCCCTACATTTTAATTTCACTACTTTTAGTTCCTAAATCAATTAACGCGTGTGATTTTGGTTCTTTTCATCAGTCAACAGATGAAAATTATAAAAATCAATTAACGCGTGTGATTTTGGTTCATGTTCTTCCTCAAATAACTTGTTGCCTAGAAAATTATAAAAATCAATATTTTTGTTTCTCTTCTTGCATTTTCTTAGCTACCAAGCATGCAAAACACATAGCAATCTTCAAATGAGACTAAAACCCAACAATCACAAAAATACCAAAACACATCTCAACCAAAACACTAAAACATCTCTAGTAGACCCAACCAACCAAACACCAAACATCAAAACTCAACCAAACACAACAATAGACCAAGAAAATCCTCCACCGATCCACCACCTTCAAACCCCACCAATGGCCAAAAAATCCAGATCTACCCACCACCTGTGAGCCCAGCTGACCACTGCCACCCAGATCTAAAAAATTTCCTTTCACAAACCCATATTATCCCTTTTCAAATTTATTAAAAATACAAAAGAAATATAGCAGACTCAACTCAGATAAAAAGAGAGTGAGATGAGAAAGTGAGGAGGGAGAGGGGTTTCAGATCTACCTAGAAACCCACATGATGGCGCCAACGTTAGCGTCTTGCCACCTCACCATGCTCTTCAACCTCACCCTCACACTCACGCCCACCCTCACTACCAGCACTAGCAAATGATTCTTGGCGATAGTAGCGATAGCGACGATGACCATGAAGTCGAAGTCAAAGTCAAGGCTCCAAGAAGCAAGCCGAGATATGGGTCCAAGACGAGAGCCAAGAAGTGGGTCCAAGCCAAAGTTGAACAAGCACTTGTGGGAGCAGATTTCATCGAAGATGAGAGAAATCGATCACCCACTATGTGCATCGACAAGTGGAGGAACTTGCTTAAAGAGTTCAAGAAGGCTAAGCACCAAGATAGAGGGAGAAAGAAGGAAAAGAAAAGGAAAGAAAGAAGACAAAAGAAAGAATGGGAGACAGAGAAAGATCTGGGGAAGAAGAAGAAAATAAAGAAGAAAAAAGAAACTAAGTAAAAACAAAACAGATCTGAATTCCACCATTTTTTTTTGTTTTTAATTATGTTTTTTTTTTTAATTTTTTTATTTTTAAATTGATAAATTAAAATTTTTAAGTTAGATGCTAATGTGGATGCTGACGTGGATGTTGAAGTAGCATTTTTTAATATTATTTTAAGAAAGATGCTACGTCTACAACATTTTTACAACAAATCACAGGTGGCTAATTGTTATTGGTTCAAATTTCAAACTAACGTTAAGATTACTTTTTTACCTCAACAATAACAACTAGTAACAACTTGCCACTTAGGATTTATTGTAAAAATGTTGTAGACATATCATTTCTCTTATTTTAATAGACACGTCAACATTTACTGTGCAAACAGTGCATTCTATTTGCCATGTAGGATTTTTCCATTAAGTTAGTGACAGTAAGGACCAGAATGAACGCGTTTTTTGTTTTAGGGATTAAAAGTGGTAAAATAGAAATATAGGGACAAAAATAGAAAAAAGCCAAAATATAAGGACTAAAAGTGCATTTACGCCTATCCTTAAATTTCGATACTACCATATATTCTATTTTTTTTTTTTTTTTTTTTCCTGAATGGCAAGTCAGTTGCCAAATCAAAACATAAATAAATCTCAACCCCTTCCTCTCTTTTTTCCGTGTATGTGTATCTTTATTTTATACAAGTTTATTGTGGTGTATTTGCTGTTCATTCGATAACGAATACGCTATAGAAACACAAATTTTTTTTATTAAAAAAAAAATATGAGCCAAAGTGATTATCAATTGGTGACTTGAGGAAGGAACCTGACGGTGACAATAAATGCTACATCAGCAACAATAGCAACAGTAAAGCCAAATACCAAAAATAGTATGAAGATGGTGGAGCATAGAGAATTAGAGATATTAAAATCTTGATGAAGTTAATGTATTTCATCAGTTAATTTAAAATTAGTAAAAGCTCAATAGAACTTGGTGAGGAGCTCACAAAATTCTTAATTTAGGGGTTGATAATGTAAGAAATTCAGTATTTGTGAGTTGCTGAGGAAAATGAGAAGAAAATGGTAAGAGGGCAAGTACTGATTTCGGAATGATGGTATCATAAATGATAAAATGCTAAAGAGAGTGAGTACTGATTGTAGAGTGGTATCATAAATGATAAAATGTAGTTTTCCTCTTAGATACGCCACACTATACCCTACTTGACTAATTTGATTTGCAACAGCTTGCAAACCTACATGTAGATTGTGGACAAAGGGTCCCATAATCTGCATATTTCTCTTAGAATTTATGAAAAGTAGTTTTTAGTTGTAAAAGGTAAGCTTTGCTTTCGGAAAATGTAGAAACTTCATATGGTGATGATAAATGAAAATTGATTATAACATTAACAGAATTGCCAAATACATGTGATAATTAATTACGGAAGTTATTAGATATCCCACACTGCTTATTCAAAGGATAATACTCTATTTTAATTTTAATTTCAATGTTAACGTTTCGGAGAAAATAATAGATACTTGGCATTTGGTTTTTTTGGGAAAAAAAAAAAATTTGCATAGTCAATATATACACGTGAATATTAATTTACATATAATATATCATGTGAATATTTATGACAAAGAATTATTTACAAGCAAAGCATGTGAGATATATGTATATAACATATTAGAGTTTATTACGTTGCAAAAATAATAGATATAATTTATCATGTGAGTATTATTTATTGCATATTTAACATGTGAATACGAACATAAAAAATAAAAGAGAGAGAAGGAGAGATATCATCTTTTAGCAAATTTATCCTCCAATATCTCATTCTCATGCACAAACATATGTTAGCTTAATTGGTGCCTATTGGTTCAATGGAAATGAACCATAGATACAAACCTAAAAAAGAATGCAATTCGAAATGGTTCAAAACAAAGCAAATACACCAAAAAAAAAAAAAAAAAAAAAAACATTTGCAAAGATGAGCAATTTCTTTTAGGAAAATTCATGACTTTTGGGAAAGTTTTACTTAGAAACTATGGTTTACCTCTTTTTTTTTTTTTGAAAAAAAAAGAAAAAGGATTCTCTGGGGTCTACATGAAAAAGTATTTGCTTTTTTTTTTTTTTTTTTTTAAAGGAATTCAAAGAAGAAAAGAAAAAAGAATCCAAACTTATTTGGGAAAATAAAAATTAAGACCAAGATTATTTATATATGTAAAAAAATTGGTTCTTCAAGAAAATGGATTTCATGATTTTAATGAAAACCGAGGTTTTTCTTAATTTTTTAGGATAGAAAGAACTTGGTTTAAAGATATTTTAAAAGGATGAAAGGCTTAAACATTAAAAACAATTTTATTTTATGAAAAAGGTTTTTATTGTGACAATACCAATACCATCAATATCTCTAAAAATCCTATTCAACACTCTTGGACCAAACACATTGAGATCCAACATCACTTCATTTGTGAGTTAGTTGAAGATGGTACTCTCACTCTTAAGTTCATTCACATTGATGATCAAAAGGCTGATTTGTTCACTAAGCCTTTAGATGGTTGATGCTTTCAATTCTTATGCCAAAACATTGGTGTAATATCCATGGACTGATCTTTCTCTGTCTCTCCTCTTCTTCATGCATATGCATCTAGTTTTGATGTTTTTTATTTATTTATTTATTTTTATTTTTTTTTTTAAAAAGGGAAAAATAGAAAAACAGTGTGTGTTTGTGTACACTAGTACTTGTGTACCTTGGATGGCCTTTGGATAATTAAATATGTGTGATAATTATTTTCTATAGATAAAAATAGTTCAAAACTTCTCTTCACTTTCTTTCTTTGAAAGTTTCAGATGCAATGCTTGTGAGTTTCTATTCTTTTCTTCACTTGAGCTTCCTCCATTGCTATTCTTGTCTATCATTTGAAAAAAAAGATCCAAACTTTACAAAGAGAGGCACAAAATGGAAGATTTGAGAGTGGAAAGAGAAATAATGCAAAGACTAAAAGAGAGACATGCAAGAAGAAAGCGGTTCTGCAAATTTTTTTTAAGCTCTTATCTGAATCATGAGAACTTTCCACGGTTTTTAGACTTGGGTGGTTCAACCGCGGTTCGAACGGTTTTATAGTTTTATGCATTGAATGGTTCTTAGGGTTAAAAGAACCATATTGATGAGAGGTTCACGATTAACTGAGTTGGACTATATGGTTCGATCTAAGTTTGAAAATCATGAATCCAACAGTGAAATTTTCAAAATATGAATTCAATAACAAGTTATTAGGTGATGTAAATTTGTTAGAGTTACACTAGGTATAACTTGAGTCTATATATTTATTTATTTATTTATTTATACATTAATAGTTGGGAGTGAGAGATTTTAACTTTAGATATTTTCATTGAAAAGACCATGAGATGCGAATTGAACTACAAATCTCTTAGCAAGAGACATACTAAGAGTTTGTTTAGTTGGGGGATGAAAAAGTGAGAGAATAAAAAATGAAATGGCAATGGAAAAGTGGGAGTATAGAAAAGATTTTAGTTTTCTATTATGTATTTGGTATGGTTTTTAGGCCCGGATTGTTCAATGAACCAAAAAAGGGAGATGTTTAAGGTTTTTAAGATCAGACTAAGGTTGAACCAAGGATAAACCATGATGATGTCATAATTAATTTAATAATTAAAAGGGAGTTTGAGCCTAGACGTGAGGAGGAGTATTAGAATTATGTGGTTAAATAATTAAATTTACTATTTCCTAATAGTTTAAATTTTTTAGGATATGTTTGGTTGAGGTGAAAAGTGGGAGGATAGAAATTAAAGAAAAGAAAAGTGGGGAAAAATAATAGGGGTGACTATTTGGTTGAGAAGGGAAAATGGGAGTGATTTTGGTGGGACTCAGGAGTTTTCTCTCCTGGCCCACCAAAACATAATCTCTCCAAATTTGGGAGAAAATAGGAGAGAAAAGAAGAACCAAATCCTCGGGAAAAAAAAAGTCCTAAACACATTTCTTTGTTCTTTTTTTTTTTTCCATCATTTTCCTGTTTTTGTTTTTTTTGTTTTTATTTATCTATTTATATTTGTCTGTTTCTTATGTTACTTTTCGCTGTTCCTTTTTTTTTTGGGTGCTGTATGTATCCGGTGTATTCATCCTTTTTCTGTTTTTTCCTTTTACTTATTATTCTTTTTTTTGTCATCCTTATTTTTCTTTTATGTTTTGGGTTAGTGTGTTCATCTATTTTTTATTTTCTAATTTTTTTTAATGAAGTGCTCATTAATATTGTGTTTTTTTAAAAAAAAAAAAAAAATCTAATTAGAGCATTTGAGTAAATTTATACAAAGTATATTTTCTATCTTCCTATTTTTCTTCTCAATTAAACAAAAATGTTTTCCATCTTTTCACTTTTCTACCCCTTCAACCAAACATAAACGAGGTAAATTAAAATCTTTTCTTTCCTCCCACTTTTTCATTCTTTCTCAATTTTCTATCTTCCCACTTTTCCATTCTTCTAACCAAATGGATCCATAAAAAGTCAGTAATTTAACATTTCGCAGGAAGAACGATTTTGGTCTCCACTAGTTTCCTTCTTCGCTAGTTATTTACTTTTTTCCGTATAATTAATACATAAAAAAATGTTATATGATACTGATATGTAAAGTTTATAGTTAGAAGAATTTTTATAAGACGTTTTAATTCTTACAGCTTCTTAGCATATAAATGGGCTCTTCTAAAAAAAAAGGGTATGATTTATCACCAAAACATTCTCATTAATCCATATGCTGCTTCAAAAAATTCCAGGGCTAAAACGATTTCTATACCCTAACTTGTGTGCCCCCCTATATCGAGCTGCTTGTAAAGGTAATTGGCAAGAGTTTAAGGTTGTACTTGATCAATTTCCTGATATCATTCGAGATCCCATAACAGAAGGGGGAGACACAACTCTTCACATTGCAGCTGCCGCGAATCAACCCAATTTCGTGAAAGAACTGCTGAAATTGATGGAAGTGAAAGACTTAGAACTTAAAAACAATTATGGACAAACAGCGCTTTACTTGGCTGCAGCATCCGGAAATGTGATAATTGCAGAGGAGATGTTGGAAAAGAATGATAAACTAACTTTGATCCGCTGTGAAGGAGAAATGAAATGTACACCACTTTACATAGCAGCTTTGTTGGGACGTAGAGCAATGGTGTCGTTTCTATTCTCTGTGACTCCTTTTGAATATCTGTCACCTGATGAACGCATTGAGCTCCTTGTTGCTGCTATTTCCTATAATTTGTTTGGTAAGTCCCATTTCTCAATGATTATGAGTTTAAGACAATTAATTTACAATGCCATTACATCGTTTGATGTCCTTAGAGAAATTTTGATTGGGCATGAATAATATATAATAGAAATTTCACAAGACTGATAAAAAATTTTATATTGTGGCAAAACTTTAACAATTATAGTTGTACGCAGTCAGCCAAGTTGCATAGAACTACCATCTATCTCGCAATATTAGTAACTAAATTAGGATTTTTTTTTTTTTTTTTAACCAGCCTTTGGCGATGATTAGATGTGCTGTTTTTATGGGCAGATATAGCATTGATAATTATGATAAAGGATAAACGATTAGCAACCGCCAAGGATATAAATGGAAGGACTGCATTGTATGAATTGGCCAGGAAACCATTTGCAATTGGCAGCAAAAGTCAGCTATCAGTTTCGTACCGATGCTTAAACTCCTGTAAGTTTACTTCCAAACCTAACTTTGGATTTTTTATTTATTATTATTATTATTATTATTATTTTTTTTTTTTGTGTTTTTTGGGATAGTTTTGGTGTGTTGGAAGAAGGGAATATTGAATTGTTCTAATAAATTTTGACCCTAGTTGGGGCAACTAACCTGCGAAGAATCAAACTTAACTATGATTAAGATTTATACCCCATGTATTAATTATGGTTTAGTCAATTTTGGGCTATCAATCGAATTAGGTCCATTTGTTAATGTGATAATTGACATAAGCATGGATAACAACATAATAGAAACAATCCCCCACACAAATCAAAATACAACCACACTACACCTGGGCAGCAGTCTGGACAACACATTCTGACTCTTAATCTTAAAGCACTATTATAAGACACTTTTGCTTATGCTTTGCCAACCTAACAAAATTAAACATAACAGTTATTTTTGGTTATTTTTGTTATTTTTGCTAAGTTTGTCGTTGAATTACATTGTATCTTCATACTTCAATATTTTTAAAATATAAAAATTATTATATATATCGTAGTTATCGTTTCTAGAAAATTATTTTAATTTCAATTTTCCTTTTTACTTCAAAACTATATACAAAACATAGATTGTATGAAAAGCATATTAAATAATTTATGATTAACAATAAATGTGATGCGCTTATTAAATAAGAGAAAGTGTAACTCAACCATAAGATTTCAAAATATTTAGTTATGTAACATTAATAAAAAGTTATACAATATATTTGTGGAGAGGAAAACCCAAGTAATAAATATAAAAACCTCTTTGTGGCCTCACTGCCAAAAATGTTAAACTAGAATAGATAGTTTCAACACACTTTACATACAAAGTCCTCCAAGCTAAGACACAAACAATGTATTCAAACTTTCCAATCTCCTATTCGCAACCCACTCCACAAGTCCTTTTTCTACTCTAATTCCGGAAAGCAAGTTTAGCCACCAACCACAATCAAGTTTTATCGACCACTACAAGCCCTTTTAGATATTTGGGATTGCTCGATCCAATGAATCCCAAGAACAAAAAATCACCAATAAATATGAAGAGTTCTTTATGTGTATTAGATTTAATATCCTCTCATAGAATTTGGCAATGGTGAGAGGGAGAAGTGAATGCTCAAATAGTGTATAAAATACCTAGAATGTTTAGACCCCCAATTCACAAATTACCAATTCAAGTTTATTATCAAAAAATATATGTGTAGAACATGAACATAAGCTAAAACAGAATTGATAAACAATCTAAACCAAATAAAATCACATACACAGCAGAAATTAAATGGCAAAGATTAAGAAAAGAAAGAAACACAAGAACAACACAACAATGTGTTATCAAAGAGGAAACCAAAGCCTTCGATGTAAAACCTCTCCGCCACCCTCCAAGCAGTCAATAATCCACTAAAGAATGAAGTTGGGATACATAAACAGCAGAAGACCCTCCAAGCTTAATTTACCCAGTGTACCTCTCCAAGCTTCTTGCTCCAATGAGATTACGCCGAACTTTTTTCTTCTTTAGCTTACTGGATTCCGCTATAACCGATAGCATCAACCGATAGCATCAACCAATATCAATTGGTCCCTTCCTAACTGCTTCCCAAACACCAAAGAGCCTTCTCACAGATATGGGTATGGTGGGAAAATGTTTTGGCTAATGTACCTCTTAAGGATGTAACAATGGAGAGGGTGAGAGTTGAGGAATTTGAAGAGTCACTATGTAAAGATTGTGGATGAGTTAATCCTATTTTTCTCTAGGGTTTCTCTCTCAAAATTCTCTCTGGAAGCTCTCTATTTTTCATAGGTATAAGGAGTATTTATACTGTAGTGAGAAAGGAATGCGAAGAGTTAATTTTTCCATAACAGAGTGGACTGGCAACTTGGCCTTGCAACTTGACTGAATCGCAAGTCCAAGCCGCAAGCTAATTGAATGGCCAGTCTGGATTTTTTGTCCTGTAGTGCTATAGCTGGCATGACGATTCAGCTTCTCTACATGCTTCACTTGTGTGCATTATCAAGCGGTTTGCCAGTCGTGAGCCACCCGCGAGATCTAGTTGCGAGTCCCTGCTTCAGTATACATTCTTGAGCATTTCTTCACACTCTCTCACACGCTATCCTTACATGATTCCCACCTACATACAAGTGCTGAATTAAATTGGCACGGAATAAAGCCAACAAGATGGTTGATTAAATTCAACCTTACAATCTCCCCTTTTGGCTATTCCGTGACAAAACCCTAAAACAAACTCTAGTCTTAACATGTGAGTTGGGAACAGTTGAACAAAACTTACTTACACCTAACTCTAGATTTTGTGAAGCTTTTGAACCATAAGAACAAGTACCTCCTAAAACACAACAACACAATATGATCATTATATGCAAAAAACTTGTAATGCATATGGAGCAAGCACAATGCGATCAAGCAAAAATGGAATTAAAAAATAAACCATGACTTGACTAAAAACAACCAATCACTATAAATAGTGACCACAATGCTCATTCACACAAGGAATGAACATCTGGATTTGCCGCTGCATATTTCTTTGTGCTACCACAATTCAATCTCAACCAATCAACAAGGTGTGTTTCATAAAAAACAGCCGCCGAGAGAATAGGTGGAAAGGAGTTCCAGAACTCCCGGGCAGCACAGTAGTCTCTAAGAACATGTAAAACACTTTCAGGTCCTTCATCACACAACAAACAGGAAACTGGCACCTCTATTCCTCGGCCAGCAAGCACAGACCAGACAGGGATGCTATTGTAGTAGCATTGCCAAATGAAGCAGAGAATTTTAAGAATAGTTTGCACTTTCCAAATCCACTCACCATTAAACCAACAGGAAGGCCTACCCATTTCCTCCATTCTTGCTATTTTGTAAGCCTCCTTCAGTTCAAAATTTCCACTTGGATTGGATGACCAGGTGATCCGGTCTAAGTTTTGACCAGTAAAAGAAATAGGGGTCGCTTTGACCTCCAAAAGAAGCTGTTTAGGGAGGTTGAATGAATAGTGCCAGTCCTAACTCGAAAAACTCATCACATCTTTCAATTGGATATGCTCTTCTCCACAATTTAGGGGACCTTTTATCAAGCTTCTAAGCTCACCTTTATCCAACCACTTATCATACCATAGTGACAGACAGCTTTCTCTCCCGACAATCCATTTTGACCCTTTCTTAAAAACTAGCTTTCCTTTACGAATGGTTGACCATGTAACAGAGCAAGTTCTGAAAGGAGTGCAAGGATTTAAAATTCTCTGAGGAGTTCGATATTTCTATGTCAGCACCTTTGCCCACAAAGAGTTGGGTTCCGTAGCGAGGTGCCAATTTAATTTAGTTAGAAGCGCAATGTTTTTTGCTTTTGTGGCCTAAATGCCCAACCCACCCTCCTTCTTAGGCCTTGTAATCTTGCTCCAACCAACTAAATGAAGCTTTTTCTTATTATCAGAAGATCCCCAAAGGAAGTTGCGACTAAGCCTATCCACATTAGTGATAATTTTTGCAGGAAGAGCATTACATTGCATTGCATAGTTCGGGATTGTGGATGTTATAGCTTGTGTAAGAACAAGCCTCCCTGCAAATGATAGCAAGTTGGCTTTCCACCCCACAAGCCTTCCTTGCACCCATTCCAAGATAAACCCAAAATCCTGTGGCGTGCCCGAGTGTTTAATTGGGAGTCCAAGATACTGTCCAAGCAACGGAGTTGACCGGAATCCCAAAATATTACACAGGTTAGTCCTACTATCAGCTGAAACATTGAGAGAAAAGAAAACCCGAGATTTCCCCTGACTGACCTTTTGTCCAGAAAATCACAAAAGGAGTCCAAAACTTCCCTCATAGCAACACAATTTTTCTAATCCACCATTGCAAACAACACCAGATCATCTGCGAAAAACAAATGAGAAAAGGCCATCCCACCCTGAGAAGCCTTGACTAGATTCCACAACTTGGAATTACATTTTTCAACTATCATGGCACCCAACACCTCCATACACAGAATGAAAAGATATGGGGACAGCGGGTCACCTTGCCTAATACCTCTGGAAGGGAGGAAAGGCTCAAGAGCACCCCCAATGAAGAGAATGGATATTGAGGATGTGGAAACACAGCTTATAATCAGAGAGACCAGCTGACTTAGAAACCTAAAAAGGTTGAGAGTATCTCAAATAAAGCTCCATTTCATTCAGTCGTAGGCTTTCTCCAAATCTATCTTAATTGCCATGTACCCACACCTCCCCCTTGCTTTAGAGATGGAGTGGATAACTTCCTGGACAATTACCGCATTGTTACTCCTTTCCTCCCAGGAACAAATGCTGTTTGGAGAGGAGAGACAAGATTTGGAAGAAAAGGCTGAATCCAAGCAACAATGATCTTGGAGATGATCTTGTAGACCTTGTTACATAGACTGATAGGCCGATGGTGATTAAAGGATTCCAGATTAACACATTTCAGAATTAGAGTGATAATAGTTCTGTTGAGGTACTCGGGTATCCTATAGGAAGTAAAAATCTGCTTCACTTCATTCCTAACTAAATCCCCCACTAACAACCAGAACTGCTGGAAGACTCCAGCATGAAGACCATTTGAATCGGAAGCCTTAAAAGCCTTAAGAGACCAAAGGCCTGTTGACATGTCTTCATTCAAAATAGCATGAGTTAGAGAAGCTGACTCCTCCTCTTTTAAAAAAACCTACTAGTAAGGGGGATCCCACTTGGCAAAGGTAGAGTGGCTGTGACTTGAGGAGAAAAGTTCGACATAACCATTATTAATAAAATCAGCTATTTCCTTATCTCCTTGAATCCAATTACCAGTTCGATCTTTCATGCAAGTGATACAGTTTCTTCTTTGACGCACCAAAGTTGATGAATGGTGGAAGCTGGTATTCTTATCACCCTCCACCAATCAGGTAATTCGGGATTTCTTGGCCCAAAACTCCTCTTCAAGCTTCGATATTTTCATGAACTCCAATCTCAAATCCCTCTCTAAATCCACTAGAAAATGACTGGGATTGGTGGCAAGGGTTACTTGGACGCCCCTAATTCTCGCAACAACTCTCTTTTTTCGGTGAAAAAGATTCCCAAACACCTCCTTATTCCACACTCTAGCTTTTTCTGCGAACGTGGTTATCGCATTGGCCAAAATTACAAGATTGTTCCAAGCATCTCGCACAATTTTTGGGAACACAGGATGTGACAACCACACGGGTTGGAACCTGAAAGGGCACTGGAGTCGGACCTGTTGCCTATGCTCAAGACAAACCAGAATGGGGCAATGGTCTGACTGAACTCTTTTGAGGTGTTTAACGTTAGCTTCCGAGTAGATACTATTCCACTCCGCATTTACAAATACCCTATCGATCCTTTCTTGAATTAAATTAGTCAACGGCCTATGATTGGACCACATGAAACGGGGCCCAGAGAAGCCAATGTTAATCAGCCTACAAGTGTCCAGACATTCTTTAAAATAGAGTGCATGGTTAATGTTGACTGGACGACCCCCATATTTATCTTCACCCACCAGAACTTCATTAAAGTCACCTGCCACAATCCAAGGTAAGGAGTGGAGCCCTGCTACCGAAGACAAATTTTCCCAAAGAAGCCGTCTCTTAGCAAAGCGAGGACTAGTGTACACTGCAGAAAGTAACCATGACCCATCTT
Organism: Quercus mongolica; assembly: GCA_011696235.1. NCBI lineage: Eukaryota > Viridiplantae > Streptophyta > Magnoliopsida > Fagales > Fagaceae > Quercus > Quercus mongolica. The sequence continues at coordinate 17,623,036 of CM022243.1, forward strand.
GGTGATTTGGCGTGACTACTGCATGGATTTCCTGCTCTATTGACGATAATTCTACAACTGCTACCTGAGATGAATCCCATAGCAGCCATATACCACCACTCAACCCAATTGTGTTAGCGAAAATTGCCCCATCAAAGGGCAGCTTATCTGCTATCTTTTTTGCTCTATCAGCATAAGCCTTCGTCTCAATTAAAATCATAATAGCCGGAGTGTGAATACGGACTAAATTAGCAATAATGTTACAAAAAGTGGGTTTCAAAGCCCCAGAAAATTCCATATGAGCATATCCATAAAAACAAAACTAAAGAAAGGAACTGACAATTAAGAAGAGGGATGGACATCACCTCTCACATCAATCCTCATTTCGGTGTCTAGTGGTTCAGCCTCTCCCAGTTGATCGTCCACAAAATCCACCTTGCAATTAGGATTATCTACATCCGCCTGGTTCACATTTCACGAGCGGAGGCTTTGATCGATTCGCTTAAGCGAGCAACTGGCTGTATTTTCCGTGTCCGCCTTTAATCGCGAGCCCCAATCCTTCAATTGCTGACTCGAAGTCTCCATGGTCGGAGGTAGCGGTGGGTTTGAGTTAAGAACGGCCGTCGCTCCAAAAACACTCCTCTCTTCAGATCGCGATTCTTCCCCATCGTAGCCAACGTCTCCTCCAAACCAGATTCCTCACCGATCACCTCTTGGCTCGAAGAGCCACCTGCCTTGAACTCTCTAATCTCTCCCCTTGGATGCTTCGATCCACTCACTTCTTTCCAGACAAATGGAGACCCCAAAATTTTCCCTTTCTGGGTAGGTAGCTCTCTGCCTTTCTTTTTAGACCTTAGGTTCCGAGTGTGATGTTTGTCTTTTTGCATTTGCAACATAGGCCTAAGATTATCACGTGACACGGGCTCAGTCAAGCGGTCAACATAGGTAACGTTACTGTCAGGGATACCTATGGCCTGTCGCTCTCCTTTTTTGTTGGGAGTATCCACTTTTGTTAGGTCCAACGCCGAAATAAAGGGATTAGTCTCCAAGGAATCCCTTGGGCTTGGGTTTGTTGCCCCTAAATGGGAAGTCTGGGCTTTGTCTTTCACAGGCTTCAGACCAGGTTTCCATTTCCGTGAAACTAACACTCACGGACCAAAAGCTTCGCCCTCCTCAGCGCCAGGTTGGCTTTGAAATTCTTCCTTCTTTCTCGCGCCATCACCATCGTTCTTCCCCTCTGGCGTTCTCACCGTGTATGGGCACTTCTCCACCCTATGACCCACACGGCCACACCCAAAGCATAAGGAGTTTAACCCCTCATACTGAACTGGCTATACAACCCCTCCCATCCTCAGCAACTTCATAATCAGTTCGTCAAGGTTCACTTGAACACATAACCTTGCGAATCTCCCTTAAGTTTCCGCAGCGGTATGGGTATTAATCCTAAGGACTAGACCTATTGTTTCTCCGATAATCCTTAAAGTCGAAGGTTCATAGTACACGATAGGCAACTCAGGCAACTGTATCCGCACTGCCACTAATGACATATTGGTAGCTGACGACTTGAAATTTGGCTCCCAGCCCCTAATGGACAGGTAATGGCCTCCCACGAACCATGGTCCATCCTTGAGCACCCTGGCATGATCCTCTTCGTTCTAAAACCTGATAAGAAAGAAATCGTTTCCAAGGGAGACACAGTCCATTCTTCCTATCGGTTTCCAGAGAACAAGAACGCGTGCATGGAGGAAGTGGAAACCCACGGTTTTCCCAAAAACTTTGACAATCAAAGCATTTGCCCATGGAGCTCGGATTTTCACTTTCATGGTCCCTGAAAACTTCATAGCTTTCTCACCTGCAAGCAAATTAGAAAACTCATCATCCGAGTCAGCTTCTAACTCCATATTCAACCCAAAGTCAAAAGCTTGTTCGAAAGCTCCCGGAATTTCTCCAAGAAGTTTGTCCTTGTATGACTTACTCCCTTCCTCAGAGGGGGACCAGGAGTAGTGTGGTGTGACCCCAAGTTATGATTTTCCTTGACCTTTTTAGTACTACATTGCAGTTCTTCATCTTCTTCCCTTGACCTTACTGCAGCTTCACTCATCTTCCCTACAAGGTTTCTCTTTTAGTACCTTAGAGCTCTGCAAAGTCTCAGAATATTTTCATGGCTTGTGTACTCACAGAAACTAGCACAAGTATAGGAAAACAAATTTACTAATATATAATTGATGTTTTACCATTGATTTAACCCTAAATCTACTAATATCTCATATAGACTTACTAATGTGAACCCACGTAGCTCTAACTCAATGGACTCTTCTATATATGAACTCTATCAAATATGAACACTCACTCATGACTTCAAGAACCCTCTTAAAGATTTTTTGCATCAGTTTGTAGGCATACTTGCATAGTAGATGCAGCAACATCGATTGGATTATTAGATCTTCATAAATTTTCAAATTGATCTATGGTTGATGCTTTGAAAGAGCTTGGTTAACCCTAAAACTAGGTGTATAATGCCTGACTCTAAAAAGTTTGAAATAATGTATTGTTGGTCTCCTTTTGCACATTGGCTTAGAATCCACAAAACCTTAAATGTAGTGACAGATGATTGGATTGAAAGAGGATTCTATTAGCATAATTCTTGATCAACTAATAAACATTATTCAAATTTTGATCAATCGAATATGTATTGAGGAAATTTTCAGATTACTATCTTTGCAGCTTTCTCAAGCAATAATTGGAACATATCTTGGACTTCAAATACCTTTTGAACACATTACAATACACAACTCATTATTCCATTTGTTCAAAATTTGTCAATCTAACATTATGGACTCAACACTCTCTGTTTGTTTGTTTAGACCCCTTAAAGCAGATTATTTAACCTAATATATTAACCAAGTAGTTACTTAGATTAATTATTCAGATTTAGGTTAAACAATAATAAATCATATCATGCAAGCAGCGGAAAATAAAGAACACCACAATATGATGATCTAGGAAAACCAATGAAACCAACGGTTTCAAGGTAAAAACCTAGGGAGGATTTGACCTAACTATCTTTATGAAAAAACAAATCCACTATAGAGAATCGAAATTTTTACAATTAGATTTAACTCTAAATCTGTTGCTATCTCCAATAGTAACTTACTGACATGACCACGTGCAAACTCTAAATTCATGGACTCTTTCTCTCTTGGATTTGTAGCACACAATCACCCATGCTTATGACTTTGAGATCCCACTCAAAGGTTTCAGATCACGGCTTGTTGATCTATGTAGCAACTAGATTCCACCAGTATTTTATTGTAGATCTTGTTTCGGTAGATGCTTGTAAAGTTAGAAGGTACAAAACCTCTCATATCTCACAGGAATAACTCACAAGTCTTCAAAGAGTCTTCAAAACGTGGTTAGGGTTTTCTTTTTATACGTAGTTGTGTTAAACTGAAACGCTAAACATTTTTGCAGGCTTGGGCCTATTTAAAATTTTGTAGAAATTCTTTTTCTACGATTTTCAATCGATCAAGCTTCACAATTTAATCGGTCAAGTTTCACAGAAAAATAATTCTTTTTCCTACAGTTTGTCCATTCTTGAGTTTGAACCTATACAACTTTGAGCAATGTCTAACACCTATTCTAGACATGTTTTTGTTCCCTGTTTGCTAACACATACAAATTGAAATTTTAAGCATTTAATCCTAAATATTTAGAACCTAACAATCTTCCCCTTTGACAATTCGTGACAAAACACACTTGAAAAAGAATTGCTCAACTCAAGAATTAGCCCAACTTACACATTGTTGCCTAAATACAATTCTATCACAATCCACTAACTATTAGTTACTAGAATAGATAGCAGATGAGAAAGAATTAACCTGCAAATTCCTAAAACACTCAAAACAAACCATAAACGCATGTGTGATCCAAAATATAAAAATTGAACTTGAAAAATTGAACTTGAATTAACAAAACATATGTGATAGACAGAATATCAAATAAACTATCATAGTCAATAAACCAACAATGTTTGTGAAACAGGAACAATAAAAGAGAAAATACATCAAAATCAACGAGAATAAGAACTATACATCAAAAACAAAAACTCTCATTAATAACTAAACTACTCCCCCTAAATACAAAATCTCTCTACTCTCTCCCTAAGTACAAGAACCTATCCTAAACCCTACTCCCTTTTTTTGTTATGCATTGCCAAAGGAAACCATTAAGGATCAGAGGATGGAGGAGGTGCAAAAGCACACCTATACTCATCAAAATCTGCTCTCAAGGTCGCAACCTCAGTAAGTAGTTCATCAATGAGCTGTCCATGAGCTGCATGAGTGGTCATGAACATCTCCATCATGGCATGGAGTGAGAAAGGAGGAGTAACAGTAGGATCAACAGTAGGATCAACAGTTTCATCAGCAGCAAGATCCATAGCAACAGTAGGATCCACAGGTATCTCCTCAGTAGCAAACTGATCACCAAAAGCAGGAGTTGCAGTAGAAGTTTCACCTCTTGGTCTCTTTGAAGTCCCAGTGCTTGGCTTAGCACTTTTCGTTTGAGCCTGTCACTATTTAAGAAAGGTGGCTCCTATGGGGACAATAATATGTACTAACTCAAGGGAAGGAAAACTGTCTAACCCTAAAAAGAGTAAAACCCTATAGATAAAAACAAGAAAGAACAAATTATGTGCCTTAGAATTACTTTTATACAGCTTAACAAGGGTCAAGATAAAAAGAGAAGGAAAACATGTGGACCCATCTGTGATAGAGGCATACAAAAAAGCACATCCGTCTAAAGGGATGGTGTGAATGTGAGAAATAGGAAAGATGCTATGACAAGTTATCCTAAAGAAAAGATAGTTAAACCTCAGTCAACTCACTTGAGTTTATTCTTGGTTCAGATCCTAAAAAGACTGATCTACCACAAAGCAAAGACATCACATCATCAAGAGGAGGAGAGTCAGTGTATGGGAAAGTGGATCTACGAACTAGAGGTACACATAGAGCTTCAGAAACTACATGTTTAGTTATCCTATACTCTTTACCTTTAATCCAAGAAGTCAAATAATGATCACCTGTATCCTCAGAATATACAGAGAGATTCAAGTAGAATTCTCTGAACAAGGCAGCAGGAGGGGGATGAGAAACTTCACACAAAGGACCTCAGTTCCTAGACACTAGATTCATATGGATAGAAGGGTCTAACTCATCTATAACTAATTGTCTTTCCCCCTAGATAGACCTATTCTTAGTCAAGGTCTAAAAAATTTGCTCAATTTTGGCTGTAGGAAACCTAACCTTATCAACTAGAGCAGAAGAGGATAAGGATGTTGTGTTCCTATTGGCTTTGGTTTTAAATTTTCTACCAACCTTAGGAGCCATATCTAAGATTAAAGAAAAGAAAAACTAACAATAGAACCAAAAACTAAGGGTTGATTGCATCAGATAGAGTTAGAGCACAAAATAACATGAAATTTTAAAAACTATATGATGCCTGATGCAAAGACACATATGATGCATGATCTAATGCACAAAAACAGTTCAATTTTATCTCGATTTTGAAAATTGACCAAGAAAATTAGAAATTTAGCAAAATCCCTAATTTTGAAAACCTAATTTTCCAAAAATCCATATATTGATCAATTGAACAATACAACAGGTATAAAACATGTTATAATTACTCAATTAAACAATATCATAAGCCAATACTCAATTTCATCCAATTGAACAAAATTCCCAAATTCTTCAATAACACATAAACCCTAATTTTGAAATTTTGCACAAAACATGAAAATTTTGAAATTAAAGTAGAGGAAACATGTTTATATGAAAACCCATTCAACAAGTTTGATCAAACCACCTAGAATCACCAAAAACCCCAAAATTTCTTTAGTTCAAAAGTTTTGAAAAATTTGATGAAAATGCATGAATGCATGTAATATAAACAAAAAGGAGGGGCAAAAGAGTCTTATCAGATGTTTAGAAGGAAAACCTTTGAAGCTTTAACTTAAAAAAAGACAAAAAAATTTTTTGACTAAAAGGAATTGAGACTCGAGAGGGATAGAAGAGGAAGACAAAAAAAAAAGGTTTAGATTCTTCTTATTTCTTAAAAAAAAAAAAAAAAAAAAAAAAAAAAGGGGGATTTTCAATTGGTTGGGAAGAATCAAGCCAGGAATCAAAAATATTCTAAGAACAAGTTCGACTGATTAGAATAAATCGAAGGAGGAATCAAGTCAACCCGAGAGTTTTAGCCTTAAAAATTGAATTTTTCGATTGGTTGAAAAACAAGTTTGATTGATCGAATCCTGAAAAATCTGAAAACTTGGAAATTTTCTGCAGAAACATTTTTAAAACCAGTTTTTATGATATGAAATGCATGTCAATGATTCCAAATGTTTTCAAAACCTCTTTCTCTACAATCAAATCATTTTTTATCAAGATTCAAAAATTTCTCCTCAACAATTTTTACCCCAAACCACAAAAAGTATTAAACATTTCAAGAATCACAATTTTGGATAGCCACAAAAATTAACACACAATCATATATATAGAGTTTACAATGATTTGCTTGAGGTGTGCAGAACTAGTAAGTTTATGAGACACATAAAAGGTGATATGTAGATAGAAATTACACACAATTTTTACATTATCACTCACATAAATTTGAAAGTGTCTATCACTTAAAAAGTTACATCATATAACTCATGTATCTCCTAGAAAACACGCATGCAATCATGTAAAAGCATTGTTTATTCTTTTTCTTTCGATGCCTTGGTTTTTGCTTTTCTTTTTCTTTTTCTTTTAAATACTCTTTTGATTTTCACATTTTTTTCACAATTAACACCTTGTTTAATCTTGCTATGCAAGTGCTACACCTTACTGAGCACGGCTTTTATAATTTGCACACAGGTGTTCATGATTGGCGAGTAATAGTGGTGAGATGGTTATTTATGCTTTTCTCCTAGGATTTTTTAATCCTTACAATCAAAAGAATATGACTTCAAAATCAAGAGCATATGTTTAAAAACCATAAACAACTCACACAATATAAGCATTATATAGTACAAACTAGCAAAGTGCAGAGAAAAAAAAAAAAAAAAAAAAACTCATCAAAGCTAAACAAGGTATACAATCATTAAATGTAAATTTCATAGGCCAACCTCAATTACACACTTGAAGATGTGTAATACACAAAAATCATTTTTTTAATGTTTTTTTATTTAAAAAAAAAAAAAAACTTAGAAACATCATAAACAAACCTAGAATGAAATGTATGAATGTAATGCAACAGAAAATCCTAATGAAAAACATTTTGATCATAAGAGATTAAAAGAATTATCACAAGGACACTGTTAGACAGACTCACTAAGACTAAGTCTTTTGCATCCATGCTCTCTTAGATGCAAACTTGGAATTGGAGTTTCTAGATGGATTAGACTTAAACTCAGCTCTAGTATTGGCATAAAGGTTAAGAACCTTTACTAACTCATGAGTAAGTGCCATAGGATCTTGTGCTTTTGGCATAGGCACTTTTTGTTTGGTTGCTTGCTTTGAAGGTTGCAACTTAAAACAATTTGGGTGTGTATGCCCAACTCCACCACAAAAATGACAAAACCATTGTGGTTTGTGTTTTTTCTTGCTTCCAGGATGATTGGGTTTCTTGGGTTTTGACTCACTTAAATCTACCCTAATTCTCCTAGTAGCTTGAGTTTCTTCCCTAGGTACCTTAACTTCAGGAGTAGAAATAGATGTAGCAAGTACAAACTTAGGAGGATGAACAACAAAAGTAGAAACACTCTCTAGAAACCCTAATCCTGTCTTATCAGAAAAATATTTTTGAACATTTGACATATTATCCAATTTAGAAGTAGAAGTCCTATCAAGTTGTTCTCTAGCAATAGATAATTCAGATTCTAAACTTTTAACTTTCTTAATCAAAGACATATTCTTAATCTTAACAGAGGTTATAAGTTCATTAGCATCAAATAGTTTAACCAACAAATTTTTCTTTTCTTGTTCAAGAGTGTTTATCTTCTTCAAACCTATGTCAACATTCATGGCATCTTCTGTTGCAATCTTGCAAAGCTTGTTGCAAGCCTCTTACAAGTTAATATTCTCAAAGAGTTCCCCATCAGAAGGGTCTCAATAATTTTAGGCTCACTTACTTCAACAGTTGCAGTGAAATTTCCTTCTTGATCACTTTCAGACTTGTGATCAGAAACTTCATCATCACTTAGGGTAACAACCAAAGCATTTCTCTTAGATTTCAAGTAAGTTGGACATTCTGACTTAAGGTGACCATAACCCTGACAACCAAAACACTCTTGACCTAAAGAATTGTTAGAGGATTGAACAATCTTATCTTTTGATTTTTCAGAATTGTTATTTTTGGTTGTTTCATTATTCTTCACATTCTTAGTGTCAACATTGTTCCGATTTCTTGCTCTTCTGTTATTGTTTCTTAAAAAGTTTCTAAAGTTCTTGGCAAGATAAGCTATCTCTGTAGAAGAGATTTCATCATCAAATCCACCATCATCTACATCATCAACAGATTTTAGTGTCATGGATTTGGATTTGTTGGTTTTAGGTACGTCAAACTCATAGGACTATAGAGATCCTACGAGTTCATCAACAGGGATGTTGTCCACATCCTTAATTTCTGTTATAGAAACGAATTAATAGGGATGTTGTCCACATCCTTACTTTCTGTTATAGAAACGAATTTAGGTCTAAAATCCTCAGTTAAAGATCTAAAAATCTTCCTAACCACTTTAGGTTGATCATGTACTTCACCCAAATTAAAAGTAGAGTTCACTGGGTCATTCAGCTTGGCATGGAACTTATCAAAAGTCTTGTCATCAGACATCCTGGTGCTTTCAAACCTAGAGGTCAACTGCTGTAGTTTGTTAATTTTTACCACCTTAGTGCCTTCATGCATAGTTTGCAAAACATTTCAGGCAGTATGAGCAATCTCTACATTAAAGATTCTTTTAAATTCTTCCATAGAAACAATTTTGAATATAGCATTCATAGCCTTGCTATTAAAGCTTGTTGCTTCCTTTTTTGTAGTGTTCCATTCACTAACAGGAGTGGTTGGTCTCTCCCAACCATTCTCAATAGAGAGCCATACTTTCTTATTTAGGGATTTCAAAAAAGCTTTCATCCTAACTTTCTAGTAAGTATAGTTATTCCCATCAAAATAGGGAGGGATCACAAGAGAGTGACCATGTTCTATAACAGCAGGGGTCAAGGATCAACTTAAGGTAAACTACCCAAACAAGAGCTAACCTACTCTTATACCACTTTTTTGTTTGTTTAGACCCCTTAAAGAAGATTGTTTAACCTAATATATTAGCCAAATAGTTACTTAGGTTAGTTATTTAGATCTAGGTTAATCAATAATAAATCATATCATGCAAGTAGCGGAAAATAAAGAATACCACGATATGATGGCCAAGAAAACTAATGAAATCAACAATTCCAAGGTAAAAACCTAGGGAAGATTTAACTTAGTTATCCTCAAGGTAAAACAAATCCATTATATAGAATTGAAGTTTTTATAATCAGATTTAATCTTAAATTTATTACTACCTCTAGTAGTAACTTACTGACACGACCACATGCAAGCTCTGAATCCACGTACTTCTTCTCTCTTGGATTTGTAGCACACAAGCATCCACACTTGTGACTTTGAGATTCCACTCAAAGGTTTCAGATCACGGCTTATTGATCTATGTAGCAACTAGATTTCACCAGTACTTGATTATATATCTTGTTTCGGTAGACACTTGTAGGCTTGTAGAGTCAGTAGGTACAGAACATCTCAGATCTCACAGGAGTAACTCACAAGTCTTCCAAGAGTCTTCAAAACATGGCTAGGGATTTCTTTTTATATGTAGGAGTGTTGGATTGAAACTGTAAATGTTTTCGCGGGCTTGGGCCTGTTTAAAATTCTGCAGAAATTCTTTTTTTGCGATTTTCAATCAATCGAGCTTCACAATTCAATCGGTTGAGCTTCATAGAAAAATAATTCTTTTTCCTACAGTTTGTACATTTTTGGGTTTTGACCTGTACAACTTTGAGCAATGTCTAATACCTATTTTAGACATGTTTTTGTTCTCGGTTTGCCAACACATACAAGTTGAAATTCTAAACATTTAATCCTAAATCTTTAGAACTTAACACTCCCTCTTTGGCAATCCATGAAAAAACCAAAATACACAATGAAAGCCCAATACAAGAAAAGCCCAAAATACAATAAAAGTCTTCCTAAACTAAAAGAATATAACCCAAGAAGTTGCAAGAACTATGTTGATTGTCTTGATATCAGAAGATACATGTCTTTTATGAAACACTCAAAAGAGCAAATTAAATGCATGCATGGAAACCAAGACAGATGAAACAATGCTCAAGAAATAAACATATCACAACGCTACAAAGGTATGAAAAAAAAAAAAAAAAAAAAACCAAGAATAAGCATGTGAATCACAAGCTAATTATAAGAATTGCAAGCAGTTAAGAATACAATATCTCAATATAGGTACAAAACCCAAACGTACAAAGTACAAAAATGAAGCTACTACATTAGCAAATGTAGTGGCGAATGACAAAAAAGCAATAGTTCGAATTTGATAAGGATGCGATGTAAACCCTTTGGTTTACACCCTCTAATACCACCATGTCACGTTAGATTTTTACAAAATTTCACAAAGTAATGACTAGAGTCTGGCACACAAAATTCTTTCTCAATATTTACCTGTTTCAGAAAATCAAATCTCCGAATAAAATTAAAACATACCTGCTAAATACCACTACTTCCAACCATGCAAAGTTGCCAGCAGAGATAATGCTAGAGCCGCCTTCACGTGGTGGTTATAACCATCAAACCCATCCCCTCTATTAATACAGGAATCAATACCCATTTTTTCAAACAAACCAACATCACTTAGGAAGACATCGAAGCGTTCCTGAAATCTGGAAAATACTTGGGAGCTGTCATTTGTGTTGTGGTCACTACCCAAACCCATTAATATAAAACCCAAAATCCAAAACAAAAGATAGAAAAAAATAAATAAATAAATAAAAACCAAACGAAGAGATCAAATGAGAAAGATGATTACCCTTCATTTGTTGGGATAAAAATCATTGCTAGATGGCTTATTGGTGGCAGGAAAATTGCTATTTCGGTGATGTAGGTAAAAGGAAGGAAAAAGCTCTTTGGCCCAAGGAATCAACTTTATGAACATAACCAGTTCCAACATTGCATTTGGAGTCCTAGGTTGATTTCGAATTTTGTGGTGGCGCGTCTATGGCAGTTTTGAGGCTCTGTGGGTGGATGAGTTTGGGTTTTAGTTGGATGGGTTTTGATTTATTAAAAAGGATTTATTTGGTTCAGCAGTATCTATCCATTAGTTTGTGATTTGCTGATGTGGCATAATACTATTGAAGGGTGTAAAACTTGGATTTTATACAAAATCCTTATAAAATTTAAACTCAAAAAACAATGTACAAAGAGTAAATGTCATAGATAGGCCATGTCATTTTTAAGTGCTGGTGCAAAGGCAATTGTCAGTGCATCCTCCTCATCATCATCATCCTCCAAAATGGAGCGATTAAGGAAATATTTGGAAGGTTGTTTGAATTAAGGAAATATTTGGAAGGTTGTTTGAATTTTTATACTTTTAGGATATGAAATTATTTTATATTTTAAATTATCATCTTTATATTTCAAAATCATTTAAAGAGCTTAATAAATAAAGTATACTTTTTATTTTAAATATTATAATATGTTATCTATACTATTTGTTAGGTTTAGACCCCTTACTAGATCATGTTTAACCTAATTATATACTAAGTTGATTAACAAGATTGTTATTCAAGATTAGGTTAAACACAAATAAACATAAAAGTAAAGCAGCGGAAATAAAGAATACAAAGATTTGATGACCCAAGAAAACCTAACGAGTAAAAAATCTGAGGATGATTCAACCTAGCTATCCTCAAGGTAAAAACAGATCTACTATGAAAGAATTGAAGTTTGTATAATAAGATTAGACCACTAACATCCTATTTCTACCTCGTGTAGAAAACTTACTACCACGACCACGTCATAACTTCAAGATCACGAACTACTTCTTTCCTTGATTTGCAGCAACCACAAGTTCTCCTACTTGTGACTTTGAGACTCCTCTCAAAGGTTTAAGATCTTCTTGAAAGTTCTTTATGCAGCAACTGAATCAACCATCAAGTTCTTGAAGCAAAGCTTGATCTTGAAAGCTTGATCTTGAAAGCTTTATGTGTGTGTATGAAGGTAAACACCTCTTAGATCTCACAAAAGATTCAACACACAACTCAATAAAGACTTTAGAGAACTTTTGGGTATAAAACCCAAGATCTACAAAAGAGGCACACTCTTCTCTCTCTGAAAAGTCTTATAATAACTTGCTTAGGATTTCCTTTATATACTAAAAGAAGTAGATCTGAAACCCTAATCTTTAATGGGCTTGAATTGCTATTTGGGTTTAATTCAAATTCTGTAGATATGACTCTCGATTGATCAAGCCTTACTTTCAATCGATTGAGCTTTGCAATTTTGCATAGTAAGTTTCTACATTCAGCTTGATTTAAACTATAACAAATAAACTTTAAGCAAGTCTAAACTTAGACTCATTGTTTTGATCATGGTTTGCCAATATATACAAAGTGAAGTTCTAATATATTTAGTTCTTAAAGTCTTAGAACCTAACACTATTAATAAGAGGATTTTTTGTTTGGATTTCATTATTTTCCGTACTAAAATATCCTTTTTAAAATAGTAATTTTAAATTTAAAAACACAAATTGGTTAAAAGAGTAATTTACTTTTTTTTTTTTTTGAAAGTTCTTAAGTTTTAGGCTTTTTCTTTTCTCTTCTCCAATCTAAATTACCAAATTTTATTTTGAATTCAAAATTTCAAACTTTTATCAACACTCATGTATAGAAAGATTCTAAAAATTAAGACATTATTCTATATCACTTTTAAATATTATTAAAAAAGAGTTAGTTAATTTTTTAACAGATAAAAAAATATATAAAAAATTAAAAAAGAGCCCCATTGCATGCGCGGATTGCATGCGATGAGGCTAGTAATCTTCTAAAAATGTTGAAAAACTAGGCAGTACCAACCGCAGAAATCTAGATTAGTAAAATGATTTCACTCAATATTTGGAAACCAATTCTAGGACCCCAAAAAAGAATAAAAATAAAATAATATATGAATTAAGAAGATTGAGTTTCAAAAAATTAAGCAATATTGTGGAAAAACATAAATATTATACAAGAAAATAAATATTGCATATAGGTATTAAAAAATGTAAAAATTATTTCAAATGAAATTACAAAGTATCCTCACATCACATGGAACATCATCTAGTTTTATGAATAGGATAGTAAATAATATATAATTTATAATCAATGTGACATACTGACATGTTTGTTAATAATAATGAGAGAGTGTAGCTCAACCTTAAGATTTCAAAATTTAGTCTAACAGAATATTATTTAGTTATGCTTATTAATTAAAAAAGAAAATTACAAAATGTGTAAGTTGAATTTAATTATAATTCTAACTATATACATTAACATATTTTGTTTTGTTTTGTTTTTTTTTTTTTTTTTTTTTTTTTTTTTGAGAAACAAACACACACACACACAAGAAAGAGGAAAAGAGGTTCTAACACAAAAACACACCACAACTCTACTCAAAAGTCATAGTAACTTTTAAGGGAGGGTGGGGCAAGTTATACATTAACATATTTTGAATTGAACATTTTCTTTTCTTAATCCTAGGGTTCAAAGGGAAAGAGGTTCGACTATTGCAGACATTAGCCCGAAAATTAGTTAAAGGCCTCTGGAAAGAGGTTCGGCTATTGCAAGGCCCAGAGTTTTCAAAACATGTTGAGGCTTTTCTTTTTGAAGCTGCCAAAATGGGGAATGCTGAGTTGTTAATTATAGTTATTCGCTCTTATCCTGATCTCATATGGAAAACTGACTCAAAACGTCGAACTATATTTCATATTGCTATTTTGTATCGGCAAGAGAGTGTTTTTAATCTGATTTATGAGATAAGCGCTATCAAGTATATGATTTTCACCCATGTTGATGATAAATGCCAGAACATCCTCCACTTAGCTGGAAAATTGGCTCCGCCAAGTCGACTAAATATGGTATCAGGAGCAGCCTTTCAAATGCAACGGGAAATACTGTGGTTTAAGGTGGGTGTTTTGACTGTTTGTATTACTTCAATTTCGTTTTCTTCTAGTTGTAAATATGCGGGGGGCACACTAACGAATTTGCAACTCAAAAACTGTAGGAGGTAGAAAGATTTGTGCCGCCTTTGTACGTGAACATGAAATCGAACGATTGTGAGGGCATGGAGGGCCTAACACCATGGGATTTATTTACAAAGGAACATGAAGAGCTACGGGCAGACGGTGAAAAATGGATGAAGGATACAGTGAACTTTTACATTGTTGTGGCAACACTGATTAGCGCTGTGGTTTTCGCTGCAGTTATCACTGTTCCGGGTGGCAGCAATCAAGACAATGGCACCCCTATTCTTTTGAAAAGCATTTGGTTTAGGGTGTTTTTCATATCAAATGCAATAGCGCTATTATCCTCATCAGCTTCAATATTAATATACCTGTCAATTCTCACTTCACGTTTCGCGGAAGTTGATTTCCTCTTGTCATTACCATTAAAGTGGGTGTTGGGAGTCATCACACTTGTAATCTCTATAGTAGGCATGGTGGTAGCATTCAGCGCAACCTGCTTTCTGGTCTTGAAAAGTGAACTGACATGGCTTCCAATTGTTATAATTGCTTTAGCTGGTGTCCTAATTATTTCGTTTGTTTCACAACACTGTCAGCTTTGGGTTGGTATCATCCACTCAGCATCTTTGTTTAAGTCTCTCTTTGGGCAACGTAAAAAAAGGCTCTTTTAGTGGATGATCAATGAAGCCAACCGAACAATTGTTTGTGTCTCGAAGTACCAACTTTTAATATTTCAAGAGTACCATAGTTTGGTACATGACTATAAATTTGTGTCTTGAAATTGTGTTCTAATAATCTTAATCAAATTTCTTTAGTCTTTTTTATTATTATTCGTCTTCATCAAATTTCATTTGTATTATATTTTTCCATAATCTTTTCAGTTGTAGTAAGTGAAATTAAAGGATTTTAGTATTGTGTGAGTGTGTTTCAGCAACAAAGGCTCATCTAAACAGAATTTATCTGAGATCTTTGTCTTCAAAGGACCTTCATTGTGTCGGTCCTTCCTATGGTTAAACATGTTGGTTGTCAAAGTTTTTGGAATTTGAATTCAATAGCGAAGTCTCGCTCAGAGGAAAACTGTCTTCTGTGTTTTAACAAGCGTGAAGGAAGATCGTGTCAGATGGCTTTTTCTTACTTGCCGTGGGAGACGAGTCTTCAGCAAGAGAGAAGTAGAAAAGCAAGTTGTGAGTTTTGGTTTTGACAGTTGAATAATAGGATAGCGTAGAGTAACTTAAATAACCCATGTGACAAATATATGATAGATCTCGTTTTGCAGCCACAAAAGTGACACATGCACTCCCTCCCCTTTCCCTCCCATACCATGCCCTAAATCCCTAGGGTAAAACTTAACTACATACCTTAGGTGTTTTTTAGGTTCCTTTCTTAAAATTTAACCATGTGACTACTTAATTAAAAAAAAAACACTTTTATCTTATGAGAAAAAATCTACATGCCAAAATCTTAAGAGAAGAACCTAAGGAACAGCACCTAAGTACTATACCTAAGTTTTGCCCAAATCTCTATCTAAACCACTATCAAGTAAAAAGGAAATAGCAGAGGATGGCTGGATGCTTTTGGGTGTACTTTCTATGTTAGAAAGACAGATGATTTAGGTTGTCTTTGGATGAATGGGTGATTGTCTCAAGGTACAAATAAGCCAAATCCAGATTTGCCAATAGTAGAATGTGATGAACCTACCAAGCAAGGAAGACGATTTCGTACCGTATCGGCCAGTACCGCCGGTATTTTCCATTTCGATAAGTCGGCCAGTACAGAAACGTAGTGATTTCGTTCCGGATTAAATACCGGCAATACCTTGATCATTTCGGCCGTATCGGGGTAAATATCGGATTCCGGACAGTTAATGGATACTGGCCAGTATTGAACTTGACCCAAAAACGCCATCTGATCTATTGGTTTTCTCCTCTTCAGGCCAGATAGACTCTCTCCAGCTCTTTACCCTTTACGCCATTGGTTTTTTCGACTTAACACTAGGACGATATTGCTGACTGGTATTTTCGGCTTTTCTAATATTATAATATTTGTGTATTAACGGTAAACCGAAAACGGATTTTTCCGGTATTGGCCGGTATTAGAATATATATCGTACCATTGGCTAGACCGGTACAGTTTCCGGTATGGTATTGACTCCCTTGCTACCAAGTCAAGCACCATTTGGACTTTTGGTAGCAATGGTGGGGGCTGTAGTGATTTGTGTGAGGGGGAAGAGGCTATTGGATTTGGTTAAAATTAAAATTGGCCGAATATTTGCCTTTTACCATTATTGAAACTTGATTTTGTTTAAAATTTTTTCATTTACGAGGAAATATTCTGTGTTTTACTGATTTCAAGAACAAAAGAGTAGAGAACAATTGAAAACACCTTTCAGGGGTTCTCAAAAAAGCTGTTTTTGAGTTGCAAGTTTCAGAACATTGAGAACAGAAAACAAACAACCAAACACTTTCTGGAGACATATCTATTTTTTGGAAAGAAAGACGAACTTCAAAGTCCAAACTTACTCTTCAAAATGTGCACCAGAGCGCAAATATTGTATTTTTTTTCTTAATTTGGGCTTCTGAAATTTTCAGATTGACCTTAAAATCTTCAAAATTTCAGCATACACATCAGACACTTCCCTCACCCACCAATTCAAAAAGTCTTCATTTTATTTTATTTTTTTCAATTCTCATTTGTGGAATTCCTAGATTAACAAAGAAAGTGGATTTAGAGGGATCAAAAAGGGAAAAAACGAAAAGAGAATCAATGGGTTTGAAGGAAGGGTGTTTTACCCCAGTTATGAATAAAACAATTCCACACAGGCTCAAACATGATGGTCAATATTCGTTTATTAGTTAGTTAACCACCAAAGTAAATCAAATGACCAATTTAGAATCAACCCCAAACTTTAGAGGGGTTGTAAAATGCATTTTAGCCTAATTTGTTTCATACTCAAACATGTTTGGACTTTGGAGCCAAACTTCGTCCTTGCTCAAATCTACAATTTCTATTATTACTATTTTGGCAAGTGAGAGAGATCCAAGTCCTAAGACCTCTAGCATTATATGAATCTCAATTATTCTGAAAGAGTTTAAAGACTCGTGCAAATTTTAATGGAGAACTCTTTTTAAGACTTTTCTCTAGCAAATTTGTAATACGCATAAGATCCAGCAAGAGGCTTCCTTACAAAATCTTCCTCAGATGTTCCTTAAAATATTTTCTCTTGAACAGATACCATGTTATCGACAAAAGAAAAATATGACTATTAAAATGTTTACCCCATTATGACTTCTCCAACATGAAAAACCAGGATCTAATAATCTAATTAAATGATTGAGAGCACACCTAAATGTCAGCCAAGTTGGAAGATACAGATTCTACCAATGAGTTCCATACAGAAAGTTCTGGCTTCATACCCTGGTTAATCATCTCCTCCAACCACAAAACAGCTTCGTATTGCATACCCATGGAGGAAAGATCCCTGACGATTATATTATGAGTATCAACACAAGGCCAATATGATTTGATTAACATCTCCTGCAACACTTGACTTGCGTCAATTGGAAGATATCTTATTCACGACATAACTTATCAATGAAAATGCTGCAACTTTCCTTGTCTGCTTTGCAACCCAACCCCTAGCAAGCACTGATTTCCTCTATTGTATGCCCCAACATTTGGTACACAACTTCCCTCCATTTCCTCTACAATTAGCTTCACTGCTGCATCCACATTCCTCCTCCTCCCCCCCCCCCCAACACCACACCCCCCCCCCCCACACACACACACACAATGCTGCTACCTTTGCTTCATAAATAAAGTTTGTTGGCCTAAATCCTCGTTCTTGCATTTGAATGAGAACTTTGTTAACCTCACTAATCTTAACTTCATTCTAAAGATCAATAGCCATGGCACTATAACCAACCAAACTGGGAATCCCACCTCTGATCAAAGCTTCATTAATCAAACGCTTGATGCCTTCTATATCTTCACCAGTACTACACTGACTGAGATAAAGATGGTGTAAACATCACTTAGGAGCCTTCAGCCCCTTCCTTAAAAATTTACCAAGAATTCCCACAGCCCTTTCAAATTGCTAATTATCACATAAAGCATATAACAAGGCTCTATAGATTACAATATTCACACCGCTACCCTTCCGAGAGATCCTCCAAAACATTGAATACAACAAATGGGTGGCCTCATTCAACCTCCCATTTTCAGACAACCCTTTCATTAGAATCCAATAGCTTTCCTTCTTTGGATAGCAAAATTGATAATTCATCTCTAGGAAGACTTGCAATGCAAGATCAGAACAACCCCTCTAGCACAGAGCATCCATGAGAAAGTTCATGAACCGAATCTGAGACTTCACTTCCCATGCATAAGAGCTCTGTAAGAACAAAGGTTGAGCAGGTTCAAGCTCAGATTCATTGACCAATATCTGCAACAGGGTATTGAAAGATTCTGTCCTATTCACGCAGTTGAACTGAGGAATTCTTTTCAAAGAGAGACTGCTTCATCTAGCAGTCCAGCTACCGCATTGGTTTTGATAGCAACATTAACAAAGACTGAATCTTTGCATTCACACAAATCTTCTTTCATCCAATCAATCACCTCTTTCATCTCACAAATCCATCCTGCATTTCCTAGGATGCCAATAACGTTGGCATAGACTGGACCATTATGACTGTAATTGGGTTACTTATATTTGGCTTCCTTAAATATTTGGATTGCTGTTAATGGGTTTTTCTGGTTCTGCATAATTTGAGAAAGGTGTGTTGGTGTCAAAAGTCTTGGCCATCTCACAATCATGGTGTTTTAGTATCTAGTCAATCTTACCTCCCACATCTGCTACATCACTGAAACAAGAAGTCCTGAAAGATAAGCAAATAAGTCAGCACTGAACAACAAATTTATTAATCTGCATGAACACATGATATATAAAAGGTTGAAATCATATTTTCGTCTTTACATTTTCAGGCTATTCCAACTTTGGTCCATAGATTTTATTTTTACTACTTTTAGTCTCTATCCTGAAAAGCGTTTCCCGTTTTGGTTCCTGCCATTACATCAGAGACGGAAAATACATACATGGCAAACAATAGAATTAAAAAAATATTTAATTTTATTTTAAAATAAAATAAAATATAGTTATTAATAATTTTAAAATAAAAATATTAAAAATTTTAGTTAAAAATAATTGTTCTTCATGTTCTTCCCCCAGGAACATGGTTGCTCAAAACACCTTAAGGGTGAAAATTGCTGATAGAAATTGCATCAAATCATCACCATTCTTCTATTCTCCTGGTACCCACCTCAATTAATTAGACCCCTTTGGATTGATGTTTGTGGTTAATTAATAAGTAAATAAATAAATGAACCCAACAGATTTATTCTTTCTCTTTTCCTCATTTTTTTTCAACAAACAAAAGTGATGCTCAGTGTTCTCCAACACCCAGCTCGAATTCGTGAGTACTTCTTTCCTTAGCTTTCCCAGAAACCAAACAAAAAATTAAATTAAATTTATAAAAATAAAAATAAAAACAAAACAAAACAAAGTTGAAGAAGGACTTGGAGCTTGCCACTGCTACCACCAAAGGTAATGTGGGCGTCAATACCTATCTCCAGAGCCTTCATTTGGTCAACGATATCGATGACCATAGTTGGCAAAGGAGAGTTGGTGTCCCAGGCCTGCCACTCTTGCAATGTAACAAACCCATTGGCAGTGTAAAGTTGTAATTTACAACTATGTGTTTTGTTGGCTATAATTCTGTGCCAAATTTGATTGTAATTTTATTCAATCTTTTGTACTCTATATTTATTGTGGGATTTGATTATAAGGGTTGTGTGATAGAGAGAGAGAGTGTGAAGACTCAAGCAATTGAAGATTGAAGAGTTCTCGCGGGTATCTTGCGACTAAGCATCCCATGAAGTGACCCATGTGACTTGCACATGCTGGAATGCGAAAAGTCAGGACAGGATGGAAATAGATGTGTCTCGCGAGTATCTCGTGGGTAAGGCCTTCCCATGAGACACCTGTGAGACATTCTGTTTTGCCAAACTGTCAATTCTGATACACATTTTCTGTGTCTACACTATTTATACCCACATTACCCACAAATGTTGAGGAGTGCTTCTGAGAGAAAACCCTAGCCAAACACCTTGAGAGTTAGAGATTGTTATATCCATAATCTTCTACATAATTGCTTGTGCATTTTCCTCAACTCCTACCTCTCCATTTCCATAGCATTGAGAGGTTGATAACCCAAACACTTATCACACCCTTTCAGAGTGTCAATTGAGGTTTTGGTGCTGCTGGGAAGTATTGGAAGAAGCTAAGGATGGCAGATGCAACATGGTGCTTATTGCGGGATTCGAAGAGCTAGACAAGACACGGTTTTGAGAAGCCTTGTTAAAGTAGGAGCTTGGAGAGCTTAGGTACATCGGGTAGATTAGGCTTGAAGGGTCTCTTGCTAACCCATGTATCCCAACTGATTGTCTAGTGGATCGATTACCGCTTGAAGGGCAACAAAGAAGTTTTTCGCTGAATTCTTCGGTTTCCTCTTCGATAACACATTGGCGTGTTATCTTATGTTTGCATTTCTCTTCCCTACTCTTTTACATTCCTTTTTACTATTGTGTTGTCTTGATTATGGATTAGAGTAGTTTGTTTGTTTATCCACTCGCATTTACATTATTCCGCACTTAGAATTAAGTTAGTGTAAAATCTATCGAGCCGTAACTTTAATTTGGGGGTTTAAACAGCTCTTGTGTTTTTAACACATTTTCGAGCTTTTAGGCAGGTTCTCTAAGAGGAGAGCAAGAGGCTGAGGCTGAGCTTTATTTACTCTTTTATTTCATTTTGTTAGTTGATTGTGTTAGAGTATCTGAGTTTGATCATGATTTTGTATATATTTTTGTTTGTTTGGATGCTAAGAAAATGAAATAAAAGTGAAGAAAATCTTATATTTCTTATTTTCTAGGCAACCATGTTCTTGGGGGAAGATCATGAAGAACAATTATTTTTAACTAAAATTTTTAATATTTTTATTTTAAAATTATTGATAACTAAAATTTTATTTTATTTTAATTTAAAATAAAATAAAATATTTTTAATATTTTTTAATTCTGCCGTTTGCCATGTGTGCATTTTCCGTCTTTGATGTAACGGTAGGGACCAAAATGATAAGCGTTTTTCAAGATAGGGACTAAAAGCGGTAAAAATAAAATCTAGGGACCAAAGTGAGAATTGCCTGAAAATGTAGGGACGAAATTGTGATTTCCGCCTATATAAAAAATCCAAAACTCAAAGTGAATGTTGGGCATGTATTGTGTGTAGGCTTATGACTGCATTCTTTGTGAAAACAAATAATAAGAATTCCTTGCATGAGTTCAATCATGTTGAATTTTTATCTTAGCCCAGCTCTTTCTTTGGCATAATATAGAAACATTAACGTGCAGAACCTTTGCATCTTTATATATAGGACAAAAAAAAAAGAAAAAAAAAAAAACCTCGGTGACTCTAGTAAGATTACCTGAACTCCTACAAATAAGTCAAGAGTCAGATAGAGATCTTTTAAGTACATACAATATTGAAGTACATTTGCATAAGCATTCATCAAACACTTGAAGTGCAAACCTACGACTGTTTGCTAAGATTCATATATAGTATATCATAACATGTCAAATGTGAGCCAAAACAATATGAAAAATTAAAAAAGATTTATGAAAAATTGAGAGTATATATATAGACACACCGAATCATTATATTTGAATGTGTAAGGTTGAATTTAATCAACCATGTGTTGGCTTTATTCCATGACAAATTTGCTTGTAATATAGCACTTAGAAACCTTGTATTTAGATGGGAATCATGTAAGGGTAGTGTGTGAGAGAGTGTGAAGAAATGCTCAAGACAGTGCAGTGAAGCAGAGACTCGCGGCTAGGACTCGCTGGTGGCTCGCGGCTTGCAAGCCGCCAAAAGTTGCTCATGTGCAGAGCATGCAGGAGAGCTGAACAGTCACGCCACTTGGAGCACTACACGACAAAAATCTAGACTGGCCATTAAGTTAGTTCGCGACTTGAACTCGCGACTCAGTCAAGTCGCGAGGTCAAGTCGCCAGCCAGCCCTGTTTTTTGAAAAACTGACTCTTCGTATTCCAATCTCACACCAGTATAAATACCCCTCATTCCCACAAGATATGGGTGGCTATTCAGAAAGAAAAACCCTAAGAGAGGTTTCTTCAAAACACCCACCCAATTAGAGAGAGCTACTCATTCTTAGAGAGAAATCTTTGTAGTCTCTTCTCATTCCCTCTCTCATTGTCATACCTATTGAGAGGAGATTTCTATCCAAACACTACCCACACCCATTTAGAGTGTTGAGTGTTTTTGGAGTTTTGGGAAGCATTGGAAGATGCCAAGGATGGCGGATGCTATGGTCTAGTAGCGGAATCCGGTAAGCTAGAAAAGAAAAAGGTTCGGCGCAACCTCGTTGGAGCAAGAAGCTTGGAGGGCTTAGGTACATCGGGTAGATTAGGCTTGGAGGGTCTATTGCTGTTCATGTATCCCAACTACATTTTCTAGTGGATTATTGACCGCTTGGAGGGCGGCGGAGAGGTTTTACGTCGAGGGCTTCGGTTTCCTCTTCGATAACACATCGTGTGTTGTCCTTGTGTTTGCATCTCTCTTCCCTCTATCTTTGCCTTTTATTTTCTGCTGTGGATGTGATTTATAATTGGCTTAGATTGATTTCCAATTCTGTTTATAGCTTATGTTCATTTTCCGTACACTAGTTGTTTGTCATAAAGCTTGAATTGGTTATTTTGTTTTTGGGGGTCTAAACGTTCAAGGGTGTTTATACACGTTTTTGAACTTTCAGAATGTACATACTAGTTAAGGAAAAAACTAGAACTGGTACCCATGGCCCATTAATTCCAATGAGCAGATGATTTGGTGTATAAACATATAAAACACACAAGCAATAACCGATGTCAACTTAATTTATACTTTAGTTTTATCAACCCTTTATAATAGTTAAAAAAAAAAAAAAAAAAAAAGCACCCTTTATAATAGAGTTCAGTAAAACAGAATGAATTCCACAACTGGACCACCATTACCCTACTGGCAACCTCTTTTTTTGGTCCTGTTTTCTCATGAATGTTTACAAGATTAGACAATACACTAGTCAGCCCCAACAGCAATAAAATATTCATTTCAGAGCCCTTAACAGAACATAGAATGATCTGTTAATTCAAGAGGGTAATGTAATTCAACACCAACACTCTTTTATCAGTTGGCTTTCCTTTCAGGACAGATTGCCTTATTGGCTTCTTAAATGGGATATGAGGGTGATATGATAATCATGTGCCTATTCTATAAAAAACTACACTGAAACTTGTGATCATTTTTCCGTCGGGTATTCTCTCACTCCTAGAATTTGGTGCAATCTTATGCATTTGTTCACGTTTCACAAATTAGTGTGTTCATGGCATGAAGTTCTCAAGTGGGGTATTGATAATTTACAGAGGGAAAATTTTAGATCCTCTTTGTTTTAAGAAGTGTGCGCTGCAATAATATCTAAAGTGTATTTTATTGTATTGAGCTTATCAATAATATCTCATCTGATTCATCAAAAAAAGACAGTTAATAAACAAATAAATGTTTTCCAAGTTTCACACTGTAACATCACAAAATAAAAATAAAAATAAATAAAAGATATTAACAACTTAATCTAAAGCGAAATAAAAACTAAAGAGAGCAAATTATAAGCTACACAATCAAAAGCACTGCTCACTTAGTAAAGCGTTACTAAATAACGCTTTATTTAGTAAAGCGTTAATAAATCAACTAGAAGGTCTTAGACTTATAATTCTTTATAGCTTAGCTATTGCTAAAACTCAAATTTGAAATTTGTTTGGCCCTAACCTGACTATGCCCAATTATTCCAGCACTCTTCAAGTTAAATTTAACACAACTGTTTAAATATTTGTCCTTCTCATGAAATGAAGATAAGGAATCAAACACAACAATTAACAAGATATCAATTTCGTCGTGCTTTTAGTTGCCGAACCTATAATGTCGGCTTTTCAAATTCCTCTACCTGGGCCCAAATAAGGTGGCGAATGAAGTCTTGGTTGTTATAAAAGGAGAAAATATGCCATGTTTCGGTAATATCAACTTAGCATTTGTTTTGCTATTCCCTATCTAATAAATGAGTGACACCTAATGTGGTTTTTTGAAACAGGTGTCACTCATTTATTGGGTAGGAAATACCAAAACAGATGCTGAGTTGGTATTACCGAAATATGGTATACTTTCTTGTTATAAAAGAGCATTCCCATTAAGCCTTCTAAATGTTAAAAGATGCTTTTTTTTTTTTAGCATTTATAACCAAAAAACTTGCTCCATCAAACCGTATATATGCTATTAAATTTGCAATCTTGCTACAGTGCACTCTCATTTTTAAGAGAGCACTGTAGCAAAATTGTATAATATTTTATTAATTTCTTTATTCTCTCTCCAACTCTTTGTCTCCCACATCTCTCTCATTTCCTCACTACCTCACAGGGACGGACCCAGGTAGAGGGCTAAGGGGGCCCGAGGGCCCCCTAGGCCCAAAAAAAAAAAAAAATTAGCAAGTAAAATTTTCCCAAAAAAAAAAAAAAGGGCTTGGGCCGCCCTAAGATTTTAGCTTCGGCCCCCCTAGTTTTTAGCTCGGGCCCCCCTCCCAAAAATCATGAACCCCTTCCCTTAGCCCATCATCCGACCAGCTCAGAACAGAGCCCATGACCCATGTAAATCTAGAAAAAAAAATAAAAACCTCAGCTCTCAGTAGTCCAAAACCAAATGGAGAGAGCAAAAAACAAAGGAAAAAAAAAAAGAAAAAAGAAAAAAAGAAAGAAAGGAAAGTGAGAGAAAGGCGAGAGCTGTGAGACAGAGAGATAAAGATAGAGAATCAGAGATAGAGAGTACTCAGAAACCCTTGATCAAAGACCCATGTCGCCGTGAGTTCGTGACAGAGAGAGACAGAGAGCCGTGTCGGTGTCGTTGTGACGGAGAGAGACAGAGAGCGAGACGAGAGCAAGACCCAGTCCAGTACGACAATACCCACACCGGTGAAAGTGAGACCCACTTGCTGCCATCGCCACTGGTTGCTCGATCTGCCTAGCTAGCCCAGCTTCGAGCCTTCACAGTTCACAGGTAATGTATTTACTCTTATCTTTTCCTTCAAAACCTTGTGATCTGATATGAGAATCTAAGATTCATAGAAACTGTGCTTGTGCCTTGTGGACTTGTGGTGTTTCATGTTTGTGTTTTTACTGATGAGTGATGAACTGAACTGATGTTGGTGAATGGTGATTGTGAATTGAATCTGTGCTACTGCTGCCTATGGTGTTTTTTTTTTTTTTTTTTTTTTGGGCTTTTTGGCTTTTTTACTCTCTCTCTTGTATTATATAGATAAGAGAGATAGAGAGAGACAGTAGAGTTTGTAGAGATAGTTTTTTCTTTGTTGACTGGTAGTTGGGCATAATAGGGACAAGTGGAGTTGGGCAATGGACAAGTGACAGAAAAAAAAAAAGGTAAAGTTAAAGAAAAGTTTTTGTTAGTAGTGTCGGTAGTGGGATTCATTGGGTTAGTGGGTCAGAATTAGAAAGATGGAGACAACACAAAGACACAAAAGACATAAATAAAGGCAGAGACAACACAAAGACATAAATAAAGGCAGACCAAAGACAAAAGGAAAAAAACAAATCATATAATATAAAAAATTGTCACACACATTTAAGAAAATAACAGTGATTCTTATATGATTTTTATTTTATTTGTAGATCATGAAAAAATCAACTACAATGCTTGATTTTTTCAAAAGAAAATGTTCAACTTCAAATTCTTCCAAAGTCAATGTGGAATCAACAACTAATGTTGCTATTCCAATTCTAGAAAATGTGGATGTTCCAATTCCGGAAAATGCGGATATTCCAATCTCTCAAACACAATTTCAAAGAATTGACCTTGATTCTTTGGATTATGCTCCCGGAACATGCAAACAAATATGGAAATATCATGTTAATCAACGTGATGAAATTCAACGGGCTTACATTAAAAAAGGTCCGCACCAACCTCCTCTAGAGACATTCAAAAAAGGTGGAAAGCGCAATCGTAACTTTCAAGCTTCTTGGTTTAGAAATAATTCAAAATGGCTTGAATATTCTCCTACAACAGATGTAGCTTATTGTCTACCTTGCTTTGTCTTTCATAATCCAAATGTGGTTGTGGGACAAACTACATTCATTGTTGGTGGATTTAGAAATTGGAAAAAGATTGGGGGCAAAGATTGTTATTTTCAAGTTCATATAGGAAAAGATCCTAACTAGCTCATAGAGTTGCTGAGCAAATGTGTAAGGATTTGATGAACCAATCGCAACATTTGCAAAGGGTAGTTGATCATTTCACTACTGAACAAATTGCAAATAATCGGTTGCAACTGAAGGCCACAATTTTTATTGTCTGATATCTTGCCTTTCAAGCTATAGCTTTTAGAGGTCGAGATGAAAGTTTTAGTTCATTAAATCGTGGGAACTTTCATGAATCATTGGGTATTGTGACTTTGTGGAATGAGAAGGTTGTTGAAATAATAAAAAAAGCTCTCAAAAATGCAACCTACACATCACTTAGGATTCAAAAGGAAATTCTACATGTTTTCTCAGCCAAAGTGAAAAAGGCCATTCGAGAAGAAATTGGTGATGCAAAGTTTTGCATAATGGTTGATGAAGCTCGTGATGAGTCCATGAAAGAGCAAATAGCTGTGGTTTTTAGATATGTTGATGCAGAAGGCTTTGTGAAAGAACATTTTTTTGGGCTTATTCATGTTGTTGACACTGCGGCTTTGACTCTGAAGAAGGGGATATATTCTTTATTATCTTAACATTTCTTAGATATACAAAATATTCGAGAGCATGGATATGATGGAGCAAGCAACATGGGAGGTATGTGGAATGGATTACAAGCTTCGATTTTGAATGATAACCCATATGCTTACTACATCCATTGTTTTGCACATCGCTTACAATTGGCATTAGTAAAAACATCAAAACAAGTTGTTCCCATTAGTCATTTTTTCCTTACATTGCTTTTTCTGATCAAAATTGTCAATGCTTCATGCAAGCACAATGAGCAATTGAAAGTTGCCAATGCTAATGAAATAGCACGTTTGATTGATCTTGAAGAGCTTGAGACTGGAAGTGGACTTAATCAAATTGGCACTTTACAACGACCTGTAGAAACACGTTGGAGTTCATATTTAGAGAACATCGGGCAAAAGGAGAGTTAGCTTATGATGGTTTAACTTCATTTGAATTTGTCTTCATCTTGCATCTTAAGAAGGAAACTATGGAGATCACTGATAAACTTTGTCAAGCTTTGCAAAGCCAATCTCAAGACATTTTAAATGCCATGCATTTAGTTTCATCTACTAAAGCACTTATCCAAAAATTTAGAAATGATGGATGGGATGGCTTACTCACCACTGTGATATCATTTTGTGAGAAGCATTGCATTGATGTCCTGGATATGAATGCTCGTTATGTTGTGAGGCGAGGTCGAGCTCGTAATCAGCAAGATAATGTTGCAAATGAGCATCATTATCAAGTAAATATTTTATATGCTACAATAGATTCTCAACTATAGGAACTAAATTATCGGTTTAATGAAGATGCAATGGAGTTACTTAGGCTTAGCTCAGCTTTAGAACCTCGAGAGGCATTAAAATCTTTCAAAATTAGTGATCTTTGTTTGTTGGTAAAGAATTTCTATCCACAAGATTTCACAGATTATGACAAACAAGTGTTGGTGAAGAAGCTTTGTCATTTTGAGCATAATGTAGTCCAAGATCAAGAGTTCAAAATATTGAAAAGTTTATCCGAGTTTTCTCAATGGTTAGTGAGAACTGGAAATTCAGAACACTACAAACTTGTTTATAAAATGGTGAGACTTGTGCTTACTCTTCCAGTTTCTATTGCTACTACAGAGCGAGCATTTTCAGCTATGAAAGTTGTCAAAACTAACCTTCGAAACAAAATGGAAAATGATTTTTTGACGGACTCTTTGATGTTATACATTGAAAAGGATATAGCTTCGACATTTAGTTTGGATTCAATAATAGATGATTTTGAAGATTTGAAAGAGCGTTGAGTTCCCTTTTCATAGATGATTGTATAAAGAAACAATAGTGTTTCGCGTCTTTTGTTTTTGTTAGTAGATTGTATCTTAATATATTAAGAAACAATGATTTTTGTGTATTTGTCTTGGTTGATAGTTTATTAATACTATATGAATGCGTATTTGAAAATTTTTTTCGCTTATCTCTACCCCCCCCCGGCTTAAAATCCTACATTTGTCCCTACTGCCTCGCAACATGATCGTACAGATCGGCTTGGTGGCGAGGAGAACGGCATTCTTGTGGTGGTGGTTTGAGATTGTACGTTCTTGTGATGGTGGTTTCTTCGTGGTTCTTGTAATGTTTGGTGGGTGTTTGGTTCATCTGGGTTGAAGTTGGTTGTGGTGGTTGGATTGTTGGGTGGTGGTCATCGGAGAGGTTGGGGTGGGGTTGGCTACGGCATGTTGTGGTGGGTTCAGATCAGGGTTGAGGTTCGAGTTGAGGTTGCCAGGGTGGTGGGTTTTGTGGCGGTTTTGTGGTGGGTTTTGGCTGCGGTTTGTGCCGTGTGTTTTTTGCTTTTGGTGGTTAGGGGTTGAGGTTGTGGTTGTTGGTGGTGGTGGTTGTAGCTATGGTCCTGGTTAGAAGTGATGTGCTTGAAAAGCTCAAGCCATGGAGGTTTTGAGAGCAAATATCAAAGAGAGGGAGAAGGTTCTAGACTGGGTTGAGAAAGATGGAGAGACAGTGGGAGAGAGAGACAGAGGGAGAGTGAGAAATAATTTAAAAAATAATAAAGAAAGAATATTTAAATGAAATGTTAAAAAAATAGAATTTTTTATATAGGTGTATTGTAAAGTAATGTGTTAAATGTTATAAATTTAGGTTTTTAGATGCTAAATGCTAAAATTTTTAGAAGACTTGATGAGGATGCACTAAACAGTTGGGGCTAAGAATCCACTGTTCTTTCCACATCCTCCAAACTACATTGTGATTAATGTTCATCAAAAGCTCAGAATTAAGCTTACATTTCATCAAGCAAGCGAGTAGCAATGCCCCACACTGATGGACCAGACTCAAATTTTCTCCATTGTCTCCACTGTGACGGCATAACCCATTCGGGTACAAATGCGTTGAATAAACACCAAGCAAAACTTTCTTACTATTATTTTTTTATTTATTATGGATACAGTGGCGATACATCTTGAACACTAGAGTAAGAAAAGAGAGTAAGAGGGAAAGAAAGAAAACAAGGAATCTTCGAATTCGGCAAGCACTCTACCGTTGACTGTGACCCTCCATGCCGGTGGTCCTCTTTTGTTTGCATTGTGGCTCTTCTCTGATTTGGTGTTTTTTATTTTTTTTTATTATTATATTTTTTTTTACAAAGTTTGTCTACAAATTTTTACTAAAAAATTTAGAGAAATGTTCACATACGCCCTTTTTGGAGAAATAATTAATAATCCATTTTTAAAAAAAATTTATGGGAAAAGAAAAAAATGCAACTAATATTTTGACAGCTTTGTTTATTTTCATAAAAGTGATATCAAAACTTTCCTAAAATTGATTTTTTTTTTTCGGTAAACCATGATATAATATTAAACTAAGAAATAACAAGTCTATTACAAAACATGCTAGCTTTATCAAAAGCTAACAAATTCTCCACCACAGGCGGTGGGTTACAAAAAACAACAAAATGATAGTCATACTGTGCTCCAAGCTTGGCCAAAGCATCCGCACATTGATTAGCTTCACGGTAGACATGAAGCACGCGCTTGTTTGGGATTTGCTTCAAGAGGCTCCTACAATCAAAGAGTAAAGGTTCCATCATGATATTTTCAGCTTCATATATTGTTCATAAGCAAAACAATGCTCAACGCGTCTAGCTCAATGATAAGGTTGTTCACACCCATCTCCCTAGCTATATTTAATCCATCCCTTAATGCCCACAATTCTGCCATGAAGCTGTTGGTGTGCCCAATCCCTCTAACATATCCCTTCACCCAATTACCTTCATGATCACGAAATAAGCCTCCTCCACCTACCTTGCCGGGATTATTTATAGTTGAACCATCAGAGTTCAGCTTCAGCTAGCCCCACGGTGGCTTCTCCCATCCCACAGGAACGATAGTTTTAGGTGGCTTACTCCTAGCTTCTAGCCCAATAGCAAAAAATTCAGTGCTATACCTCAAACATTTTTTCCAACACTGATTATCTACAGTTCCTATTGTAAAAACAAAATTATTTCTATGTAGCCATAGCTGCCAAAGCCGCAAAGGAAAGATAATCCTCCAAGGTATGCCTTTCATAGTGGCATTCATAGGGCCCTTGCAGTTAGTTTCCATCCATTCTTTAAAAGGGAGGCCAAATGAGTTCCTAGTGCAGATAGGAGCTTGTAATTGTTGCCAAAAATTGTGGGCAAAGTCACAGCCCTTGAAAAGGTGCTCAATTGATTCATTCTCCCTGTTACAAACCTTACACACTGAATCAAGAATTAAACCCCTTGAACCTAAAACTTCAACCATGGGTAGACTACCATGTAGACAAAGCCACAGGAAGAACTGAACCTTAGGAGGAGTTTTAGTCTTCCAAACCTAATTGAATGACATAGTGTTCAGGTTCAAGGGTTTAATCCCCTAGAAATGAGATAGGCTGATTTGAGGGGGAAAAAAACCATTCTTTGAGAATGCCCACATGAGCTCATCAACTGAGTGGGGGTCAAAAGAGAAGGGAGTGGCCAGAATAGTATTAAGAATACTTTCAGGAAGATCAAATGATATGCTAGATGGAATCCAAATATTGTTTTTATCAAAACATTGCTTAACCATAAGTTCAGCCTCCCCCCTAGAAAGAGGTCCTTCAATGAGCTCTCTTAACCTCCCCTTAGGAAGCCAAAAGTCCATCCACATATTAACTAGTTCACCACTCTTCATTGTCCATCTCAGACCTTTCACATAAATTGGTCCCCCCCTTTTTGCAGGCTGTCCAAATCCGAGAGCAAGGCAACTTCCTTCCCTCCTTAGTCATCCTATTAGGACACAAATATTTAGCTTGTAGCATTCTTGCCCATGGCATCCCTCCCTTTTGAGCAAGCCTCCAACATAACTTAGCTAGTATAGCTTGGTTTCTATACTTCATAGAACATAGCCCCAATCCACCAAGCTCTTTAGGCAAAGTAATGGTATTCCACTTAACCATGTGCATCCTCCTCTTCTCCTCAGTTGATCCCCAAATGAAGTCCCTTGTCATCTTATCAATAGAATCACAAACTTTAATAAGAATGCTATGGCATTGCATGTAATATTTTGCAATAGGAGCCACCGCAAATTTAACAAGCACAAGTCTACCTGCTCTTGACAAAAGTTTTGTTTTCCAACCAGCAAGCTTGCTTTGGACTTTATCCAAAATAAAATTGAAAGCACTACCCACTCTGCCTTTGTGAATAATAGGGAAACCCAAATATCTTCCAAGATTATTGGTAGCCATAATTCCCAGCCTTCTACATACACCTCTTTTCCTTCTAGCAGTGACATTTGGTGAGAAAAACACTCTAGATTTCTCATAGTTAATCTTCTGCCCAGCCATACTGCAAAAGCTATCAAAAACTTCAAGAATGGCTTCACAATTCTTAGCATTTGCTTTAGCAAACAACATTATATCATCTGCAAAGAACACATGGGAAAAGCTAGGCCCCCTCCTAGAAGCTTTTATCATGTCCCATCTTTTTTCCTCACACATCTTTGTTATTTGAGCCCCAAGAAATTCCATGCATAGAATGAACAAATAAGGTGATATGGGGTCACCTTGTCTGATCCCTCTTGAAGGGTAGAAGGTAGGGAGTTTGCTTCCATTGAAAAGAAGAGATGTTGAGGTAGCTGAGACACAGCTAAGGATAAGTTGAATAATATTATCTGGGAATCCAAAGTGTGTAGGCATCAGCCTAATGAAACTCCATTCAAGTCGATCATATGCTTTCTCCAAGTCTATCTTTATCACCATATACCCCTCTTTGCCTTTTGTTAGTTTTTAGACCCCTTAAACAATTGATTAAACCTAGGTAATTAGCCAAGTTGTTACTTAGTCCAATTAAACAAGTCTAGGTTAACACAATATAAAAGATCAAATCATGCAAAGCAGTGGAAAATAAATAACACACGATATGATCACCCAGGAAACCAAACCAGTAAAAACCTAGGGAGGATTTGACCTAGCTATCCTCAAGGTAAACTTGAATCCACTATCTTGAAAGAATCGAAGTTCATACAAAAGGACTTACAAGCACCCCCGCTTGACTTCCTAATGCTACCAACCAGTAGAACTTACTGACACGACCACGTGCAAGCTCCGAATCCACGGACTCCTTCTTTCTTGGATTCCCACCAGCTACAAGCACCCCCGCTTATGTATTCTTTAAGCTTTAATGGCAGCAACTGTTTTGATCATCAAGGTGTAGAAAATATCTCCTCCTTGAAAACCCTAAGTTTGTGTAAAGGAAAGCTCCTCTAGATCTCACAAGAGATTTACACAAACCGCAATATGAGCAACACTAAAACGTGGCTAGGGTTTGCCTTTTATACTTAGGACAAATAAGAAACCCTAAAAACATTTTAAAACAACTAGGGCTGAGTTGGAAAATTCTGCAGAAAAGCGATCTGCCTGAGCTTCGATCGGTCGAGCCTAAGCTTCGATCGATCGAGCCAGGCCGAAAGCCACTGTGCTTTCTGCTTTACACTCGATTCCAACTTTACATTGACATACAACTTTGAGCTAGCTTTAAACACTTCTAAACACATTGTTTTGATCATGGTTTGCCAACAATACAAATTAGAGTTCTAAATACATAAAGTCCTACACTTTAGAACCTAACACCTTTACTCTTCCCAATTGAATGAACCGATTCTTGGGCAATGATCACATTATCTGACCCTTTTCTTCCTTCAAGAAAAGTAGCTTGCATGGAAGAGATAAGGTTGGGAAGCAAGGGTCTAATTCTCTGAACAAGAATTTTTTAGACAATTTTATAAACGGTGTTACATAAGCTTATTGGCCTATATTGACTCACTTTCTCCTGACCCAACTGCTTAGGAATAAGAGCAACTAAAGTTTGATTAAGATATTCAGGCATCCTCTGGTTTGCAAAAATACTTTTGACTTCACTTTTCATTGAATTTCCAACCACAAGCTAGAACCTCTAGAAGAAGCCTGCATGAATTCCATCACTACCAGGGGCTTTATATGGCTTCATGGATTTAAGGGCCTCCCTATCTCTTTATCAAAAGGCTTTAGAGCCAAGGAGTTAGCATCAGCATCACTTAATCTCAAACACCAATCCATATCCCAGTTCTGGACCAGTGGGCACGCAACCTGATCAGTTTGATAAAGCTTTTCAAAATATGGAAGAAATATCTCTTTTACTTCTTCCACATTGTGATTCCAAACTCCCTCATCATTCAAGATGCTAGTAATTCTATTCTTACTCCTAGTAATGGTAGACATATGAAAAAAAGTTGTATTTCTTTCCCCAAAAATGGTCCAATTGACCCTAGACTTCATTGCCCAGAGTTCCTCCTCAAGCTGAAGAATCACATTATACTCTTCAGAAAGCTGATCTTGCAGATTAATAAGAAAATTATTAGGGTTGTTGGCAAGGGCTCTCTGAGTACCAAGCAGCCTAGCCATAATCTGCCTTTTCTTCACAAAAATATTCCCAAAAGCTTCTTTATTCCAGGTTTGGGCCTCCTGAGTGAATCTAGTAACAACACCAGGTAAATCTTCTTCTTTCCCTTCCCATGATTCCCTAACAATGGCAAGGAAATCCTTGTGACTAAGCCACATGGGTTGGAACCTAAAAGGTCTGTTAGGATTTGCCACAAGATTAGGATATAAATTTAATAGGAGAGGGCAGTGGTCCGAGTTCACTCTAGCCAGGTAAGTCACATTAGCCTCAGGAAAAGAGGCTTTCCAACTAGGGTTGGCCTAACACCTATCAAGCCCACACTGGATAAGTCCCCCTAATTCTCTCTTATTAGTCCAGGTAAATTTAGGCCTTGAAAAGCCCAAGTCCATCATTTGGCACTCATTCATACAGTCAAGAATAGCTCTCACTCTTCTTTGACATATAGGATTGCCCCCAGATTTTTCCCCTTCAGAGATAACCTCATTAAAATCTCCCATAAGAGCCCAAGGAAGATCGTGTAAATTATATATCAATTTAAGGTTTTCCCAAAGCATGCATCTCTTAGCAAACCTAGGACTAGCATAAATGGCACTAATAATCCAGCTTAGAGTTTGAGATCTTACCTGGATGATGGCATGAATCTCCTGCTCCACTGCTACCAGCACATCCACTTGCACTAAATCAGTCCTCTAGAGCAACTAGATAACCCAGCAAAACCAATTGTATCTGTCACTTTTGTCCCATCAAAAGGCAGCATCTCAATCATCTCCAAAGCTCTTGATCCACTCATCCTAGTTTCAGTAATAACCATGAGAATAGGACTGTGCCACTCCACTAAATTCATCACTGTTTTTCTGAATTGGGGTTTCATAGTACCTCTACAATTCCAAATTAATATATTCATGATCTTAAATGGGGTAATAGGGGAATCGAAGCGCACCGCTAAAGAGGAGTCCTCAGTGTCTCTCAACCTCCATGCCGCCATCATCTCTGGCTTCCTCACCAATTTCTCGTGAAACAGAGTCACCGAATGGTTAAGAATCCCCATCATCTCCTATGTTGCTTTGATGAGGATGGTGCGACTGATCTCTGCCTCCACGAACTGTATCATCTTCACCCTGTGTAAATTCCCCTTCATAGAGCATTCCAGAGGTTTGTTCTGAAGTATCTTCCTCTCTGTAATCACCGGCTCCACCCATTCCTTTTCTGTCTCTGTTAGAAATTTTTCCGAGCTTCGTATCTTTGAAATTGTCTCTGATGAGCTTGAGCTTGCTATTGGAGGGGCATGCACCACTGGCCTGTCCGTGAGGAATCGCCACCATGGATTTGGCGTGATCTCCCAAGCTTTGTTCTTCAAGGGAAGATAACTCAGACCTCTGCTCTCCTCGATTAACGGGAACATATTCTTCCATGCCAACATCAATTCCAGATCAAACCACCCCCATACCTCCATTGGGTCCTGCCTGATCCATTGGATTGTTTGATCTCCAATCGGAATTATTTTGCCCTTGTAAAAAATTGCCTAGCTCTCTGTTTTCTCCATTGTTTCTGTTTCCTAATGCTCTATTGTGAGCACCCTCAGCCGTTGTTATTAACCCCTCCTCTGAGTCATTTGTTTTATTTAAAAGCCATGGGCCTTGGCTTGGCCCATTAATTTTCGAAAGGTCTGCACTAGACCGAAAGACAAAAACACTATCTTCGTTAGGCCCACATCCTTCCTTTGGCTTCCAACGGCACTTTTAGCCTTCTGGTTTTGGTTAGCACGAGTTCCACTTCGTTTGGAACTCTTTCCATTTGCTGATTTATCTTGATGGGACTTGTTAGACCTACCCTCTTCTCTAGGTGTCACAGCAAGCTGAAATTGTGGTGCCTTCCTTTTTCCCGCCACCCTTTCTAGCTCCACTACTCTAGGTGAAGTCCTATCATACAAGGATTGAGAAGACTCATCAGATTGACTCAAGCTCACTTTGCTAGGCTTGTCACGTGCCTTACTCACTGGCTTGTGCCTAGTCACAATCATCCACTCTCCAAAGTCATCATAACTTTTATCTGCTGGTTTCTCTGCCTCCTTAGGTGTGGCTTCCATGCTCTGTTCAACTTGTACTTCACTGGTGGGTTCACGGACTGTGAATGGGCACACCTCTTTTTTGTGTCCAATTCGACCACACTCAAAGCATAATGAATCCACCCCTTCATACTGAATAATTTTTTTCAGCTTGCCCAAGAAGATGCTTCAGACAAGGGGTTTATCAAGGTTAACTTGAATACACGTGTGCAAAACGTCCTCTGACTCCATTAGCAATGTGTGCATCAATACGGAGCACGGGACCAATAGCTCTACCAATCTTAAGTAATGCATTATGCTCATAAAACTCAATTGGTAATTCAGGAAATCTAACCCACATAGCAACTAAAGAAAAAGTTATTGTGGATGCTTTGAATTCTGGTTCCCACTACCTAATGGCTAAGAAATTTTGTCCTATGAACCACGGACCTCCCTTAAGTATGTTATCAACATCCTCTTTGAGCTCAAACTTAGTAAGGAAAAAGTCAAACCCCAAATCAATGCAATCCATACCTCCTTTCAAGTTCCACATACCCCTAAGCTTTGAAACCAGGAATGAGTAAGCTATCTTTCTCCCAAAAGGTTTGATTATAAGAGTTTTGTACCATGGTGCTCGCATGTGAGTTTTATCTTCTCTAGAGAAACACACTTTGATGTTATCATCCTGAGCATCCTCATCTTCTTGATCTGATTCAACATCTTCTTGCATAGCACTATCAAAACCAAAGGCTTTTTCAAAGGCTCCAGGGATTGAACCCACAAGCTTGTCTCTGTAACTTCCCATTCTTGCCATGTGATTTTCATTCCTATCCCCTGTATTTTGATGACTTTCCTTAAATTTCTTGGTACTACGCGATAAAGTGTCTTCTTCCTCTTCAGAACGTTTCAACCTTTCTCTCTCCATTTAATTAGCTCTAAGAGTCAAGAATCTTTGGGTTGTGTTCTTTGTTTCTTAAAATGGATTGTTAACCATTATCCTAAAGACACTCATTAACATGACCCAAAAAATTAATATAACTACATATTTTTAAAACTTAATTATTATATTGTATGTTATTTATTTTTTTAATATGCATGTCAAATTTCATTTAAATTGAATGTTATTTATTATTTGATTCATAAAATTTTGCATAATTTACAACTACAAAAATTTAAAATTTGAAACATTTTATTGATGATATAGTTATTTATCTTTGATATTTTTAAAATTTTATAAATATAGAGGAGGTAATTAAAAGATACAAGGAGAGTTTGTAACCATTGCCACAAACTTTGAAATTTATTTATTTATTTTTTATTATTATTTTGGGTGTGTGTGTGATCACATTGCCTCCGAACATACACATTTATATCGCAACTAAGAACTGTTGGTAGGTCTATCAAACCAAAAAAAAAAAAAAAACTGTTGGTAGGTAGGGTGGATGAAATATTTAATAAGACTAGTTGGGTAGCACGTGCAAGGCACATGCTAGCTATGGAAAAAAATAGTGATTAAGATTCATTCTAAATTTTATTTGTATCACAAAATAAAGATATAAATCATTTGATTTTTAAAATATATAGAGATTTACATTAATCAAAAGAGACATTAATTTTAAGAATTTCGATAATTATGTCATAAAAAGTTAATCTCATTCATATAAGACTATGATGGATCCCAGTTCAATATTTTATTGTTTTATTTTGACCTATAACTTACAACTCATTAGTTGTGAATATATTGTAATAACAACAATATGTTACGATATTTTTAGTTGTGCTAGATCTCGGTATGATATTTTATTATTTTATTTTGACCCATAAGGAATTGACACATGCGTCACAACATTTTCACAATATCTCTATGTATACATTGTACTTAATTACAATGTAAATTTATATAGTAGACACATAAAAAATTGTCAAATTTTGTACACATTTACAAAATTTGTACAATATTTACCATTTTTTGTGCAAATGTGTATAATATTAACCACTTTTGTGTATTTACAATGTAAACTTGCATTGCAAGTACCAAGTAAACATATAAAGATCTTAAAAAACAAAAAACAAAAACAAAGCTCAAACCAACTCGCATACTTGAAGAAAAAAAAAAAAAAAAAAAAAACAAAAGTTCACCTCACTAATTGAATAAACCAATAAAACATTATTCATGAGCCTTTGGCTCCTTTTATATAGTTAATAGATATGCCAGCTTACATAAATATTTAAAAGGAAAAAAAAAATTTAGGCACTGTAGAAATTAATGTTAAAATGTTGTAGACTTAGCATTTTTTTATTTGATTTATAAAAAACTGAGATCTCAACAATTGTGAAAATATTGTGATAACAATAAGTGTTGTAACATTTTCTCGAAACATTTATTTTTAGTTGTGATTGGTCACAGTCTCATATTTTATTATTTTATTTCGACTTGTAAGAAATTGACACATCAATAATTGTGAAAATATTGTGAAATTTGTTGTGTCAATATAACAATATATATACCAACTTACATAAATATTTTAAAAAAAAAAAAAACTTTAGGCACTGTATCTACCGTGTCAGTTGAATAAACCAAAAGTACTACACAATAAGTGTTGTAACATTTTCTCAAAACATTTATTTTTAGTTGTGATTGGTCACAGTCTCATATTTTATTATTTTATTTTGACTTATAAGAAATTGACACGTCAATAATTGTGAAAATATTGTGAAATTTATTGTGTTAGTATAACAAGAAAAAAAAAAACATAAACCGATTACTGCAAAAAAAAAAAAAAAAAAAAAACTTTAGGCACTGTAACTACAATGCTAGTTGAATAAAGCAAAAACATTGCATAATAAGTGTTGTAACATTTTCTCAAAACATTTATTTTTAGTTGTGGTTGGTCACAGTCTCATATTTTATTATTTTATTTCGATTTGTAAGAAATTGACATGTCAATAATTGTAAAAATATTGTAACATTTGTTGTGTCAGTATAACAATATATATACCAACTTACATAAATATTTTTTTTTAAAAAAAAACAAAAACAAAAACCAATTACTGGGAAAAAAAAAAAAACTTTAGGTCCAATTAACTAAACCAAAAGCACTGTAGCTATTGTGTGTATGCGCATTCGCGATAAAGCAAAAGCACTACACAATAAGTGTTGTAACATTTTCTCAAAACATTTATTTTTAATTATGGTTGGTCATAGTCTCATATTTTATTATTTTATTTCGACTTGTAAGAAATTGACACGTCAATAATTGTGAAAATATTGTGAAATTATATATACTAGCTTACATAAATATTTAAAAGAAAAAAAATAAAAAAACACAAACCGATTATTGAAAAAAAAAAATTAGGCACTGTAGCTATAGTGCCGGTCAATAATTGTGAAAATATTGTGAAATTTATTGCGTCAGTATAACAATATATATATATATATATATATATATATATATATATATATCAGCTTACATAAATATTAAAAAAAAAAAACTTTAGGGACTATAACTTCAGTGCCGGTTAACAAAACCAAAAGCATTATATAAACAAAAACAAAAAAAATAAAAATAAAAAAAATAAAAAAATAAAAACAAAAAGTACAAAACAATCCAAAGAAAAAAAAAAAAAGCACTGTTGCCGCTACAGTGCTTGCACAATGCAAACACACTGAGTGCACAGCGTCGAAGCACTGTAGCAGCATAGCCACTTTTTATATAAAGAAATGGTCACACGTCTTTTATGTATTTAATCAATGTAATATTACATGGCCATACATTTAATTGCAACACAAACATATTGATCCAAAAAACAAATTGCTACGCATAGATTTAATGTACAAACCTATTATTGTACATAACATTTATTAGATATATGTTATATATTTTATTATTTTAAAAAATAATTTTATATATGTTTTCAAACATATTATTATTGTTATTTAATTTCTAAACCTAAAATAAACATAAATTTCTTCAAAAATATTTAAAATATACTTTAAAATAGATATTAATTAATCAATTAATTGTTGTATCCCTAAAATGTCATATTCTAGGAGGATGGCTGACGTGGTCCTCCCTAACCTTCCAACTAACAAAATGTTGTTATTTATGCAAATATGACATCATCTGGTAATTTTATTTTTTATTCATTGTGCTGATTAGGAAACTCATACATATATTTGTATAAATGACATCATCTCATTGGTTAGGGAGGACCACATTAGCAATCCTCCCGGTGTAAATTATAATTTCTCGTATTCTAAGCTGTAAGGACCTGTTTTGGGTCCCTAGCCTAAAAGATGGATGGACTTAGGCCCAAAAAGCCCAAAACAATGAATTTGTAAAGAGTGGATTGGAAAACTGAGCTAAAATGAGTTGAATAACAAATAAAGTGGGTTCAAATGATAAGAATAGGAAGATAGATTGATT
Source organism: Quercus mongolica (assembly GCA_011696235.1). NCBI lineage: Eukaryota > Viridiplantae > Streptophyta > Magnoliopsida > Fagales > Fagaceae > Quercus > Quercus mongolica. The sequence goes on from CM022243.1 coordinate 17,663,629, forward strand.
TAAGCTAAAGAAAATCATCTTCGGCACAGTCCAAGGAGATCAATTTTTATATATTTCTCATGAGTTTGATTAAAAATTTGGTTCCTGATTGCTATAGTGTTTCTCTTTTGATTTCTCGATCCCTTTTTCTCAGAGTCCCTTTTCCATTTTATACTGTCTTCCCCTTTCATCTCCACATTCCATGTGCAGATCAGATTGTAGGTGTTGATCCTTGTCCCATCAGCCTCTTCCTAAAGTCTTTAGTTAGTAGTTGTAAGGCTGAAAGTTATTGTTCAGGTATCACTTCCTCATCAATGCGGCTAGAGAGTTAGCTGCAAAGCATTTAATACGGTGGTAGCAGCTTTCCCTAGAGATATTTTATGACCATTCTTTGTCCTGTTCCTTCCTGATACTTATCCTCACTCATGGAATGATCCAGCATGTTACTCTTGATAGCAGACCACATCCTCTGACCTCAGCTTTACTCGGCCGAGGAGGGATTCTCCTTCGGACCACCCTTCTAGACGACCTTAATCGGATTTCACCTCTTCACTTACTAACACGGTTCTTCATGAAAGTTTTTACCCGTCCTTGGATCATTTAACATCCTCGGATTGGGCCCCTGGCCCAATATATACATAAATATGGGCTCCGGGGCCTAACACCCCTACAATAGCCCCTCGAGATTCTTCTTTCTGGCTCCTCGGGAAGAAAGGAGGATTTCAATGTAATGATAATTCCTTTGCACCCATTTTACGTCACCTCTGACGGTACATATACGCTTTTTAACTGCTCAAGGCCCGCTCCTGACACTTTGGCATTTGAGACTCTCCTTCATTAAATTTATGTCTCCATGTTCCCATGTTCTACGACGCGATGATCTAACAGCTGAGGATCTTGCTGGAACTTGAGTGGGAATTTTCTCGCTTGTAACTTTCTCTTTGATATAAATACTACTCAAATCAATCACTCATCTCACTTTAGCATTCATTTTGCTCTAGCGTACATACACTGAACTTGCTAACTTTCCTAACTCACTCGTGCCCTTACAAATACCCAAAGCTTATTCGTGGATACTTTTCTTTGTTTTGTAAGTCTTCATAAACTTTTACACTTTATTTTTCCGTATATTTTTCTTTCCTCTCTTCTTTTCTTCTCCTCGGCTCCACTTTCTTCTCTCAATCTTCTTAGTTCCTCCAAACCTTTCTAGAAATGGGTAGATTCAAAAGTTTGGTAGACTTCGAGGAGGGAATAAAGAACTTTAGAGCTTTGTATAGGATCCCACCAGGAGTGTTTATTAGATACTGTAAGGAGGGAGAGTGGCACGAAAAAAGGCAAGAGGGAGAAATGGTGATCCCAATGATTGCCTTTATAGAGGGTGGGATGAGGATTCCCATGGGTACCATTACTAAGGACTACCTTAGGGCTCATAGGTTAGCTCCCACCCAATATGTCCCAAACATGTTCAGAATATTAGGGAGTGTAGATGCCCTTAATGAAAGAATAGGCTTAGGGCTAACCCACCACGATGTCAATTGGAGCTATAATCTTCATCACCTAAAGGGCAGGGGTACTACCTAAAGTCTAGGTTGCCTGAGGTTAGGCTCATCCAATGCCTCATCGATTCCAACAAAGGCCTAAACAAGGATTTTTTGATCGTATTAGGGGAGTAGCACGACGGCCTCCCCTGCCCGACGAGAGAGGGGAAATCAGGTGGGGCTCTAGGTTTGGGTCGGTTGTTTCACAATCACTCATTTTTCTCTTTCTTTTTTTCGTGTCTGTATATAAATGTTCTTTTGATTCACATTGATTTTTGTTGATGATTTTTAGATAAATGCGCTGCTATTCCAAACTTCGGTCTTGTCTACCAACCGAGTTTGGACGAGATAATGAAGGCTGAAGTGTTCATCCACAATGATGGTCAGCTACGAGCAACACACTTAATTATTGGCTACACTCCCATATCCAAAAGTTTTCTGGCACCAAAGTGTGTCATAAAAGCCAAAGACCCCCGTCTGCATTGGATAAGAGTCGTCGTTCCGGGTTTTCTCCTTCCCAAAGGCACTCTCGTCACTCAACCTATCCCAAAAGGCATTCCCAAAGTAGCCTTTCCACTTCAACACACAATTGGTGAAGCTACTTCCTCCCGACTAATCATCAGAGAAGAAGAAGAAGAAGAGAAGGAAAAAGAAATAGTAGACGTTTTAGACTTAGAAGACGTCTACGAGGTTTTTAACTAGCCCTTGTCCCCCGAGACTTCAACTGGTGACCTCGGCCAGCTTCCTCCAACTTAATCCAGTCATCTTGAAAAAGCTACTTCCTTACTGTACGAGATGGGGATACAGCGCAAACCTAGGGGCAACTTGATGGAAATGATGGAGTCCTAAGTTGGGAATAAGGCGCCTGAAGCTACCAGCCAAGCTAAGCTCCCTCCTTTCCCTACTTCCTATGACACCTAGTAGGAAGCTGCATACAAGAAAAGGAAGAGGGAACAAAGAGGGAAGGAAGTGGTAGAGAAAGGCAGGAATGTTTCCTCCAAGGAAACTGAGCCTCAAAGAGGAGCTAAGGTAGCTAAGACTACCCAATCCAAGTCACAGACTGATGTGGCTCTTGGAGACAGAGGATGTGACCTCTGTGCCAGGGTTCCCAATTGGAATCCAGCCTTGGTGTTGGATGGGTTCCCTTTCCTAGCAAACTCCTCCATTAGAGACCCCCAGCAAGGGAGGGCTAGGTACGTAGCAGATGCTGTAGAGCAGGATTTGCTACTACCTAATGACATGACCAAGCTGAGGACCCTAAGGACACATGAGGTATTTCTAGGTCTAAAGAGAGACCTCGCCAAGGTAAGCCAAGTCCGACACTCACTATCTACTCATTTACTTCATTATCTATTTATTTATTATTATTGTTGTTATTATTATTATTGTTATTATTTTAATGCCTTTACTTATTTACTATGTTTCCTACGTAGGCTGTTCAAGCCGCCTTTAGGGCCGAGGAGCTGGTGGACTAATCTCACCGACAATATAGGAGTGAGGAAGGAAGGAGGATCATTGCTGTGGAGGCCTTCAACGTGGCTAAGAAGAGCCAAAAGGAGCTGAAAACCCAACTTTCCCAGTCCGAGAACAAGAGAAAAAGCACAACAGTTGCATTGGAGGGGGCAAAAAGGCAGACCGAGACACAATGCAGGTAGCTCCGCCAAGCCGAGCTCGACCTTGCTACTACCAGTGAGCAAAAAAAATTACTGACGAAAAAGCTAGAGGAGGCTGAAAAAGCCAAGGACCAGGCTAAGTAGGACGGCTACAATGTGGGGGTAGCTGAGACTGAGGAAGCCTTGAGGTCCGAAGTCATAGGGGTATGTAGAGTTTACTGCCTCCAAGTGTGGAATGAGACCCTTAACCAGGCAGGGTTTGAGGCCTCCTAGACACTTAGGAGGGCAGAAAATGTCTACTACCCTCCAACCATTCGACCCTTAGGCCCCTCATCCTCTCAGGACGATATTGCCCCCATCATTGCCAGCCCCACTGAAGAGGCCTTATCCAAGAATCCTCCTCCCCCTAGCGAACCTCAAAAAGGGGGAGACCAGACCAAGGAGCAGGAAGCCCCCTCCGAGACGACAAAGCCCTTGGACACACCCAAGGACTCTTCCAAGGATGGGGTAGCCTCTTAGGGCCATGAATTGGTTTTGGCAGCCCTTCCCATCCCTACCAAGGAGGATTCAAAAGGCAAAGAGGTGGCATCCTTAACAACAGCTACCACCCAACTTGCTAAGACTCCCAAGGACAAGCTCGTGATCAAAATGAAGTCATGAATTGTCCTTCTCCTACTTTTTGAACTGTTTTTGCTTTTTATTTGTAATATAATCGAACTTTTTGTAAGTAAACTGCCCTTTTGCAAGGCACAGTTCAACGAAATATATATATATATATATATATTTCCCTCGTACTTGCGTCTTTTACTTACATAGTTTCTGTTTTATTTAGTACTTGACTAATCATGACAATGAGATATGACCCCATTTAGTTATCTACATAAGTGGTAATACAATGCCCACACCTTCCTAACTAATCAACAGAATAGATTAAAAACTACTAAGTCCATAACATCATTAAAACACACTTTTAACTTCAAAATCCATACATCACAACAGAACATTTATCCATATGATTCTCAATAGGCTTATTGACCTTAAGGAAATTATCAGATATTGACTAGATAACAAATATGTCTAATATACTTGCAAATGCTTTAAGTAATGCTCATGAACTTCCATTTGTTTAAGTCAATGTTGTGGGGATCTCTAAGGTATGTGATTCGAGGACCCAAACATAACCTAGATCCTGTTTAACACTTAGAAAAAATGTTGAAAAATATCAATTTATCCAAGATATGTGGTTCGAGGAACTAGGCATAGCCAATGTTCTGTTTGATACTTAGAAAAATAACTTGAAGTGTTAATTTACCCAAAGTAGATTGTCCGAGGAACCAGACATAACTAAGGTTCTGTTTAACACTGAAATAGATATCAGGGAGTATTAATTTACCCAAAGCATGTGGTTCGAGAAACCAGGCATAGCTACGGTTTTGTTTAATACTCAAAAAAGTAAATTAACTTATCAATTTACCCAAGGTATGTGGTCTGAGGAGCCAAACATGACCAAGATTCTGTTTGATACTTAGAAAGATGTTATTAAGTATTAATTTACCCAAAGAATGTGGTCCGAGGAACCAGGCATAGCTAAGGTTCTGTTTAATACTCAGAAAAGTGACTTAACATATCAATTTACCTAAGCTATATGGTCTGAGGAACCAGGCATGACCAAGGTTCTGTTTGATACTTAGAAAGATGCCATCAAGTATTAATTTACCCACAGTATATGGTCCAAGGAATCAGGCATAGCTAAGGTTCTATTTAATACTCGGAAAAGTGACTTAATGTATCAATTTACCCAAGGTATGTGGTCCGAGGAGCCAGGCATGACCAAGATTTTGTTTGATACTTGGAATAACAATAATATGAAGCTCAATAGATAATGTAACAAACGAGAATGTGACAAGGAAGATTTTCATTAATAATAATACCTTTTTAGGTTATTTACATTCTAGAAGCGTAATACAACATTCTTATCTAGGTCTTCATGATGATACGCATCTATTCTACCCACCAAGATGATGCGATATGGCCCTTCCTAGTTGGACCTTAACTTTCCCCATGTTGGGTTCTTGGTAGTACCCAGAACTTTTCTTAACACCAAGTCTTCAGGCGCCAGTGGCCTTAGCTTCACGTTGGCATCATACCCTTGCTTAAGTTTATGTTGATAATAGGTTAATTGGAATATAGCATTTTCTCTTCGCTTTTCAATTAAGTCTAGGCTCTTTCCTAACAATTCATCATTGTTGCTCGGAGTGAAAGAACTTGTTCTTAGTGTTGGGAATCCAGTCTCTAGAGAAATAATAGCCTCGGCTTCATAAGTCATTGAAAATGGGGTCTCCCTAGTTGACCTACGAGGTGTAGTCTGATATGTCCAAAGGACGTGTGGCAACTCTTCTACCCATTTTCCCTTTGCGTCATCCAGCCTCTTTTTAAGCCCACTCACTATGACCTTATTGATAGCTTCAGCCTGTGCATTCCCCTGTGGATATGCCGAGGTGGAATATTTATTTGTTATGCCCAGGTCATAGCAATATCTCCTGAAAGCTTTGTTATCAAACTGAAGTCTGTTATCCGAGATAAGGGTACGAGGGATTCCAAACCGAGTGATAATATTTTTTCAAATGAATCTTTTGGCATCCACGTCCCTAATATTTAGCAATGATTCAACTTCAACCCACTTGGTGAAGTAATCTGTGCCAACCAACAAATATCTCTTATTTCTAGCTGTCTTAGGAAAAGGACCAACGATGTCCAAGCCCTATTAAGCAAATGGCCAAGGGCTGGATAGAGGATTAAGGACACCTCTTGGTTGGTGAATGCTTGGAGCAAATTTTTGGCATTGGTCGCATTTCTTCATATACTTTTGTGCCTCCTTCTGTATATTTGGCCACCAATATCCCTGAGTGAAGGCTCTGTGAGACAAAGACCTGCCTTTGTGTGACTTCCACAAATCCCTTCATGTAACTCTTCAAAGAGTAATTCAATTGTTTCAGGGCGTTTGCATAGCAAATACGGTCCAAAAAAAGATCTCTTATACAACTTTTGATCCTCAAACAGCCAAAACCGAGGAGCCTTTCTTCGTACCTTATCGGCCTCGGACTTACTCTCAGATAAGATATCTTCCTTAAGGAATTATACTATGGAATCCATCTAGCTAGATCTCACCCTAATCTGATGAATATGAGCCACGTTTCTCCCTACCGAGGTAAACTTTGTGCCGAGGAGGTTGCCAGCGTGGCAAGAGAGTCGGCATGTGTATTTCTACTTCTAGGGATTTGCAATAAATTAAAAGATTCAAATGCTGACTGCAAGTGTCTAATCTAGTTCAAATACTCTTGCATTCTGAGATCTCTAGCTTTTAGCTCTCCTTGAACTTGGCCTACCACCAGCCTTGAATCAGAGAATATCTCCATAGCATTTCCACCCATTTTCAGAACCATGGACATCCCTACCAATAAAGCTTCATACTCAGCCTCATTGTTTATGGCCGAGAAGCCCAATCTCAAGGATTTCTCAATTGTAATCATTTCGGGAGATATCAAAACTAACCCCACTCTAGATCCTCTGTGCTTCGCAGCACCATCAACGTATAGCTTCTAGGACAAAGGTTTCTGTAAAGAGATTGTACCAACCAATTTTTCATCCATGTTCTTCTTCTCTACTCTCTCTTCAAATGGGGTTTCAGGAAACTCAGCTACCAGATTGGCGAGGACCTGACCCTTGACAGAGGTGCGAAGCATGTACTTGATATCAAAGGTCCCTAAGATCGTACCCCACTTGGCAATCCTCCTTGTGTAATCAGCACTCCAAAGTAGAGATCCAAGTGGGAGCTGGGTTAGGACAACAACTGTGTGCAATTGGAAATAGTGGGGGAGCTTACGTGTAGCATGCACCACTACCAAAATGGCCTTCTCCAGTGGTAGGTAACGGACCTCGGCCTCATGTAGTGACTTGCACACATAATAAACTGGCTTCTACACACCACTATTGACCCGTACCAGCACTAAGCGTACTGCATGGGAAGCCACTACGATGTAGGCAAAAAAACCTCGTCCACCTCAGGCCTAGACATAATGGGGGGATGAGATAGATATTCCTTCAACTGCTGGAAGGCTAAGATACACTCCTTGATCGATTTAAATCCCTTCCACTTGTTTAGAAATTGGAAGAAAGGTCTACACCTATTTGCTGATCGAGAGATGAATCAGTTTAAAGTAGCAGTCATCCCTATTAGCTTCTGGACCTCTTTGGGATTCTGAGGTGGTTGTAAATTATTGATTGCTTTAATCTGGTCAGGGTTGACTTCAATTCCATGGTGTGTAACCATATACCCTAAGAACTTACTTGATCTGACCCCAAAAGAACACTTATAAATATTGAGTTGCAGCTTATGTCTCCTTAAGATCTCAAAGATATTCCCAAGATCGTTAATGTGCTCAGATTCCAACTTACTCTTGACCACCATGTTGTCTATATAAATCTCAATGTTCTTTCCTAGTTATGGCTCAAACATTCTGGTCATCATCCTCTGATAGGTAGATTCTGCATTCTTTAGACCAAAGGGCATCACCTTGTAGTGGTAATTCCTAGCAAAAGTAACAAAAGCTGTTTTCTCTTGGTCATCCAAGGCTAAAGGTATTTGATGGTACCCTTAAAAGGCATCCAAAAAGCTTATCCGAGGATGGCCTATAGTTACGTCCACTACTAGCTGATCAATTAGAGGCATGGGAAAGGGGTCCTTTGGATAGGCTTTGTTCAAGTTTGTGAAGTCTATACACACCCGTCACTTCCCATTCTTTTTCTTTACTACCACTGTATTAGCCAACCATTTAGGGTAGAATACTTCTTTGATAGCCCTAGCCCGCTTAAGCTTGTTTACTTCTTCCTTAACCGCATCAGAATGCTCTTTAGATGAGCACCGAGGTGGTTGCTTTCTAGGGAGGACAGTTGGGTTAACATTCAAATGATGGCAAATGAAGTCAGGATCTACCCTAGGAGCCTTATAGGCATTCTAGGTGAATACATCAATATTCCTCCTAAGAAACGTTAACAGTTCTTGCTTCTCCCGTGGAGGCAACTGAGCTACGATCTGAAAAAACTTCTCCAAATCGCCATCTATAGCAATTTCCTCCAAACTCTCACACTTTGCCTCTCCCGACACCAAATCTGTAGATAGGACCAAAATCCTTGATTGTTATGAGCCCCCTTCAGCAGAGGTCAGGGACTCAGCTGTAGGTTGATGCATGATGGCAGCCACGAGGCATAAAGCCAGGGTCTGGCCATAATGGCTGTGTAGGGAGAGTATGCATCCACCACAATGAAGTCTACTTCAACCACCTCTGAACCTACCTGCATAGGCAACCTAATCTGACCCCTTGGGATGACAACTTTCCCATCAAAACTCACCAAAAGTGAATCATAGGCTGTCAGGTCTTCAAGTTTTAAGTTTAGCCCTCTGTACAAGTCAGGGTACATTATCTTTGCACCATTGCCCTGGTCTACCATCACCCTTTTCACATCATACCCTCCTATTTTGAGGGTGACCACCAAAGTATCATCGTGTGGCTTGATGATTCCAATCTTGTCTTCATCCAAAAAACTCAGCGCTGGTCGGATCTCCACTTTAGCCTTTTTCGACTCAGAATTAGAGTCCTCAGCTGGTAGCTAAGCTACAAACATCACCCTGGAAGGATAAGAACCAGTCCTCCCAGGTGCAGCGAAGATGACATTAATTATGCCTAACGAAGGCCTTGAAGAAGCGTTCCCTTGAGTCCCTAACCTTGATTGATCTCCTCGTCCGTTGGGCCGATACAAAAAACTATCGTAACCTTCCCTCTCTAAGTAGTTGCTCTAGATGGTTCCACAAAGTTCTGCAGTCCTCGGTGGTATGCCCCCGTTCCTGGTGGTATTGGCAATGGAGGCTCTGGTTGCGCTTCAAGGGATCTTCTCCCATTTTGTTTGGCCATTTGAAGTATAGCTCGTTCTTGAAGATGACATTAATTGTGCTAAACAAGGGCCTTGAAGAAGCGTTCCCTTGAGTCCCTAACCTTGATTGATCTCCTTGTCTGTTGGGCCGACACAAAAAACTGTTGTAACCTTCCCTCTCTAACTAGTTGCTCTAGATGGTTCCACGAAGTTCTGCAATCCTCGGTGGTATGCCTTCGCTCCTGGTGGTATTGGCAATGGAGGCTCTGGTTGTGCCTCAAGGGATCTCCTCCCATTTTGTTTGGCCATTTGAAGTATAGCTCGTTCTTGATCTTCTCCAGGACTTGATGCACTGGTTCTCGGAACACAATGTTAACCACCAAAGAAGCCGTAGGTCCAGATTGTCCCATAAAATCCCTTCGGGATATGTTATTGTTGTACTTGTCCGACGTAAAATCCCTCATCTTCTGAGGGATAACCTTATCCTTCCCCTTGCCTTGCTGTTGGTCTTCCTTGACCCGCTTGTACTTATCAATGCGATCCATAAGCCGACAAATACTCCGTACTGGCTTCTTGGTCAAAGATTTTCTCAAATCATGCTCAGTGGGTAATCCGACCTTGAAGGTTCTTATAGCCACATCATCAAAATCCCCATCAATCTCATTAAACATCTCCCAGTACCTATTCGAGTATGTTTTCAAGGTCTCACCTTCTTACATGGACATGGACAATAGAGAATCTAAGGGTCGAGGAACCCTACTACACGTAATAAAATGAAACCCAAACGCTCGGGTAAGCCCCTTGAAGGAATCAATAGAACTTGCACCCAGACCATCAAACCACCTCATAACCACAGGCCCCAAGCTGAATGGAAATACTTTGCACATCAAGGTCTCATTCTTGGAGTGTACAACCATTCTCTGGTTGAAGCGACTTATGTGCTCCACAGGGTCTGTACGACCATTGTACATGGTGAATGTGGGCTGAGTGAACCACCGAGGAAGTCTCCTTTCCTCAATCCTACGTGTGAAAGATGATCTAGAAATTTGTTTGAGCGCTCTGTTCATTGCATCATTCCCCAGGCCTTTGGAAGATAAGCTTCTATTTCTGTGCTCATGGTGGTAATCCTTATCATATGAGAAAGACTCACTAGGAGGACTCCTTGATCTCTGCCTATAACTACCATCCTCTTCATCATCAGAAGAGAAATAAGAAATGGAGGGAGTTCACCTTCTTCGTTTGTGGCACAACTTCCTCTTTAAATGATCAATCTCCTGCTGTATGGCTCTGGTATTTTTCTCATGAGAGAGGTAGCTACCACCCCGAGAATGGCTCCTACCAGTATGGGTAGTATGCATACTCTCATCCCAGTCCCTTCTTCGCTCAAGGTTGACAAAATGATCTTCACGTTGGGACCCCATAGATTCTGCCTAGTGTGTACCTAAACCTACCATAGTTGGACGTCAAACTCACTATAACACCAGAATTTCCCACAGACGGCGCCAATTGAAAGGAATGGTTTTGGGTCCCTAGCCCAAAATATGGATGGACTCAAGCCTAAAAAGCCCAAAACAATGAATTTGTAGAGAGTGAATTAGAAAACAGGGCTAAAATGAGTTGGACAACAAATAAAGTTGATTCAAATAACAAGAACAGGAAGCTAAATTGATTTAAACTAAAGAAAATCGTCCTTGGCACAGTCCGAGGAGATCAATTCTTATATATTTCTCATAAGTTTGATTACAAATTTGGTTCCTGATTGCTACAATGTTTATCTCTTGATTTCTCGATCCCTTTTTCTTAGAGTCCTTTTTTTCATTTTATACTATCTTCCCCTTTCATATTCACCTTCCACGTGCATAGATCCTTGTCCCATCAGCCTCTTCCTAAAGTCTTTAGGTAGTAGCTGTAAAGCTGAAAGTTACTATTCAGGTATCACTTTGTCATCTATGCGGCCAGAGAGTTAGCTGCAAAGTATTTAATGCGGTGGTAACAGCTTTCCCTTGAGATATTTCATGACCATTCTCTGTCCTGTTCTTTCTTGATACTTATCCTCACTCATGGAACGATCCAGCATTTACTCTGCTCGGCCCAGGAGGGATTCTCCCTCGGACCACCCTTCTAGATGACCTTAACCGGATTTCATCTCTTCACTTACTAACATGGTTCCTCATGAAAGTTTTTACCTGTCCTCAGATCATTTAACGTCCTTGGATTGGGCCCCTGACCCAATGTGTACATAAATATGGGCTCCGGGGCCTAACACCCCTACATAAGCTTTTCAAGAAATGTTGTATTGCTATATTCATAAATGTATCCATGGGCAAAATCAAAATTTTTGTTTTTTGGGGCCGAGATTAAGCCATCAAATTTAATTGAAATTTTAAACAAATCAAAGTATATATGTGTGTGTGGAGTAATACTTAGGTATTCCCAGAGCACAAAGAATGGTGCTCCATTCTCTCACACTCATGGTGGGTTTCCCTCATTAAATTCATGGTGGGATTCACCATGAATGTAAGAGAAGGGAGCACTATTTATCCATACTCTGAGAATACCTAAGAATTTTCTGTGTGTGTGTGTGCAGTTGTTTGCACATTAATTTTTAAAATTTATAATCTTTACTCCAAATTAAGTTATAAGTCATAAATATGTTGTATACAAAAGTTATATACATGTCAATAAAATTATCTTATATGAGAGTTTTAGATCTTTCTAAATTTTATTGATTATACTAAAGTTTTCTAATTTTCTATAGATATTCAAAAATGACTTAGCATCTTCCTTGAAAGTTATGCTTGATGTTGATTTTTCATAAAATACAATTCATGTGGTAGTGAAAATATTATCAATTTCTTTTCTTTTATTTTATTTTTCATGGAGAAGAAATTTGTTGTGGACAAAGGTCACTTTAATCTCCATTAAGAAGTTTTGGAAAAGGAAGAAAGTGAATGGTGGTTGTTCTATGTGAAGAAAGAGAGACAATTAAAAAAATGAATATGTATAATAGAAAGAGTATCAATAGTGAGTATATAAAATAGAAAAAGTAAATTCTTATAATAAAATAAAAAGAATTTTTTACACAAACTTATGTGAATGCTCATAAAAGAGAGAGTATTAATAGTGAAAACCTATGATATAACTAAGTCAATGGATTATAAAATGTCTAGATGGTATGGCTTCAAACTTGCAAAGCAAGTTTGAAAAGATCACTTAATGAGAGCAAGGAGAAGGGCCTAAAAAGGTTTCTCAGGGTACCGGCCCTTACAAAAATGGTCAGGAGTTCCTAGTTTCTTAACAGTTGGCTTGGTAAGTAAAAATTCATACACCAATCCGAATAAATGAAACTCGTAAAGTCAGTTTATGATAGAACTTGCGAACTTATGACAAACGTGTATGAGTAGGTATACTGCATTTAGTTCTCTCTCCTTCCAAATGGATTAATTGTTGATGGCCCCAGGAGTCGGGACCTTAACTTTTCCTATGTACTAAGTACTAACCAAAAGTAAAATCACCATTTTCCATTCACTAGCAAACAATTTTTCCGTCACCTACTTTTCAACCCATCTTTAATCGGATTGGTCTCGTTATCTCTCTGTGCCCGTACACGTGCATATTCTTTTAAGTCGAAGCTCATCAGTCCCTCAAACTCGCAACTCCAACATTGGTTATTTCCAGAAGCTCGCTCTTACACGTGCTTCTTTGAAGTTCAAGCTCAGTCCCTCAAAGTCTCGACTCCAACAACAACAGCAGCAAAGACTACATCAAAAGCACCGCAGCCTGCAGGTACTTCTACCACTTTTTTTCGTTTTATTTTATTTTTATTTTTATTTTTATTTTATCACTCATACAAAGATGCAACTTGCTTTACACCTTGTACACGTCCCACAACGAAATGTATATGCCAACCCCCCAATCAACTCCCCATACCCATTGTTAATAATCAGGACATTTGGGGTCTAGGCGAAAGAAAAAAAAAAAAATTTAAACTATTTTATTTTGTTTTAGACACAAAATTACTAATTAACCATGTAGATTTTTATTTCTTAGAAAGCTTATGGCACAAAAAATTTGACAAACGTTTCACTTTTGTTGAAGTGGCAACTTGATAATGACAAGTAGAAAGATGATGTTAGTAATGGCCACAAATAAGAATTAGTAAAATTTTATTATAGTAAAATTTGTTAACTTTGTAAATGTGGGGCCCAATAATTCGTGGGCCAGGCCCATTTATTCGTTGGGGTTTAAAGGCCCAAGCCGAGGAAGGTTATGGCCCATGCTCGGCAATGCAAGTACGAAATAGCCTTAGGATACAGCCGAGGGTGATTCAGTCCTCGGCATGTCCGAGGTCTCACCGAGAAGAAGGGCAAAAGCGGTATAAGACCAACTTGGAAAAGAATCTAAAATATCTGGGTCAATAGAGAAGGATACGCTGGAAAGTATAACGACCAAGAAAAGCTGCCCTTACTGCCATTTAATACTCTGCACCTGACAGAACCATACCCTCCAGCTTTTACAACCACCCCCAACCACTCTGGGTATGGGCTGATGGGACAAGTATCAGTCTTGGAATGTCGATCCTACACATGGACGAAGGATAAAAAAACACAGGCTAGTATAAAAGGAAAAGTAAGCAATTCATAGCAGGGGCTGGTAAAAATGGCCAAAAACCAGAGCCTCCTAGCCCGCCTCCAGGAGAAAGACTCCTAGGACGAAAATGACTTAACCATGTATGAACACCACGAGAAACCCACCGTTTGGTGACCAAGGCCTAACCTTTCAAACCCACGCTCTACAAATGATATTGTTTGGGTCTTTTTATGTGCAAACCCAACACTGTTACGGCTCGTTACAGATCGTGTCCTCACAATTGGCGCCGTCTGTGGGAAAGGCTTGTGTCTTGGCATAGGCGATAGGTCGAGACAGCTCCCTTGTCATTTCTAACAACCGGTTATAGTGTTCTAGCGTAAAGTTCCACTAGGGGCTATGGCTCTTGACTAGGGGCTACACTTTGTAGCGTCAATCGCATGGATGGTTCTAAGGGCTTGGCCGAGGAGCTAATCCCCCTAAAGCCAAGGCCCCATGCCAAAAACTGAGTTTTGGACATAACTAAGGTATTGTATGGTTCTCGGACTCTAACCTATGGGGAAACCAACTACTTAGATGAGAAAACTGAGTTTTGGACAGAACCAAGGTATTGTATGGTCCTCGGACTCAAACCTATGGGGAAACTAACTACTTAGATGAGAAAACTGAGTTTTGGACAGAACCAAGGTATTGTATGGTCCTCGGACTCAAACCTATGGGGAAACCAACTACTTAGATGAGAAAATTGAGTTTTCGACAGAATCAAGGTATTGTATGGTCCTCGGATTCAAACCTATGGGGAAACCAACTACTTAGATGAGAAAACTGAGTTTTGGACAGAACCAAGGTATTGTATGGTCCTCGGATTCAAACCTATGGGGAAACCAACTACTTAGATGAGAAAACTGAGTTTTGGACAGAACCAAGGTATTGTATGGTCCTCGGACTCAAATCTATGGGGAAACCAACTACTTAGATGAGAAAACTGAGTTTTGGACAGAACCAAGGTATTGTATGGTCCTCGGACTCAAACCTATGGGGAAACCAACTACTTAGATGAGAAAACTGAGTTTTCGACAGAACCAAGGTATTGTATGGTCCTCGGATTCAAACCTATGGGGAAACCAACTACTTAGATGAGAAAACTGAGTTTTGGACAGAACCAAGGTATTGTATGGTCCTCAGACTCAAACCTATGGGGAAACCAACTACTTAGATGAGAAAACTGAGTTTTGGACAGAACTAAGGTATTGTATGGTCCTCGGACTCAAACCCATGTGGAAACCAACTATTTAGATGAGAAAACTCAGTTTTGAAAGAAAAACTGAGTTTCGTAAGGTCGGCTACTTAATAAAAATTCTAAGTTACTCAATCCTCGGCTCAAATACCATAAAAGGTTAAAGCTATTAAAGTTGGTAAGAAGATGGTGAAGCACCCTATTACTCAGCAACCTGGAGGGGGATGTTCATTTTTTTTTGGGGTTATATGTCTTCGGATGATTATTTCCTGCACCGCACCGAGCATTCAGTTGTCATCTCGGCTATTTTGGGGTAAGTGTTGTTTTCGCAGGTTGGCATTGTTGTGCCAAACAACTCTATTAAAGTCGTGATAATATCTTTTCCTTAGCAAGAATTTTGACCCTAAGTGTCATTAGCTCAAGTCTGTATTATTGTGCCGAACAGCACTCGTAATTTAATGATAGCGCCTTTTTCTTTGATAAGGGATTTCGGCCCTAAGTGTTGTGCTCTAAGGTCGGCGGTATTGTGCCAGGCCACCTCAATAAGCTCATCATAATGTTCCTTTCTTTCCTTCTTAATAGGGGTTTCAACCCTAAGTATCACTTATTCGATTCAGTAGTATTAAGTCGGATAGTGTCTATAAACACAGAGTAAGATCTTTTTATTAACTAGGATTTCGGTCTTAGACATCGGTCAAAGTGTAAAAATAAAAAATTCACAAGATAGTATGTCTATTCACAGCGTAACCATTTCAGAAATGAAGAGATAGAATGAGTGAAATAAAGCAATAACGACTTTTATTAATATAAAGAGGTATTACAACGTACAAAGAAGGGCTTAAACAAGCCTATACAGAAGGTGGATTACACAAATAATAAAAGAAAAACAACAACAATATAACAAATAAGCAGTCCGATGTCTTTTTAAAACTCGTCTCCGAAGTCCTTCCAAACTCTGCCCCTGTAGCGCCCATATTGAGAGGACCTTCTTCAGAAGAAGAGGGAGGAGATGAAGGGAAAGAAGGAGGAGAAGAAGAGGAAGAAGGAAAAGCGCCAGGATGGATCTGGCGATGGAAAGAAGAAGAAAGAGAGGCAAAAAGAGGCACCAGTGAACGAAGAGAGGAAGAAGCAGGGGCACTTAGTCCCTGCGTCAGTCCTGACTCCTAACACACTGGTGCCATGTTAGCTATGCTCGTAAGAGAGCGGCTGGTACTGATAATGGGTGACCCCAGCTCAGTCGCGCCGAAAGTTTGACGCGACGAGCCCCTGCTTCGGATTTTGGCTGAAAGGAGGGTGAGAAGAATCTTGAGTCTCTGTCATCCCTGCCCCGACCGAGCCATTTTTAGCTTCACAAGAACATGGAATTTCTGAGAAGGGTATGGCTCCTTCATTACTTACTCCTATCACGAACGAATTACAAGTTAAAGTATAACTAGTGGGTAAAGTAAACTCTGGAGGAGTCTAAGGGTTTCAGATTTCAGAGGGATTAAAAGGGTTTATGTACAGGAGAAATAACCTCTTGCTTTTTCTTTTTATATGAAGGGTGAAACGGAAGGTATTTAATCTATTCAGATTTCCAAGAAAATCTGTAAACGAGAATATGCCCGTTCCACTTCCCCACACCATCAATAACCAGTGAATTTAAATGGTCTCGTAAAGGGAAATTATTAAAGGCACGTTTTGGATAACCAAACGGTATGAACGCGTTGTGAATGAATTCAGAGGAATGTCTCGTAGACCGGTACATTTCCTGGGCAGATGAAGAAACGCTAACACTAATAAAGGGCTGAGTTAAACGAGCCGTAATAAAGGCTTGGTATTACCAAAACCCTCCTCTCCAACCAAGAGGTTGAACAACAGGGTTTTGAGGGGCTGTTGTGGGGCCCAATAATTCGTGGGCCAGGCCCATTTATTCGTTGGGGTCTAAAGGCCCAAGCCGAGGAAGGTTATGGCCCATGCTCGGCAATGCAAGTACGAAATAGCCTTAGGATACAGCCGAGGGTGATTCAGTCCTCGGCATGTCCGAGGTCTCACCGGGAAGAAGGGCAAAAGTGGTATAAGACCAACTTGGAAAAGAATCTAAAATATCTGGGTCAATAGAGAAGGTACGCTGGAAAGTATAACGACCAGGAAAAGCTGCCCTTACTGCCATTTAATACTCTGCACCTGACAGAACCATACCCTCCAGCTTTTACAACCACCCCCAACCACTCTGGGTATGGGCTGATGGGACAAGTATCAGTCTTGGAATGTCGATCCTACACGTGGATGAAGGATAAAAAACACAGGCTAGTATAAAAGGAAAAGTAAGCAGTTCATAGCAGGGGCTGGGAAAAATGGCCAAAAACCAGAGCCTCCCAGCCCGCCTCCAGGAGAAAGACTCCTAGGGCGAAAATGACTTAAACATGTATGAACACCACGAGAAACCCACCGTTTGGTGACCAAGGCCTAGCCTTTCAAACTCACGCTCTACAAATGATATTGTTTGGGTCTTTTCACGTGCGAACCCAACACTGTTACGGTTCGTTACAGATCGTGTCCTCACAGTAAAAAATTAACTTTTTTATTTGCTGATTTTTTTTAGAAGAGTTATATTTACAACATTTTTATAATAAGTCCTAGGTATTAAATTGTCATTGGTTCTAATTTAAATCCATTACTTAAATTACTTTTTGTCTCATCGATAATAGTTAATAACAACTTAATGCTTAAAGTTTGTAATATTTAGGTTTAATTAAAATAACCCTAATAATTAAAATTTAGGGACCTTAATAGAGGGTATTCTTTTGCTCGAGGGCTTTAGGTTTTTTTTTTTTTTTTTTAATGGGCTTGGGTGCTTTAGTTAACTGTCTCCTTTACCCAATACATAGAAGATAGAACTGGCCCTATTAATAAGCTCTTTCATCAAACCCAACATACATTAACACCGCAAGCTCCTACCAATAAAAATAAAAATAAAAAACAAAAAGAAGAAGAAAAAGCGCGCCCTCACTGATAAAACTAACACAACACAAAAATAAAGGGATGAAATAAAAAGAAAACTAGAGAGAAGGGAGAGAACCGAATAGAAAAAGAAGGAAAAGAACGTTTGAAACTGATCCACTCTTCGCCCAATTCGACGACTCCGGTAGTCAACAACGGGTATCAAACCTCAGAAACCAACTCCGACAAGTCAAATGACGGGTTTCCTATATTAAAACCCGAACCACCGAACTCAATCGACAAGCACTTCAAAAGAAGGCTGACTCTATCCAAATCCAGCGATAAATATTAGCCTCTTCTTTGCTCAGATCTAGCCACGTTTGTCCCTCCTTCGCATAGATCTGAAAGCATTTGGCTCTCCTTCACTCGGATCGGATAATGTTTGGCTCTCCAAAATCAACTTGAAATGACCTGTGGACAACACTAATTTAGGAGGTATTTATATGCTGAGGTGGCTGAAGTGGCAAAATCTTGTTGGCTCTTGTGGATTTCAAGAGATCTAATTGGGTGAGAGGTTTAACATCTTGCTGAGTTGTTAATTTTTTATGGGAGCAGCATCCGGTTCATTGCTAACAATATTTTCGTTATTCACCGATCATAACTTGACACATTAGTTGGGTGTAAAATAGAATGTTTCTAGACTTATTAATCTGGAATAGATAAGACCAAGTTTTTGAAAACGAAGAATTCATTCATTCATTCATTAAGATGTAAAGAATCTTGGTACAATGCAGTTACAGCAGGTGGTGATGAGTCCTCTTACCAATACATTTCATCAGAGATATTCCTAGCATGTTGAGCTAAGGAATGTGCTACCATATTTCCCCCTTCTAACCCAGCTAATGGAAGCTGAGTGCGGCCCCTCAAAATAGCTACAAATGTCTTCATTTATGTGTCCCAACAAAGATTTATTAGCTAAAGGACTCGAGATTGCCCTCATCACATTCGCATTGTCACCCTCAATCACTAACTCTGACAAACCAGCTTCAATAGAAAATTCTATAGCCCTTCTGCATGCCAAAACATCGGTTTCTTCAATATTATTCACATAGGGTCCCTTCACAGACATGCCAACCATTACTTCACCAGCAGCATTTCGGATAATTGCCCCAAAACCAGAGCATTTCAGGTCCGAAAATACAGCTGCATCAAAGTTCAGCTTGTACACATCTGGTGGAGGAGGCTGCCACACGCTTCTGATAGGCGCTGTATTTGGTATTGCTAAACGTTCTTGGGCCTTCTTGTACTCCTCCAAATATTCCCTTGCTTGTCTATTCAGCCATCGTGGATCCTTCATTTGTAGTTCCCAATGTTCATTGATCGAATGACCGAATTCATCTTAAAAATGTAGTTACTAAACTATGACCAACTTGGTCGATGAACCAATACTTTGATTTTAGTAGTTAGAGTGTTTGAGCATATGACCCGTTCAAAGTTTCTCAAATTTGGTGGATTCTTTGTAACGCATTTAACTTGGACAGTTTCTTAAAACAATTCAAGAATTTTCATGTACTTCAAACAGTTTATTTATCTAACTTAAAAAAAATATTCTTATTTATTTTTATGATTTTCTTTTGGAAAAAAGAAGAAGGCTATTTTAAAGAAAGAAATCAACGAATACAATATCATTCAGGATTTCTTAAATATAATTTCCAAAATGTATGATTTTAACTTATATAATGTTCTTATGTATAAATGTACATACTTGAAAATGGTTTAATTTTTTTTCAATATTTTTTTAAAAAATTCATAGTATATTTCTCTAAAGGAGTCATTCCTACATATATATCTGTTGACATTTTAAAAATATATATGTTTAATTAAATTAATTTTGCTTTCAAAATTGTATCTTTTAATTATATATTTCTTTAATAAGTTAGAGTACTCACTAATCACTATGCTTTTGTAACATATCATTTCTAATTTTGTATATTTTTTGAGTATGGACGTTATCTATTTGTATTATGAAAGTCTGTAAGTTTTGTAAAAAAATTGTTGAGCGGTTCGAAATATATATATCGTTGAGCTCTTTAAAAAAAAACTTACACAAAGAGTGTTCAATAATTAATATTGCATTATTTATGTATATATATACTTATATATTTTATCATGAATATATTATTGTTGAATTTCTAAAAAATTGGTCAATCAATTTTTAAATTTTATATTTTTGTAAAATGTTTTCTATTTTATTTAAATTTTAATTAAACCTGTAGCTAAGTCGATAACCCACTAGTTGAACCAATAGCAATATGATTCAATGTCCTAAAAGCCTATACCATGTCAAGTCTGCTTCAATCCAATTATAATCACTATGCTTAGAGTGTTTACAATGAGCTCTTCAAAGCTAATTTCCTCTCTATTTTGGAGAATAAACCCACAGCTTTGGAATCCAATAAAGACCAAACTATTTATTTAGCTAAAATTGTTCTGAGAGCTATAGTGTCTCTCCGGATATAATGAGCCACTGTAGCTCTGTAAACCCTTGTTATTTTTTTCAACACCAACAAACAATCCCAACTAATAAATACATCCCCTAAAAAATCCTTTATATTTGCCTGGTGTTCAGGGCCTTTACTGAGTGAGTTGATGGATGAGCAAAATGGAATGAGGTCGGGACTGGGGAGATGATGAGAAGGACTAGAACTAGTGGTGGAAGGGATAATCACAAGTAGTTGTCAATATCGTATGATGCATGATACGTATTATATGATACTTATTGTATCGTGTACAAAAAGTTTCGTATCGTAAGGGCGTATCATAAGTGCTTATGAATCGTCTGATACATAGGTGCATATTATATGAATTATATTATATCGGTGAATCATACGTATCGTACGATACATAAACATGTGGGTTTTAATTGGGTTTTTTGTTAAGATTTGTGGTTTTATTTGATTTAAACAAGTTGTTAGGATTTTTTAACACAAAATTATTGGGAAACTTAATTGAGCCTGATAAAATAGCAAGTTTATGAGTTTCTATTCTTCCCTTCTTTTTCTCCTACAAAATTTAGACTATACTTATGACACTCACTTTCATACATGCAACTTTATTTTCTATGCTAATAATAATGTATTAAATGAAAATATAATTATTTTTTATTTTGTTATTATTATTATGAGTCTAGAAATCTAAAATGCCAAGAAAAAATATAAATAAAAAAACCAAAAATAGTAAATGTTGTTAATAATGAAGAAAATGTTTATGAAAAAATAATTTTTCAAGATGCTAAACATGTTGATAACATTGACTTAGATAGAGTTGCTTATCTAAGATGATGTAAAGATATTTTATTTTGGTTCATATATAATGTATTATCACTACTGAGTTTAATTGATTTGAACGTGCATGTTATAAACATAAGTTAATTTGATTTACTTAGTTAGCTTTGTTAAATTTTATTACATAAGTTATGATTAAATTGGTCATTAGTTGAATATATTTCGAATTTATAATGAATATACCTTTTATATATGTATATCTATAGTTATTTTATAAATTTATTAGGTGCTTGTGTATCTTACGATACATGATTCGATATGATATATGATACACGACACAAAAAATTTAAAATCGATTCACGATATGATTCACAATTTGATAACTAGATTCACAACTGTTGTAGCACAACAATGGTGGAAGAGACTTTGTGATATTGACGTTCTAGAGACAATGGAGATGGGATGATAGCATATATGGGTTGTTTGGGTATGACTCCTCCACTGAGGGATGGAAGGAAAATAATAAGAATGAGTGAGAGGAAGAAATTATTAAAAATAAAAAAAGAATTATTTTTTAAAATAGGGAAAAAATAGAGAGGTTATGGGAGGGTTGGAATAGTGAATTTGTAAAATAGAAAAGAATTATTTTTTCTTCTTCAAAATTGGTTGAAAATATAAATCCTAATGGTTTATTTAGACTTCTATATACTTAGATTGTTTAACCTAATTACTTAACCAACTTGAAACTTAGGTTTATTGTTCATATCTAGGTTAAACACAAACAATCATATCACTAAGTGTGGAAAAGTAAAGAAGACAAGCGATATGATGACCCAAGAAAACCAATAAAACCATCTAGTTTCAAGGTAAAGAATCTGGGGAGGATTTAACCTAAACTATTTTCAAAACAACAAATTCACTACATAGAATGAAAGTTTTACAATAGATTTTTCCCTAAATCTAAAGCTACCTCTTGTAGTATTTACTCACATGACCACACGTAGCTCCGAATTCACGGACTCTTTTATCTGAATTTGTTGAACACAAACACCCACGTTTGTGACTCTGAGATTCCACTCAAAATTTTAGACTATCAAACAACTTCTATAACACCTAATCTTGAGTTTCTTCAAAGAATAACACCGGATCTTGAGTTTTGTCAAAGAATAACACCGATAGAAGATTTGAAAGAGCTTTGGATACAAAAACCCCAGATCTACAAAAGGAGGCAAAATATGCACTCTTCTCTCATTGAAAACCACACTTAAGGTTAGCTTAAAATATCCTTTATATATTGCAACAAGAAGATCACGATTTGGGTTTGGTGAAAAGCACCTTTTAATCCCTATATTTTCAAGCGATTCTCATTTTAGTCCCTATATTTTATTTTTACCACTTTTAGTTCTTATCTTGAAAAACGCTTCAGTTTTGGTTCTTGCCATTATATTAGAAATGGAGAAAGCTGACGTGACAAACAGAAGGAATAAATAAAACTAAATTAATATCCACATGGCCTAAATTAATAATAAAAAAAAATGTTTTTTGGCATTAAAAAATGCCACATCAGCATCTAAATTAAAAAAAAAATTAATTTATTAATTTTAAATAAATTAAAAAAATTAAAAACTAAAAATCATATGAATTAAGATCTAAGTGTGTTTTAAACAAGAACAACAAGAACACAAACCTAGAAATTTATATATATATATAAAAAAAAAAAAAAAAAAAAAAAAAAAAAAAACTTAGTAAATGTCTTCCTTGTTTTTTACTTGTTTTTTTAGAGAGAGAGAGAGAGAGAGAGAGCAATGTCTTCCTTAGACGTGTACGACATCGATGGCGAGGAGGAGATTAACATGAATGCATCGAATAGTCATTTCATTGACGACGAAGATGAACAGAGCTTCACCACCACCGCGAAGGCTATGCTTCTTACTCTAACTTCCCATCCAGGGGATTTCCAGTTGACGGTGACGTGGCCGTCGACCACGCCTCCGCATCGCCTGAGATCTACGGATTCAACAATCCAAACCCTGGCTACTCCCAATCTCCGTTCAACCTAATCCACGTGGATAATGGAAATGGGAACGAGAACGGTTACGGTGGTTTTGGTGAAAATGGCATCAGCATCGGCATCGACGACGGCATTTTCATCTCCATCGGTCCGGTGCTTCCACCATCGACCGAAATGGAGCCAGAGGAAGGTTTTGCTCTTCGTGAATGGAGGCGATGAGCATTTCAGTCCTTTTGATTTATTATTTATTTATTTATTTTTGTGAGACTTGAATTCTCTGATTTGTTGATTTTTCTAGATCTAATTTGTATTTTGTTGCAATTTGCTTAGATCTATAATTTGTTTTTTTTTTTAATAATTTTCTAGGTTTGTGTTCTTAGATCTAAGTTTTTCTTAGATCTAAGTTTGTGTTCTTGTTATGCTTGTTCAAGACACACTTAGATCTCAATTCATATGATTTTTAGTTTTATATTTTGTTTTAAAATTTTTTTATTTAGTTAAAATTAGTAAATTAATTTTTTTATTTTAGATGTTGACGTGACATTTTTTAATGCCAAAAAACATTTTTTTATTATTAATTTAGGCCATGTGGATATTAATTTAGTATTATTTATTCCTACTATTTGCCACATTATCTTTCTCCGTTTCTGATGTAACGGCGGGGACCAAAACGGGAAGCGTTTTTCAAGATAGAGACTAAAAGCGGTAAAAGTAAAATGTAGGGACTAAAATGGGAATCGCCTGAAAATGTAGGAACTAAAAGATGTTTTTCGCCTTTGGGTTTCAAATGGACAAGTTTTTTGCAAATGGGCTGAACTTAAAATTCTATAGAACCACATCTCGATCGATTGAACCTGGCATGTTTCGAATTTCTCGAA
Organism: Quercus mongolica; assembly: GCA_011696235.1. NCBI lineage: Eukaryota > Viridiplantae > Streptophyta > Magnoliopsida > Fagales > Fagaceae > Quercus > Quercus mongolica. Next base: position 17,687,606 of record CM022243.1, read on the forward strand.
CCTGTAACTTCTTTTTTCTTGTATTCTGGCTTACAGCACATTGAGTATTGTCTAATATATCCTATAGACTCTAAGATCTATATCTAGACAAGCTTGTATTCAGGGTTTGTTAATTGTTCTAAATTTTTAGAGCTTAACAAATCCATATATCAAACCAACAAGGGCCTAAACCTGCCCAAAATTGTCCAATCCAACTCTTTATTAATGTCCATTAATATGTTGGATTAATTTTACTTCAAATCTTGATATTTTATTTTGCCCCCTAAACTGAAATTTTGAGTCATCCCTAATCAACCGTAGATCATTTTCTAGCGAGACTCCGGCTTCCTCCTCCCCCAAGTGAGTTTTGAATTTGAGCTAGCTCAATAGAGAACCAAGAAGGGGCAAGCATTTCGTAATCTATGAATGTTTAGACTTTGCAACAGCTAGCTTTCAGACTTTATTGAGTTCTTTAGTAAAATTAATTTTAGATGTCAGTGTACAACACTTATTAATGCTTAGACTTAAGCCACTTGAAGCACTACAGCTAGCTTTCACACTTTATTTAAGTTCTATGTTTTTTTTTTTTTTTTTAATACAATATATTTATAATTTATGATGTCCACTCTGTAATGATGGTTTTATATCTTTAAGTTAAGCCATCAGTTAGTTTTTGGTGTAGAGGGATACAAACTCTAAATCTGTTATTTCATAATAAGAAATTTTACTAGTTGGTTTAATTATAACCCTCAAAATTCTATGGTTAGATAAATCTTATATATCAGTGGACAACATGCACCATTACGAAATACTAGACAATAATGTCATGTACAATGTGTGAATACTTTACAACTACAAATCATTTGTAATAATTGTTTTTTTGAAGACCTATATATAAAAAAATGCTTCTATTTCTATTTTTGTTTCTCTCATCACACAAACTGTCACACACATCCTATCAAAAAAACACTGTCACACACATCAACACTTAAGACCAAAAACGGACCATAACCACCGCAATACATCACCGTACACATTGGCTCAATAACCACCCAATTTTGAGCCTATACCCTCGGACCATCATTCCTGCCCGAATGGAAAATCACCCCCAACAATCAACGTTATGGCTCCCAAAACAGGAAGAAACAAAACAGCACCCTCACTGAACCATGGTAAAACTAATTACCATACACGCAAATTATAAATAAATTAATAAAATAATACAGCAAAAATAGAGAAGAAAGAGGAAAAATGAAGAGGAAGATTAGATCTGATTTGGGAGGACCTTAAGGCTTGAAACGTGTAGTTTCAAACCTGATTGATATAAAACTAAGCCTAAGAATTATATATATAGATTCCTTTATCCTTTTCTACCTCAATAATCTTTGGGAAAAGGACTATTAATTTCACATATTTTTAGAATATTTCACAAACAACTTTAAGATGCTTTTTATGTTCTTCCATTGTTTTAGAGAACACAGGAATATCATCTATATATACTACACAAAAATCTTTAAGGTCTTTAAAGATTTTGTCCATACATCTATGAAAACCTTGAGTAACTATGTTAAGTCGAAAAGGCATTACATTACACAATTCACCTTAAAATCATTAGACCATTAAATATATTATCCGATCAAACTCAATCAAAATTGATGGGATCTTTATAGCCTGTTCAACTTGGTTTATATTTGGTCTTTTGAAAAAATTAGAATGCTGTTAAAGAAATAAATTAACCAATTAACCAATAAAGTATCATTCATGATTTATTAATGATAAATTGATAATCCCAAAATATATCTTTTTAATTTATATAAAGTTCTGAATAAAATTACAAACTTTCAAATAAATTAAATTATTTTCATTTCAAAATTTTTAATTAATTTCATAATATTTTTCTCTAAATAATTAATTCAAATATACTTTTTATTTTCTTTTTCATAATCTTGTCTTTTAATTATATATTTCTCTAAATAGATAAACTCAATATTCTTTTATGACTTATAATTTTAGTTTTTTCTTTTTGAATATTGACTTTATTTAGTTATATACTGTAAATTAAGGGTTTTATCATTATAAATCTTTTTTTTTTTTAAATGATCTCTTCGGAACCTAAAAAAATAATTTTGAGCTCTTTATTGTCAAAAAATGCATGTTTAGAATTTTCAATAATTATATTGTATAAGTCTGTCTTTATATATATGCTTATATTTTTTTTATTAAAAATATTATTTTAAAATTGATTGATCAATTTTTAACCTTTTGGATAATTTTTTGTAAACTATTTTTAATTTTATTTAAATTTTGATCACACGTATTATTTGACTCGTAACCTGCAAGTTGAAACAATGACTCAATGACTTAAAACCTATATTGGGTTAACTTTCCATTCAAATATAATATCAATGCTAAAAATCCAAATGTCAAACCCACAATGACCAACCCAAAGCAGTCCAGTCTAATGACCCAAGCCCATCCCAAAATGAAAGGCTCAAAATCCATTATTGCCGAAAACCAATTAACCCAATCAGATTTTTTGACCCAATGCGCCCTATAAAGAAACAAAGCTAAGTCCAATAAAATCAAGCATAGCCAATGGGTCCACCAACAGACCAACCCCTACGATTTACTAAATTACACAAACACCACTACATTTTATAAAATTACAGTTTTACTCATACAAAATGTGAGAAGGCTTGTTATCCAGGACAGACACGAGATAATTACCACAGTCTACATCCCAATATCTTTTAGGATGTGAATTATTGGGCTTTGCTTTAATTTATTTTGATTCTAAAAACCTTAAGATAATTAATGATTTTTAGTAAGCTTAATAGGAAGAATTTTTTGTCAGTAATATAAGAAATCTAAGGTATGAATCTAGCCTACACAAAAAATAATCAATGTTTTAGTATAATGATAAAGAGTAATTATCATAGACCAGGCATAATAAGTTAAAATTCTACTATATTTTATATTTATAATTAAAAATTTTAGCTAAAATGCAAATTGTACCCTTTAATTTGGCTAATATTCATTATAATCTTTTAACTTTACTTTGGTTCAATTGAATTATCTAAGTTTTAAATTTATTTAATTCAAGCATTTTGTCTAATTTTGTTAGAAAAGTTTCCCATTGGAGCTCACCCATAAAAGAGTCGGATGTGCTTTCAGAAGTCCGAACAACATTAAGTTCCTTCCACCTCTAGAGTTCTAATAGTAAGTATTATCAAGCTCGTGTAATAAAAATCAGTAGCATAATAGTTATTGCTATCTTAGAAATTTTTTGTTTTCCTTATGTCCATAAATCATAATGTTAAGTTACACAATATCTTTATTTAAAATCATTCCTCACTTTCATTCTTTTATGGCTTGTTTGGATTGATTGAGGGAGGAGGGAGGGGAAGTAGAGTATGGCTTGTTTGGATTGATTGAGGGAGGAGGGAGGGGAAGTAGAGTAGAGTTGGCCCAATTAGGTTAATTTCTAGTCAACTCTACTCTACATCCCTCTACTCCCCCTTCCTCTCTCTCAATCCAAATGGACCATTAAACTTTAACTTACAAGGCATTAAGAATTTCATATGATATGACAAACATCAAGGTGGTCATAAACTCACAATACCAAGAAGGCAAGCACCCTTTGGTGGGAAATATTTGGTATTTGAAAACCACCACTACAATTTGCAGATCATCATTAGCCCTTAAAGTTAAATTATTTCAAAATAGGAATTTTTGTTACATGAACGATACTTATTTTTGGATTTTTGTACTCTTCAACTATTCACAGAATTTTGAATTCCATGTTTACTACATAATATCTTACTTAATCCGTTTACTATTCTTATCTTTTATTTCTTACAAAAGAAGGGTAAAAAGAAAAACCATCAAAGAGGGTGCTTTCAACATTTCTCATAGAATGAGTCATCCTCATGGGGCTTCTGAAAATATTGATCAACAAGGACCCAGTGGTGGAGTCAGGAATTTATATTTTGGGGGGGGGGGCAAACATGAAATTAGACAATTAATTATTTCTATGTATATATTAATTATATCCATACTAACAGTAATGTACATATAATTTAATAATCAAAACCCAAAAGTGTATTATTTCTGAATTACCATTTCCTATAAACTTGTCCATGAACCTAAATTTTTAAAATTAAATTATCACCCATTAAATATAATGACTAAAATTTTAAAAAATACTAATAATTTAAAGACTTTTAAATAAAAGAAAAACAATCATTCAAATTTCAATATATAAAAAAAATAGCTATAACTACAACCAAATACATGTTATATTATTTTATATATAAATTAAATGATAAAAATAATATATTTTAATCATATACATTTATGATGTTATGATACATTGATTATTTTAATATTTTAAGAACAAATAAAAATATGGGAAAGTGAGAGTAGCCTACACAGCTACACACCTGCTTTTGCAGGAAGTATTTAAACCACACACGGTTATGTAGTGAAGGAAAATAATTTAAGTGCTACATCCATAATATTTTTACAACAATTTCACAATAAATCCTAAGTGGTAAATTGTTATTAGTTCTAATTTTAATCCACAACTTAAATAACTGTTTTATGCACACATAACAGCCAATAATAACTTGTCCCTTAAGATTTATTTTAAAAATATTGTGAATATAGCATCTTTATTAATATACTAATTTTTTCAAATATTGTGGGGGGGGGGGGGAGGGGGGGGGGCGCAAAGGCCCCGTTGGGTCCCAATGTGGCTCCGCCACTACAAGGACCCTCTTCCGTTCAATCTGTTACTGCAGATACTAGTCCTCACATGGCTTTGGAGATTAAGTTGGAGGCAAGCAGGCATGTCGCACAAGAAAATCAAAATCAGACTTATAAGAGTAAGTGTTCTCTCATTATCTCTTGTACGAATGCGGCTACTCAAACAAAGTGACACATGAGTTTTCAAATAATATTGGGAAAAGTTCTATAAAATCATTTGTTCCATCAGTATTCTAATTTGCAAAATAGCGATGTTGAGAATATAACAAATTGAATGATTACGTATAATGATTTTACAAAATTTATCATAAACGATGATATGTCAACATTTAAATACTAACACAAAAGTAATTAAAGATAATATTTATTTATTATATAATTGATGTGACATCATTCACATTCATTACATGTTAATTTGTAAACTTTTTGGTATAATCGTATAAACCTTACAAATGTAACTATATAACTGTATAAACCTTATAGGTTAGCTAGACTTATCCGTTGCACAAACCATTTCTACCCGTATGTTAGCATGAGTGAGGGAGGGGATGTTAGAATAAGACCATATGATTGGGCCTATTGGGTACCCATGAGGGCAGCTGATTAGAAAATCTTAATTTTAAGATTTACTACAATAGTTTATCTTAGCATCTTATTCAAAATAGAAAGTGTGCTCAATAGAGTGGTGTCTGTCGTAGTCTTCCATCCATGGAGAAACAATTCAAGCATCCTATCCCTCTCATTTGTGTTCTCACTCTGTTCTAGGATTCCATCAAACAATAGCACTAGGATTTGGTCTGTGAACGATACTAGGCACTTGTATTTTAATACCTACGCATTGACAAGCCAAAGGAACGCCTTGAATTTATTGGTGAATTTGTACTCTTTTGCAATGTGCACGGTTCCATCAACACTTACTATTTACTAAGGCGTTGGGCTCCCTACTTTATTTCACTATTTCAAATTGTGAGGATTGACCTTTTTTTTTTCTTTTTTTTTTCTTTTTTTGATTTGATTTGGTGGTGCATGTGAGAAAAACCATGGTTTTAAAATTCGGACCGGACCGTGCGGTCTGACCCGGTTAACCGAAAATCGTCCATTAGAATGGTTCTTTTACTCTCAAAACCCGCTTTAAACAAAAATTAGGTGAATCTTGCAAGCCGAGGTCAAACTGCCCGGGTTTGAGAACTATGACTGGGTCTCACGGTTCGGACCAAAGCTTCAAAGAAGGAAAAAAAAAAAAAAAAAAAAAAAACGACTTCACCTCTGGTGAATCTGAGTTGTTTTGCCACTTTGTGCCATTTTCTATCTCTTTATCTCTCATTCTCAACCCCAAATTTGAAATTGCAATCCCAAAACACACTAATAGATCCACATAAAATGAAACCAAAAGCAAAAACCTTTTCTTCTTCTTCCTCATTTGCATTTTCCTTCTCCTTCCTCTTTTCCGTTTTGCTCCTTTCTTCTTTTATCACTAGACACCAGTCACTAGTACCCAAAACCAAAAGTCTGGGGGGGGGGGGGGGAGGGGGGTGAGTTTGAACACACTTTTAAGCATTTTAAATAACATTACACATATTTCCACATACTTTTTTACCTACACGTATATCAAAAACACTCAAACTCTTCTACCAAACACCTCTAAGAATTGAGTTGTCTATCTCTATGGCATTGGCTGGCAGGCACCCCATGTGAAGAGTTGGACATATGGCTACCTCTCCACCTTTCATTTGATTTGTAATTTTTGATTTGATTGCTTCATTTATTTACATGTGATTCAGTCATTTCTTATATAAAATCCCACCAATTCCCACAAATTTATTTACTGCCTTTGTACTATTAATGTAAATGTAATTGTTGATTAAAAAATGCACAAAACACACTGTATATATTTATAAAAAATGTAAAATATTATACATATTTACATGAAAGTGTACAATGTTGTAAGTATTTATTAATTTATAAAGTAAATCTTGCTTTGATAGTATATTATAAATAAATAATTTTCTTTTTTATTTTTATTTTTATTATTTTGTTTAACAATTGATAATATAGCGTTAATTTTTGAAACACTATAATGAAAGTTCTGATATGAAAATACATTTGAAAGATGGTCTTTATATTTATTTGGTATATTTTAGTCAAATTTTCACTTACACTAATTTAATATATTTATTTATATTTTAAATAATTATTAAATTAATTATGACATTATCATGGTTGAACTTTGGTCTGACTTTAAAAACTTAGAACCTCTTCCTTTAATAGTTTGATGGACGGATCGGGTTTCAAAATCATGAGAAAAACTTTAGATTTAGAATTAATAAATTTCAGAGGCTAGCGATTTGTTGACTCTTGGTGTTCAATAATATTGTGAATTTTTCTCCCAGTTATAATGGCTGTTTTAAGGAGAGGTTCCCCTTCTCTCTTTTGAATTATTGACCATTGATAATTATTAGCTATAAAGTTATTTTTGGGAGAAACAATTTTGACTTTTAGTGTGACCTTACACACTTGTAAGGTAAAACTTTTTTGTTTTTTACAAAATATAATTTTAGTTTCTAAATATATAAAAATCCTTCCTAGGGACTTGAATTTCATTTTTTGCCTACTACACCTCCATAAGTATTTATATTTATTGAATGACTATTACATTAAAAATGCGAGGTGGTGTAAAACAAAACTTTAAAAAGTTTGTATTAGTCACGAATATTTCTTTTAGGAACGTAGTTGTCACATTTGTAGCTCATATAGTTGGGTCTCGGGCATGACATCACCAAAACATTATTCTTTTTATTAATACATTTACTGCTTAAAATTCTAGGGCCAGAAAAAGCTGAGTACCTTGACCTCTATCAAGCTGCCCTAGAAGGTAACTGGGACAAAGCTAAAAGAGTGGTGGAAAAATACCCAAAAGCCATACGAGATTCCATTACAGAAACGCGTGAGTCAGTTCTTCACATTGCATTTGCATCGAAACACACTGCTTTTGTAAAAGAAGTGGTGAGATTTTTGACCGATGAAGACTTAGAACGGACAAACGTAATTGGAGATACAGCCCTTTGCTTTGCCGCAAAATTAGGAACTATGACAATTGCTAAGGAGATGGTAAAAAGGAACAAAAGGCTTCCATTGATCCGCAGTAGTGAAGAAAGGATACCACTCCACATAGCAGCAAAGCTCGGAAATAGAGACATGACGTCGTATCTATTCTCTGTGACTTCTTTCAAGGGCTTGTCTCCCGACGAACGCATGGAGATCCTTATGGCTACTATTACCAATGATATGTCTGGTATGTCCCACTTCTCAGTAACTGTGAGTTTCAGGCAATTAATTAAAAATTCCCAAAACATCGTTTGATGTCCTTAGGGATTTTTTATTGGCATGAAACCTTTGACAATGATCAAATGTAATGTTTTTATGGACAGAAATAGCACTCAAAATTCTGAAAAAGGATGAAACATTAGCAACTGCAAAAGATAAAAGACTATCGAAGCATTGCGTGAGTTGGCCAAAAAACCCTTTGTAATTGGCAGCGAAAGTCGGCTATCACTCTGGGAAAGATGCTTCAACTTCTGTTAGTTTGGCTTGAACCCAAATTTCCTTCTTTGCATAGATATATATAACATTTCCCAAGTACGAGTTTATATTAAATTAACACAATCTTTTTGACAAATTTACTCAAATTGCTTAGAATTACACTAGGTGTAGCTTGAACTCAACCCTATATATATATATAAAACCAAAGTTTTTGACTTTTGGTTGACATCTCTACAATTTTTCACATCAGCATTTTTTATTTATACCTTTTAATTTGATTTAATTCTTTCAATTTTATAGCACCAAATTGTAGAAAATTTATTATATTAATTTAAAGAAAAAAAATTAAATTTAGTTGTTTGGTACTATACAACAACAATACTTAAAGGAAACCTAAATTATCACATAATCAGGAAATTTTTAGATAATCCTAACAAACTATATAATAACTCCATTAATATAAATCTATCCCAAAAAATGGAATATATATCCATTAATTTGATAATTTCTACGTTGATGACATTTAAAAAAAAAAAAAAAAAAACTATCATATCTTCTGTGGGGCCCAATAGTTTATGGGCCCGGCCCGATCGCTTATGAGGGGTCCACTGGCCCAAACTGAAGGAGATCAGGGCCCAAGCTCAGAGCTAGGAAACAAAAAATGGCCCGAAGACACAGCCGAGGACGGTTTTGTCCTCGGCAGGCCCAGACCCTTACGGATTGAAGTGGAGCATGAGTAAACTTGAAATATCAGAAAATATCTAGGAGAATTTGTCTCTAATACCCTTTCCTGACATGACACTGCCCCTAGCAGAGCCGGGATCTTAGGCTTTATGGATCATCTCCAGCCATTTTGGGATTAGACTGATGGGACAGATATCTGTCCTGGGAAGATCGACCCTACACGTGGACGAAGGACAACGAGCGTAGGCTAGTATAAATGAGAATGTTATGCGAACACGAAGGGGACACACATCTGGCTTCTGGAGAAAGAATTGAGGAGAGAGAATTCCCGGATGATATACGCCGGCCACCACAAAAAACCCCACCTGCGGGTAACCGGGGACAACACCATTGCTCCTCGGACACGATCCGAGGAGCCAAATCCATCGAGTTACAGGGTTAAAGGGCCTGAATGTCCAGCCCAAAGCTCTTCCCTGTCTGGGCTCCCAGCAGTTCGACTCGAAATAATGCCCTGTGACCCAACGCTGGCCTTTCAAGCCCACTCTCTACAAATATTATTGTGAGGGATCTTTCGCGCACGAGCCCAACTCCGTTGTTGGGCCCTCAAAGATTCGTGTCCCTACAATTGGCACCGTCTGTGGGAAGGCTTGCGCGTTGGCGCAGGAGGCGTTTGGGTCAACTCTCTAGCCAGTTGAGGCTTGTGGGATTTCCTCCTTCTCCGGCGATATGCAATCGTTGCTCTGACTCGAATTTTTGCGAGGGGCTACGCCCTGCAGTGTCAACAGCGCGGGCAGCTCTAGGGGCTTTCGGCTTCAGGCCAAATCCCCCCGCCATGGTCTAGAGACTGATCTTAAAAGTTTTGGACAGAACCAAGGCCTTGCATGGTCCTCGGACCCAAGCCTGTGGGGAAACCAAGTACAAAGAAGAAATCTTAAAAGTTTTGGACAGAACCAAGGCCTTGCATGGTCCTCGGACTCAAGCCTATAGGGAAACCAAGTACAACAAGAATTCTCAAAAGTTTTGGACAGAACCAAGGCATTGCATGGTCTTCGGACTCAAGCCTATGGGGAAACCAAGTACAACAAGAATTCTCAAAAGTTTTGGACAGAACCAAGGCATTGCATGGTCTTCGGACTCAAGCCTATGGGGAAACCAAGTACAACAAGAATTCTCAAAAGTTTTGGACAGAACCAAGGCATTGCATGGTCTTCGGACTCAAGCCTGTGGGGAAACCAAGTACAACAAGAATTCTTAAAAGTTTTGGACAGAACCAAGGCATTGCATGGTCTTCGGACTCAAGCCTATGGGGAAACCAAGTACAACAAGAATTCTCAAAAGTTTTGGACAGAACCAAGGCATTGCATGGTCTTCGGACTCAAGCCTCTGGGGAAACCAAGTACAACAAGAAATCTTAAAAGTTTTGGACAGAACCAAGGCATTGCATGGTCTTCGGACTCAAGCCTATGGGGAAACCAAGTACAACAAGAATTCTCAAAAGTTTTGGACAGAACCAAGGCATTGCATGGTCCTCGGACCCAAGCCTATGGGGAAACCAAGTACAAACAAGAATTCTTAAAAGTTTTGGACAGAACCAAGGCATTGCATGGTCCTCGGACCCAAGCCTGTGGGGAAACCAAGTACAAAAGGAAAACAATACAAGTTCTGGACAGAACCAAGGCCTTGCATGGTCCTCGGACCCAAGCCTCTGGGGAAACCAACTGCTTAAAAGGAAAAACTGGGTTACATGGATTCTCTTGTTTGCCCCCGGATCCTCAACACTAAAGGGACCAGTATGGAATGGAGTAATGCGTTTCCAAAAGCACAACCGAAGTCATGCAACGCTCGATCCCTCCCTTGGATGAATTATTTAAAAATTTGTCGTCCTCATGCAATATTCTCGTGCTTACTACGAAACGTTCAACTGTTACCCAGGTTAGTTTCCTAAATTTAACTTACTATCAATTATTATTATGTCCGGTAATATAGGTAAGTTAGAAGGAGTTAGAACGAATTGAATCGTGTTTCAAGGGGCTCCTGCCCTAAGTATCGCTGAGAGAAAGCGCGTACAGGGAGTACACTCATTCACGAAGTGGTGTGCTAAAAGAACAATACCCAAGACAAGTATATGAACTTCTATTTTTATTACAACGAGGAAATAGTACAGTGTACAACGAAAAGCTGGAATCAGCCTGCGTCAAAGCTTACTACATGAGTACTACATAAGCAAGAAAAAGAAAAATACAAGAAAGCTGGAGAAAGCCGAGGAGGGATGTCAGAGGATAGGTTGGCTACAGCTCTGAGACCTTATCCTTCCCCCGCGCTCTTACATGCCCATAACTCAGGCAGCCAAAGAAACCCAACTTGAACCTGACACCGTTGAAGGAAGGGTGCAGGGAGTGGGAAACTGAGGGGCTTTCTCCAAATATTCGCCTGCTACATAGTAGAGGCGATGATGGCGGAGAACCTTCCTTCTGACACACCAAAATTCTGGCGTGAGCAGAACCTGCTTCGGATTTTGACTAAAAGAGGGAGAGACGCCGTTCCCCCTCGAACGAGATGGAGTACTCTCCTGAACTTGTGCTTCCTGTGCCCATACCTTACTGTTGTAAGCCTCATGAGGATAGGGCGCTTCTGCGGCGGAGGCAATTCTTTCTTCCCAACCCTCGCCCTCAACATGTTATGCCAAGAAAGGAGAGCTCCGAATATGGGAGTATGATGTGAGAGAAAACTAAAAGGGGGGGTATATATAAAGCAGCCCTCTCTCCCTCCTATTCATTTGAAAAGACAAGATAATGGCAGTTAACTCACGCGGCGTCCCAAGGAGCACTGCAGACAAAGTGGTCTTGGCTCAACTTCCAACGTCAACTGCAGTCACGAGGCTCAAGGAGCCTCGAAAAGGCGCGCCTCGATCCTTGGGGCGTCAGAGAAGTACTGCATGCCCAGAGGTTGCAGAAATATCTCCTAATCCACGGAATAGTGGGGTTCGCGGCCCAGGCCCGCTTTGCGTGAAGGCCCAGGGATACCCTGTTTAAGCGCTTCGACAAAGGCTTGATGAAAGGGGAAACCAAGTACTCTTGGACAGAACCTAAGGCTTGCATGGTCCTCGGACTCAAGCTGAAGGGGAAACCAAGTACTCTTGGACAGAACCTAAGGCTTGCATGGTCCTCGGACTCAAGCTGAAGGGGAAACCAAGTACTCTTGGACAGAACCTAAGGCTTGCATGGTCCTCGGACTCAAGCTAAAGGGGAAACCAAGTACTCTTGGATAGAACCTAAGGCTTGCATGGTCCTCGGACTCAAGCTAAAGGGGAAACCAGGTATTCTTGGACCGAACCTAAGGCTTGCATGGTCCTCGGACTCAAGCTAAAGGGGAAACCAACTACTCTTGCACAGAACCTAAGGCTTGCATGGTCCTCGGACTCAAGCTAAAAAAAAGGAAAACCTGGCACCGATAAAGACACAAGTCTCGGACTCAAGCCTAAGGGAAAAATCAAGTACATAAGATAAAACGCATAAGTCCTGAACAAAACCCAGGTTTTGCAAAGTCCTCGGACTCAGGTTTCTTGGGAAATCAATTGCTCGAACGAAGAAATTTCTCGGCTTAAATACTAGAAAAGGTCAAGGCTCGCATGCCGTGGAAGAGGACAAAATAACCTGATGATCGTCAACCTAAGGAGGCCGTTCATCCGATGGGTAACATGTCCTCGGACAACTGCTTCTTACATCTTATCGAGCATTTAGCACCCATCGCGGCTAATTTTGAGATAAGTCTTATTCCTTACTGGTCGGATTGTTATGTTAAATAATAATTCTGTTAAAATTATCGTGGCATCTTTTTATCAACGATTACTTTGGTCTTAGTCATTATTGATTCAAATGCTATACTATTATGCCGAGCAGCGCTTTCACATTTATTAGAATATGTAAATAAGACACACGAAATAGAGAAACAATAATTTTTATTAATATGAAAAATGGTTACAACGTACAAGGAAGGGCTTAAACAAGCCTATACAAAAAATGAATTGCTAAAGCAATAACCGTATCCGTAACACAAATAAGTAAATCATCAGGTGTCTTCTGAACTCGCCTTCAAAGTCTCTCTGAAATCTCTGCCTCAGTGCTGCTCATCTCAAGAGAAGATCCTTATACAAAAATAATGAAGGAGAAGGAAGAAGAATTGGAACACATGGAAGCACTGCAGCAAACTCTTGTCGCTGAAGAGTGCAAGGGAAAAAGAAGATGGAGGACATGAGCGGGAAGGAGGAGAAGAAGAGGGAAGCAACGAAAAGAAAGTAAAAGGAGCAAAAGAGAGAAAAGGGAAGACATATTAGGTATGCTCATGAGAGAGCGGATGGAGATGACAAGGGAGTTTTTCGACTCAGTCACACCGGAAATAGGATGTGACGAGCCCCTGCTTCGGATTTTGGCTAAAAGAATAGGGAGACAAATCTTGAGTCTCCGCCACCCTTGCCCCGACCGAGCCATCGTGAGTTTTGTCAGGGCATGGTGTTTCTGAGAAAGGAAGGATTCATTCATGGTTGGTCACTATGGGGAACGCGTTATCAAATGAGGAACAACCAGATGGAAGAAGTGAATTCTGAGAAGAGTATGAGGGATTCATATATGAGAGAATCACCTTCTTGCCTTCTCTCTTTATATAGGGGAGAAAGACGAAGGTACGTGACACGCTCTGATCCTCTAAGGAATCTGCTAATAAATGTGAATCCGTTTCATTTCTCCAAGCTATCCGTAACCGCTAGATTTATGAGGCCTCATAAAAGGAAGGAATTAAAAGCGCACTACGGATAACCAAACGGAATAAACGCATCACGCGTAAGTCGAGGGAAACATCTCGTAGACCGGCGCATTTCTTGGGGAGGTGAAAAGTCGCCAACGTAGATCAAGGGCCGAATTAAAGGAGCCGACATAGAGGCCCGGTATCATCAAAACCCACCTTTCCAACCGAGGAGTTGGACAGCAGGGTTTTGAGGGGCTATTGTGGGGCCCAATAGTTTATGGGCCCGGCCCGATCGCTTATGAGGGGTCCACTGGCCCAAACTGAAGGAGATCAGGGCCCAAGCTCAGAACTAGGAAACAAGAAATGGCCCGAAGACACAGCCGAGGACGGTTTTGTCCTCGGCAGGCCCAGACCCTTACGGATTGAAGTGGAGCATGAGTAAACTTGAAATATCAGAAAATATCTAGGAGAGTTTGTCTCTAATACCCTTCCCTGACATGACACTGCCCCTAGCAGAGCCGGGATCTTAGGCTTTATGGATCATCTCCAGCCATTTTGGGATTAGACTGATGGGACAGATATCTGTCCTGGAAGATCGACCCTACACGTGGACGAAGGACAACGAGCGTAGGCTAGTATAAATGAGAATGTTATGCGAACACGAAGGGGACACACATCTGGCTTCTGGAGAAAGAATTGAGGAGAGAGAATTCCCGGATGATATACGCCGGCCACCACAAAAAACCCCACCTGCGGGTAACCGGGGACAACACCATTGCTCCTCGGACACGATCCGAGGAGCCAAATCCATCGAGTTACAGGGTTAAAGGGCCTGAATGTCCAGCCCAAAGCTCTTCCCTGTCTGGGCTCCCAGCAGTTCGACTCGAAATAATGCCTTGTGACCCAACGCTGGCCTTTCAAGTCCACTCTCTACAAATATTATTGTGAGGGATCTTTCGCGCGCGAGCCCAACTCCGTTGTTGGGCCCTCAAAGATTCGTGTCCCTACATCTTCTTATATCTATTAATCACTTTTTTTTTTCTCTCTCTTTATATATATATATATATATATATATATATATATATTAATGTTGATTAGAAATTATAATTTCAATAGGATTTAAACTCTATAATTATATCAAATGAGACTCAACAAATATATATCATTTTTAATTTTAATAGGATTTAAATTTTATATCAAATGGACTCTACCAACATATTCATCCTTAAAAAAAAAAAAAAAATTATATAACCAAATTGGATTAGGAATCCATAACCCTATATTATATAGTAAATATTTTAGGGATTCTTTGTTACAATTTCAACTCAGCTTTTCATTCCTATATTATATTTTAAATGGTTTTTTTTTGGATTATTCTTTCAACACTATTCTACTGTACAGTCTCTTACATTGATTTTGGTTCTCGGAACGCCTTCAAAATAAAAGGTATGTAAATTTTTCTTATCAAGTTTAATGTTAACAAATATGAGAGATATTTTGGTCAATTAGAAAAAATTTGATGAAACATAAAAGGAAAAAGAACTAAAGAACGCACAATCTAAAAAAATAAAAATAAAAATAAATAGTGACTGTATTAGGTAGAGGCTTTTGGAGATTGTTGTTTTTATTTTTGGAAATTTTTACGTTCATGTGTATGTATGTATTGGGTTTAATTGAATTGGAAATATCTTTGAACCTTTGGTTTTGATTGAATAATGAAAATGGCAGAAGAAGTATGTTCTAATATTTGGAGTCTTCTGTTTATATGTTATTGTAGTTTAAACTTGGTATTTGAATATTAAATTGTTAATTTACAATTTCACTGTTCATCCATTAATCATGAATAATAATAATGCTATTACAACCATCATGATATGGTATCAATGATGTGATCATTCCGAATACTTTCTTTTAGAATTTAGATAGAGTCTATTTTATAATTAAAAAAATTTACAATTAAAAGACTTTTGAAATTACATTTTTTTTTTTAAATTATTAGATACGTTGGATCTTAGATGACTTCTATTAAACTCCATCCTTTATACTATCATTAAAAAGAAAACTCATATAGATAGGTATTAGGATATTATTTGGAACTTTCATAATGGACTAACCTATTACACATGGTATGGATCTAATTATAACATCATATGCTATAGAATAAAAATTGGGCCTATGGTTACAGAAACTCTATTAACTAAATTATCTTCTCTTTGCAAATAAAACAGAAACTCTATTAACTAAGTTTTAAGAAATTTAAATTCTATTTCAAAAAATTTCAAGAACATTAGATTTTATTTTAATTATTTTATATTGTAAAAGAATAAATTTATACATTACATACAATCATTACTTCAGTTACCTTCTAAATGATGGAGGATGTGAGAATGCAATTTGTAAATCTACTATCAAGATAACATAAATTAGATTGGTGGTGGAGAGTAGATTTAATTGTAGTTGAGTATTGTGTGAAGTTATCATCATAAAATATCCCACGTCGGAAAGTGTGATGTGGAACCAATAATATGAAAGAAAAAGAATTTTTCTAAACCATTATATTTAACAAAAAAATTACTTATTTTCATTTATTTTCAAATTATACATTTTTTTAAGTCAAGTCATAAACCATTAAACAAAATCAATACTTTTAATTTTTATTTAACTATCTTGTATATCGCACGGATTAGCGACTAGTTTATACTATACAGAACATACTTTTTTAAGTAACAAGAGAATGATGTTCAAATCTTTCAATATTATTTCTTGATACGTAACCAATGTTTTGGCCTTCATAGATTATATAATTAATATTTCTTTTTGACTTAATAATCTTTTAATTGATTTTCCCCCTATATCCAGGGTTCAAAGGTACCTGTGACAAAACTGTTATACATGAATTAGTCCATGAATTGGTTGTTCGTGTCTCAAAGGAAGTCCAACAATTTGATCACCACCGATTCTCAAACATTTTTTTACAAGCTCCACTTTTTGATGCTGCAGAATTTGGGAATGCTGAATTTATAATTGTTCTTATTCGTTCTCATCCTAATATCATATTGACAACAAACAACTTCCATCAAAGTTTATTTCACATTGCTGTTAAAAATCGGCAAGAGAGTGTCTTCAATCTGCTAAATGAGATAGGCCCTATCAAGGAAATATCTCTAAGCTATGTTGATATCTATAAACAAAACATTCTGCACTTAGCTGGACAATTGGCTCCTCCAAGTCGATTAAATGTTGTACCAGGAGCTGCCCTTCAAATGTAACGGGAGTTGTTGTGGTTTAAGGTTGGTGATTGTATTATTTCAAATTCTTTTTGCTCTGGATACAGTTATCAATTTACATCTCCTAAACTGTAGGAGGTAGAAAAGATTGTGCCGCCTTTGTACTTGAAGATGAGGAATTCAGATAACCTAACACCATGGGAATTATTTACAGATAAACATGAAGAGCTACGGGGAGAAGGTCAAAAGTGGATGAAGGAAACAGTAAACTTTTACATTGTTGTGGCAACTCTGATTACCGCTGTTGTTTTCACTGCAGCTTTCACTGTACCGGGTGGCACCAATCCAGACACAGGCATCCCTATTATGTTGAAAAGTATTTGGTTTAGGATATTTTTCATATCGGATGCAATAGCACTGTTATCCTCTTCGGCTTCAATATTAATGTTCCTGTCAATTCTTGCATCACGTTTCACGGAAATGGATTTCCACACGAAATTACCAGCACAATGGGTGTTGGGACTCATCACACTCTTCATCTCTATAGCAGGCATGGTGGTAGCCTTCAGCGCATCCTGCTTTTTGGTCTTTAAAAGCGAAATGGCATGGCTTCCGAAAGCTATAATTGCTTTAGCTGGTCAACTGATTGTTACTTCTGTTTTCATACATTTGAAACTTTCGGATGATATCATCCACTCAACTAAGTTTCTTTTGCGGCCACGTAAAAATAAACTCTTTTAGTGGATGATCAATGATTCCAACTGGGAAAATTGTATTTGCTTGTCAAATTAATTCCAAGTAGCATCCACAATTGCATGCTTGTGGCAACACTGATTACCACTGTGGTTTTCGCTGCAGCTTTCACTGTACCGGATGGAAGCAATCAAGTAACAGGCATCGCTATTTTTCATAAAGCCAAGTGGTTTAGGGTATTTTTCATATCAGATGCAATAGCACTGGTCTCCTCTTCTTTTTCAATATTAATGTTCCTGTCAATCCTCACATCATGTTTCGCAGAAATGGATTTTCTCGTGTCATTACTATTAAAGTTGGTGTTGGGACTCACCACACTCTTCATCTCTATAGTAGGCATGTTGGTAACCTCCAGCGCAGCCTGCTTTTTGGTCTTTAAAAGTGAAATGGCGTGGCTTCCTAGTGTTATAATTACTTTGGCTGTTGTGTCAATTATTTTGTTTGTTTTGCTGCATCTTCCGCTTTGTGTTGATATCATCCGCTCGACATTCTTTTCTAGGTCTCTTTTCCGGCCACGTAAAAAGTCACTCTTTTAGTGGCTGTTCGATGATGCCAATGAGCAATTGTTTGTGGTTGTTAAGGTAACTCTAAAAGTATCCTCTTCTAATGTTTCAAGAGTACCATAGTTGGGTACACGACAATAAATTCGTGTCTTTGGGATTGTATTCTAATGATCTTAATCAAACTTCATCAGTCGATCTTTTATTTATTTATTTATTATTGTTATTGTTATTCATATTGATCAAATTTCTTTTTTATTTAAAGTTTTTTTCCCTAAGCTTTCCAGTTGCAGTGTAAGTAAAATTAAAGGGTTTTAGGATTGTGTGAACGTGTTTCAGCCACAAATGCATCACCCAAACAGAATTTATCTGAAATCTGTCTTCGAAGACCCTTTTTTTTGTGTTGGTCCTTCATATACTTAATGATGTTGGTTTTCCATAGTTTTCTCAAAGTTGCATTCAATTGCAATCTCTCGCACTCGAAGACAGTAGTCTTTTGTGTTATAGCAGGTGTGAAGGATAATAATGTGGTTCTAGCATAATTGAATTTTTTAAGGTTTGAACTTTGAAGATGATGAAGGCTTCTTCTTATCTGCCATGAGAGAAGGGAATTCACCATGAGAGTAGAAGGAAAAAAACTTGTGACTTTTGCTTTTGACAGTTGAATAATAAGAATAAGATAGCATAAAGTAACTTAAATAACCCAAAATGTAACAGATATATGATGGATCACCTTTTTTTGCGGCCACGAAAGGGACTCGACTCGATATGCGCCCCCTCCTCTCTTCCCCTCCCATACCCTCAATCCCTATCTCATGAAAACCACTATCAAGTAATAAAGAAATAGCAGAGGATGGCTGAATGTTTTTGGGTGTACTTTATATGTTAGAGACAGATGGCTTTGGTTGCCTTTGGATGAAGGGGTATTTGTGTCAAGGTGCAAATAGGCCAAATCCAGCTTTGCCGATGGTAAAACGTGATGAACCGACCAAGTCGAACACCATTTTGGCTTTTGGTAGCAGTAGGTTAAAGGTGGCCTACGGCTTTGGTTTGGTGACCAGCGAATTGTGGAGTGCCAATATAATGTGGGGGTCTGGTGGTTTGTGTGAGGCACTGAGGGGGAAGAGGCTGTTGGGTTGGGTTACAATAAAATGGCCGATTACTTGCTTTTTACCATTATTTGAACTTTTCATTTTGTTTACAAATTTGTCATTCATGAGGCACTATTCTGTGTTTTAGGCGGATTTCAAGAACAAAAGAGTAGAGAACAATTGAAGAATACACCTTTCAGGAGTTCTAATAAAACCTGTTTTTGAGTTGCATGTTTTAGAACAATGAGAAGAGAAAACACCCAACCAAACATTTCTTATATTGGGCATGGTGGTAGCCTTCAGCGCAACCTGCTTTTGGGTTTTCAAAAGCAAAATGACGCGGCTTCGGATTGTTATAATTGCTTCAGCTTGTGCTATCGTTACGTTGTTTGTAGTGCTACAACTAGTGACGACTCCAGAAATTTTGTTCAGGATGTTCCTATTTCACTTTAAAAAAATTTCGGGTCATTTCAATCTATTTCGGGTGTTTCAAGACATTTCGGTAAATACCGGCCGAAATTCAAGATTTGGCCTTAAAAAAAAAAAATTAAAACCAAAACAAATTTGCATTCTGTACACCGAAAAACCTCAAAAGGAAAAAAAATGAAAAGAAAAGAAATGAACAAAGGTACTTGTACTATAACCTATAAGTTCATTTGAAATATTAATAAAATTATTAATTATTATTGTTTAGTTGTTTTATAAATTTGTTTGTCTTTTATAAACTATAATTTGTTGTATTATTGTTTCATTAATTATTAAATTATTAATTATTGTTTAGTTTAACATAATTTAATTTGTTTGTCTTTTATAATGTATTAGTTAATTAAATTATTAATTATTGGTGTTTAGTTGCTTCGTTAATTTTTTTTACTAACTACTAGTAGTCTAGCTAGCACACACCCCATTAGCACACACTAGCACACGCATTATTGTTGTTTCATTAATTATAAAATTATTAATTGTTATTTAGCCTAACATAATTTAATTTGTTTGTCTTTTATAATGTATTGGTTTATTATACTGCTTTGATTATTGTTGTTTAGCCTAACAATAAACTATATTACTTTAATTTATTTGTCATTAATTATACAGTTTTAATTTGTTATATTGTTTAGCCCCTGCTAATGTGCACATTATACTAAAAGAGCCACTGATGACTAATGTGCACATTATTTATGTGTAGCACAATAATTAAAGCAGTGTGTAACTCGGCCCCATGTGCCCATCCCACCCCACCCCACCCCATTCATCAGACAAGCATGCCTAATGATGCCTGATGCCCCTACCAATTAAAAAATTTCACAATCACACATTACACTAGTCTAAAAGATAATTAATATCAACACCAACACACTACACACACCAACCAAACGGATAAGATATTAAGATAAACTAGCAAACACACTACGCATGAAAAGCAACACATTCAAAAGGACAAAAGTAAAAAACAGACAAAAAATTAATAAAGGTGAAGTTTAGTTCGGCCAATGAGAGACACAGTTCAAATTTCAAAAGACTAAAAAGGAGAGTTAGTCTTATTAAAGAATAAAGAGAGAGAGAGAGAGAGAGTTTCATTCATTTTATAATTTTCATTTCATTCAATAGAGAGAGAGAGAGAGAGAGAGAGAGAGAGAGAGAGAGAGAAAAAAAAATGAAATACCTTGAGGGAGGGAGCACCAGAGCAGCCGAGCAGGGAGGCCTGAAGGTTGAGGCAGTTGAGGCAGACTCGGTGACAAGGCGACATAGCGATGACCGACGAGCGATCAGCGATCTCCGACGGCAATGAGGGCAAGCGACAAGCGACGACGATCTGGACTACCAATCTCTGATGACGATTTGGACTGGATCCGATCTTCGGCGGCGTTGCTCTTGCTCTGAGGGACTAAGGCGTAAGTGACGGCGTTGCTGTCTTTAGGTTTGTTGTAGGCCTTTAGAAGTTTAGTGATATCTTTTTCTTTGATAAAGCCTTGTGATTTCTGATTTAGAAGTGACTTGCTTTGTTACCTATATTGGGGTTTGGGTTTTTTTTTTTTTTTTTTTTTTTTTTTTTTTTTCCGGAGAATCCGTGGGTAAGGTTTGCTACCTCTGTAATCTATTGGGCTTGGCTTTGTTACAATTTTTTTTTTTTTTTTTTTTAAGATTTTAGTTCAATTTTTTTTTTTTTTAATTTGAGGGTGTTCCTAATTTTGTGATTGAGGGTGTTTTTAATACTAAGCAAATATAAAAAAATTTAATTATTATATATATATATATATATATATATTTTTTTTTTTTTTTCAGGTTACCCTGACTTGCATGTGGTGTCGACACAGGCTACAACGTCAACTTTGGGCTGATACAATCTGCTCAAGAAACTAATTAAGGTTTCTATTTCAATCGAGTAAATGTAGACTCTTTTAGTTGGTACCAACTTGGGCAATCGTTTGTGGTTGTCAAAATAACTTAGATGCTGTTCAGCTTTTAACGGTTTACGGAGTACCGCAGTTGGGTACAAAACAATAAATTCAGGTATTGGGGTTGTGTTATGAACATATGATACTCTTTTCAAAAACCTTATTTCTTAATTTACTAGCATTTCCTGATATTTTTAAAGCATCCAATGTTAAAATTCCTTGTTTTGCTGTTATATATAACTATTGAATATATGATAATCTTAATCAAATTTCATTAGTGTTAAAAAATATTTTATACGTATTGTGTCAATTACAATTTTTTTTTTCTTCTGATTCTTTGACTAATTCTAAAATTTCAGGTCTAATTCTAGCATTTTAAGTTTCGGTTTCAAATTCTAAAATTTGGCGGGAGGCCATGAATAAATTTTTATTTAATTTATAAAATTCATTCCATACTTAATTATTGAGAATTTAAAAAAGGTCATTGCCCCATTTCAAAATAGAGAAATACTAACGGATATCTTTGGGGCAATGGTTAATAATTTATTTAAACAAAAGTTTTTATGGGAAAAAAATTAATGTTTTGACAACTTTTTTCATTTATCATAAAATTGGTGTCAAAATTTTCTTAAAATAAATTGTTGACCATTATCCTAAAGACACCCGTTGGCATGATCTTTCAAAATAAAACATAAGAAAAATAAAAAGAGATCATGAATCACGACCCATCCTGGGCCCCTAACTTCCCCATGCGTGTGGTCTAATCAAATGTGTCCAAGACACCTAATATCTTTCTTTTTCTTTTGAGGAAAAATAAACCTAATAATATAATATAATATATATATATATATATATATTTTTTTTTTTTTGAAGCCAATCTAATATAATATAATTAGGCGTTCATTTGCTACTCATTTTATGTAAAAAAGGAGATAATTACACTGGTACCAAGCTAAAATGGAGATTTGATGTGTGTGTGCTGTATATTTTATACATAAAAGGTTTAAGGATGGAGCCAAGATTTGGAGTTAAGAAGGATGGCTCTGATATTGCTTGTGTGCAATAGTTTCAGCTTTTGGCTCTGCTTAGCTGGCAAAGTTTTCTTTTATTATAATTATTTTTATGTGTGTAGTCTTTTGTTGCAGTAAAGACAATTATTTTGTTTAAAGTTTTTTAAAAGGTCAAGTTGTTTGATTTTTGTAAAATTGGTTTATTAATCTCAATTTTTTTTTTTGCTTTTCTATCGGTAATTTTTGTTGTGGGGCTAATATTTTGGGCTTGTATGTTTTGTTTTATATTTTAGATTTATAAATTTTTTTATAGCCTTTTGAAGAAGGAAAATACTAGATTTACAAACTTTTTTACTAATTGTTGTTATGATGAGGTGTTATTACTATTAATTAGTCATGGATCCACGCGATGTGTGGAAATACATGATTATTTTAAGATATGGTTTAATATATAATTTACTCTTTAACTTAATTGTATATAATTTGTTCTTCCGAAATATTAAACAATTTCTAAAAATAATTTCTAGCCATCTCTCTATTTTTACAAATATATAAATTTATCATTTTTGGTGTTTTTGTTTGATATTATCCTTTTGATTGAAGTGGTCCATTTTCTTCTAAATATTTTTATTATGAATTATATTTTTCTCAATTCTTTTTATTACAACCAAAATTTTTATATTTAAAATTTATTATTTAAAATTTTCATTCTCTCAAAGATATTACCATGATAATAAAAAATTATTACATAATTACAATTGACATTATTCAAATAATTGATAGGCACATTTAAATTCATGATAATCATGTAGATTGTGTTTTGATATAAACTAAAATTCTCACTTCCAAACTAACTATGGATTAACTCAAATAAATATCAACCCAAAACTATAAGAGGGATTAAAAAGACTTTGAAATGCGAACTCAAAAAACACAACACCAAAATGTATCAAGAGTAGCAAGAAAGAATTATATATATATATATATATTTATATATATATATATATATATATATATATCGAGAGAGAGAGAGAGAGAGAGAGAGAATATCACATTTTTTGGGGGAGAGAATAACAAATATATATATATATATATATATATATATATATATATATAATAGGTAAAGTAGAGAGAAAATCCAATTAAATTTCAAATTAAAATTCAATTAGAGTCTAATTTTGTGCCATATGTCTCATCTAATCTAAATTTTAGAATTTTGTACCAAGTAAGTTAATTTAGTGTAAAAATTGAATTTCAATTAGAGTTTAATTTTGCACCACATGTTCCATCTAATCTAAATTTTTAAATTTTTGTTTCAAATTAGTTAATTAAGTGTAGAAAACGAGAACTTCAATATAATAAACCATAAAAAACATAATCATATAACTAAAAAAATTCAAATTTATAAGTCATCTCTCTCTCTATATATATGTTAATAGGTAAAACTTAGAGAAATTTGAATTAGAATTTGAAATTATAATCCAATTTTGTGCCATGTGTCTACTTAAGTTTTTTAATCTTGGTGTCAAGTGAGTTAATGAGTGCAAAATAGTAAGAATCTAATATTAATGAACTATAAATTTTTTTTAAAAAAAAATCACATATACTTAATAAAAAACACTATATGTTTCTCAAAAAATAAATAAAATAAAAATCATCACATAACAAAAATCATCACACATTCTATGTTATTAAAAATTAGAAAAAAATAATTATAAGTAGTACTATTAAATTTAGGTAAGAATTTTGATATGTCACTAATTACATTTACTTTAAAAAAATAATTTGACTAATTATTTATATTTTATGACAAAAATTGTGTTTAATTTTAAATGTATCTATATATATATGCATGAATGCATGTGTTACATGCTTTTAAAAAAAATTGACTAATTATTCATATTTTTATAATAAAATTTTGTTTAATTTTAAATACATCCATATATTTGCATGAAGTTACATGCTAGTATAGAATAAAAGATAATAAGAAGAATATTCAAAATAAAAGATACAGTTGTAAACACCAAATTATCAAAACCATGCTATGTAATAGAATAACATAATATTATTATATAATATATTTATAATAAAAAAAGACCACATCTAATAGTCAAAGAAAAAAAAAATAACAACTAAAAAACACAACCAAATTAGATCAAATAAAAGTAGAGATATAAGATTGAATTAAAAATACACCAAAAGAACATACACACACGCACATACATACATAACAAAGAGAGAGAGAGTAAAATTCATTACCCTACAATGGAGACGCAAGAAAGAGACCCACCAAAAGGAAACAATATATATATATATATATATATATATATATATATATATGAGAGAGAGAGAGAGAGTTATCATATTCTGGTGTGGGAAATATGGATTGCATGAGAGATAATAGTTTATTTATAGTAAAGAAGATGGGATAAGAAGATTAAAAATAAGAGGAAGATGAATGGATAGAGAAAGAGTAACAGTAGGGTAAAGAGGAGTGGAAAGATCAAAAGGTAAAA
The DNA here is from genome assembly GCA_011696235.1 of Quercus mongolica. Lineage (NCBI taxonomy): Eukaryota > Viridiplantae > Streptophyta > Magnoliopsida > Fagales > Fagaceae > Quercus > Quercus mongolica. The sequence continues at coordinate 17,712,809 of CM022243.1, forward strand.
GTTAGAAGGAAATGTTGGAGAAAGTGGGAAATTAATAAAGGGAAGAAGAGTTAAAAATGAGAGAGTAAGAGCTGAAAATAGGTGAATGATGTGGCACGTACAATAAGAGAGTAGCAACATTAAATTCTACATTTCAGCTTTTAGATATATATAGATAAGTAAAAAAGTGATGTAATTGATGGGTCCAGATGCAAAAAGTAAGAATTTGCTACCTCAATAGTTTGTAAAAAAATTTGTAACTATAGTATTTCTCTTATAATGATCAATGATATTATTAAAGGGGGGGAAAATATAATTTTATCAAATGAAATTGCTAAAATTAATATCTGTATATACAGGTCTATTCTTTTTTAAAAAAATTCCATGAATGGCTCCGTCTACAATCCTCCTCTCTTTCCACGTATCCAATCTACCTTGTGATAAATATTTTATCAAAAGCTCAAAATTATGTTCCTTATATACGGTTACAACCAAAAAAGTTTTTTAGCAATAATCTCCCTAGTATCTACATTTCATGAAGTAAGCAAGTTTGCAAGTGCAAGTGTATAGATACAGCAATGCCCCGCTTTGTTTGACCAACACCGAACTCCCTTGCCTTCATGCTCTCAACCAACATGTTTGTCCATTACTAAATACAATTAATTACATGTTCAAACTTGCTTTATTTTCTTATCGAACAGACTTGAGTTGGTTCACGAGTTACTTGGTTTGTCTATTGATTCTTGCTTGTCCTCCCTACTCCCTAGCTTGTGACATTACGACTCTGCAATGTCACAAACCATCCACAGTGCCGCTATCTTTCCATCTTCCAATCAATTTGAACCTCCAAATCAATGACAAGGACCTTGTTTTAAATCCATCAAGCCAATCATTTATCTTTGCTCACAATTTGGAATGGAGAGAGAGAGAGAGATGAGCTTAGAAATGAGTCTTTGTTTTTTGAATCTTGGATAATTTGATTCTTGGATGTCATTAATACATTAGCATGCGCCAACCAATTAAGTTACAAAGCCTTTGGTAGAAATGAGTATAAAGCAGGTTTGCTCTATGGCATAGGCAAATGAGATTGCCACCTAAAGCTCCTAAGTAGAAAAAGGCCTCCAAAGTTTAACCAATAGTGTTATTTCTTTCATTGTCGTAGTATTAATTAAACCCAAATATTTACCAATAAAAATATAATATTGGTAAGTTATACTAGAACTAGTAAGTTATAACAACTTGACACCTAAGATTAGTTGTGAAAAAATTGTAAATGTAACACTTCTAAAAAAAAAAAGAGCAATACACAAAAAAATTTACAACATATTTCACAATATAGTTGAGTTGGAAAACTTTTACTAGTTATACAACATCACATTTTTATTTGTCACTATCAATTTTTCACATCAACATGTGTGAAATGCTTTGTTAATTTTTTTTTTTTGTACCGAAAGGCTTTCTAAAAAAAAAAATTACATGGTTAATTAGTAATTTAATATCTATAACAAGAGAACATAATTAAAGTAATATTTTAATTTTTTTAAATCATATTTAAATATATAAAATGTTTCAATTCAGTTTTCGTCTAATACTCCCAAATGCATCAAGCAGCTCTTAACCGCCTGTATACACAATTTTCGTAAAGACAAATCACACGGTGATGAAATAGTGTAACAAATAATCAATTTGTATTGATTTGTATATATGTGATTACAATCCTCTGTATGAATCTTTACAATGAAAGAGTACAAGAAACTCCTTTGATTCAATCTCCAAGAAACTTTAAGATCCGAAGAGGCTATGAAACTTGATATTGAATCGTGCTTTGATGTCTCCAAGTTGAATGAATAGTTGAATGTACTTGATTTGATGTGAGGGCCGTTGGCTTGATCTCGAACGGGATTAAAGGAATTTGAAGAAGTAGGAATAAGCCTTGATGAACAATAGAATCCTTGTGGACTTAGAGATGATACTCTATTTTGGCAGAGTGTCAGTAGGGTTTCTTTCTAAGTGTCTGTCCCTTTTCTCAAATGAGAAGCCTCTATTTATAGGCAACTCAATAATATTTAATTTGGAATTTTCTTTCAAAATTTATTGAGAGTTAATTATGAATTTAATTTGGTCTTTCATTTAAAAAAAACTTTCCATACAAGTATTTTCTTCTGACATTACCATATGTTTTTCTTCATTTGATGTTGTTATGTGGCTTGATTTCATTTGCTAATTGTCCACATCATCAATTGGAGATTAATTTGATCACAAATATTTTATCATGAACAATCGGATGGTTGTGAATACATCATAAAATTTTGATTTTCACACCGCTTGATCTAATTAAAGAGTAAGAGATGTGATTAAAAAAAAAAACAAAGAAGAAGAAGAAGGGGAAGATGAAGAAGGAAGGGAAGTGTTGTATAACTTGTATTGGACTGGTAAGAACATCCACATTAGTAGATGCAAAATTCTCATCTATTTTACACGAAAAAACCTACTTTTTCTATTTTACACACCCATTTTTACAAAACACCCACATCAATTTATCTATTCTACATATTTATTCAATAAAAAATTTATTCTTTTACAATTTTTTATTATTCCCTCCCTCGCTGCCCTTCTCTCTCACAGACCCACAGTCTGTCACTACCAACGATCACTCCACACCCAGCCACCATCATCACCAGCCAACCAGCATCATCAAGGAAAACCCACTCAATCCCAAACCCATTAATCACCCACCCAACTCGAAACCCAATCAAGCCAAATCATCACCCACCCAATCAGTGGCAAGATCATTAAAACCCACCAATGAACTAGAAAAGGCAAGTCGATCAAGATCAAAACCTATCGACCCACACCCACAATCAACCAAAAAACTAGGAAAAAAAAAAAACTAGTAACCAGCAGATCAGAGCAAGATCGAGGCCTTTGGCTTGAGCAAGATTGACGCCTCGCAACATCGCCACCTCCTTGAGATGGCCGTCAACCTCAAGCTCAACCAAAATGGATCAAAACTAACGAGATTCTAGGCGACGGACTCGTCTGGCTACTCGGCTTGCTCGACCTCATTCTCATCGGCGGAGATGGCGATCGACAGAAGCTAGAGGAAGAAAAATTGATGAGATGAGAGAAATAGAGAGCTGTGCTGTGTGCCTGAGAGAGAGGGTGGTGAGAGTCAGGTAAAAAGGAGAGAGAAAAAACTATTAAGATATTATATACACATGCTATAGTACTCGTGTAAATTTACACGGGTACTGTAGCAATGTGCATCTATACATGAGTTTACACCCACTGATGTAGGTATTTTTTTTGCTCAAAATATGTAAAATTAGTGACTTTTTTCCATTTTACACACTTGTACACATTTATACATCTATTGATGTGGATGCTCTAAGGGATAACAATCCACCGACAGATATGAAAGATTCTGACGTGTAACAACAGGAACCAAAGGAAATCGATAACATCAATTCAAAATGGGTCAAAAAAGAAGGGTAGATAAGTACTTTAACTAACCCTTCTTTACTCTTTATTGTTCCCCTCATTTCGATGAAATCAACTTTTAAGTGGGCTCACCCTGACTTCTATTTACTGTAAAATTTTCATTTAAAAAAAAAAAAAAAAAAATTTCGGCCTTGTTTTTGTTTTCTTCATCCCGCTTTAATCCACCAACTTTAAGAAGGTAGACAACTAAACTAACTAACCAAGCGGTTTTTTTTTTTAAAAAGAAAAGTTAGCATAATTGTAATAAACAAAAGAAAAGCTCGGAATCATCATGGGAAAAGATACCAGAGTTATCTTTCCTCTTTAATGGATTTGTTAACAAGAATAGGAAGATTTGTTAATCTTTTTTGGGGTTGTTTTAAGGGATTCATACGTGAAAATTAGATCGTGTCATGAAATTGGCTTCTTTTTCTTTTCTTTTCTTTTTCGAAGTTATGGGAAAATTAGAACGTCTAAGTATGATGCACTAGGAAAATAATTGGGCTTTTTCTCATCTTCTACTGAATTATTTACGCTGCATTGGAGAGAGCAAGAATTTTCTTTAGATTTATGGTCAAGCTATGAGTCTAGAAGATGGATATCTGGGCCCTTGTGTTCGGTTAAAGAATGCACTTTCTGGTCCACAAGCAGTTGGAGATTGTCTCTAGCTTTATTATTTCTTTTTCTTTATTTGCTTTGCTTTCAGGGGGGCAATATAACGGTATTTCATGATTACAATGATTTTCATATTGCTGGACACAATTTTTATGCTTTAGTTTACCTTCATTTGATTAAAGTAGGGAAACAGTGACTATTCAGCACCAAAATAAATAAATAAATAAATAAATAAATAAATAAAGGTAGGGAAACAGTGACATTCTAGTGTGATCTAAAGGAAAAATATTGTGCCACGTAAAGTGGCACTAGAAGGACTTTAATCTAAAAAGGAAAAATATTGCCCTCATTTCGGTGAAATTTACTTTTAGTGGGTCGCCCATTTACTCTTCTTTCTTGCCTTCTTGTTCTTCTATTTTAATTTTTTTAATCTAGGTGATAAGTTGTTAGGGTTCTAATTTGAACCTATATCATTAAAATTATTTTTTTATCCATTATTAACGGTTAGTAACAATTTTTCTACTTAGAATTTATTGTGAAAGTGTAGTAAAAATATTGTTGATGTATTAATTTTTTTTAATAAAGAAAAAATGCTAAAGAGTACTTCAAGTTTTTATCATATAAAACTTACAAATTGATGTAACAATGAATGTGATTAATAGATTTCAACTATCTTATAAATGCATATTTGAATTATCTTGTCGTAATTCATGACACATCATTTTGTAAGTTCAATGTAATAAAATTTGTAGCTCTAGGAGTACTTTTTTCTTTTTTCTTTGCCCGGAACTTTAATTCACCTACTTTTCTTTTGATATATGCACTTACATTTAGCCATCATTAAAGTAGCAAGTTATTATTGGTAAAAGAAAAAGTAAAATCAATGATAGATTTAATTGAGAACAAGGGAATCAATACCATACCGGAAGCCGTTTCGGTTTAGTAAAAAAAACGAAATATTTCGGTACCGGTTAATACCGGTGTACCGCTTCGGAATTACCGCTAATTATATATATATATATATATATATAATTATTTAAAATGATAAATTTACATCATATATATTTTTATTTTTAGAATACATATATAACCTATTCAATCAATCAATAATAATAATGGTAATCTATGATGAGTCTGGTTAATGTATGCACACATTAACAAATCCGTTTTTGGAAAAATTTTATCAAAAATTGAAAAAGTTGTCAAAACTTTTTCAATTCCCAATAAAATCTTTTCCAAAAATAATATATTATTGTGTGCCCTTAGGACACATGTTAGTAAAATCCATCTATGATTTCAAAACTTAAAAAACCAATAATATATATATATATATATATATGAAAATATGGAACCTTTATTACAATAGGTGAATTTAAGTACATGGATTTTGCTAATGTGTGCCTTAAAGACATACAATAATTAACCATTTTTGAAAATATTTTCTAGGGAATTGAAAAAGTTGTCAATACTTTTTCAATTCTCGAAAAAATGTTTCTAAAAATGGATGGCTTAAGACAAATATTAACCGGACCTTAAGTACATTATTGTGAGAATGGAACAGTGGGAACCATTTACAAGGACTTGAATCAGTTGAGTGAAAGCTTGCCTCATGACCATCTGGCTAAAGCTTTAACCCATATGTCTTTTCACTTGGTCACATGACCATGTGAGGGTAGAGAGTGAAGATAAAGATAAAGTCCTCTCACCTCCCATTTCAATTTAAATTTCCATAAAAAAATTCACGTGGGGTGAAAACCAAAAGGTGAAATGGAAAAAAGAGAAGAGGCTTGACAGATGTGGTGGTGAAAGCAAGACCGAGAAAAAGAAGAAGCAAAAGTAGCAACAATGGTGTTCTGCAGCAACAACGTCTGCTAAATCTGGTTTTACAAAACCCTCTACTTCTTACTCTACTTCTTTTCAACCCTCTTGTTTCCCAAAAATTTGCAAAGAAATCAAAACTTTTGTTTCGCTCTGGTATCCAGTTACCGACCGAAACCCGATATATATCTCGGTATGACCAAAACAGATCTGGTATGGTCGGTATTCAAACCGGTACGAAACATTAGTGTTTTTGTACTAGCTTATGTTTCGGTATGATAAATTTCGGCCGTATCGACCGGTACGGTACTAAATCAACTCTCTTGACTGAGAACTATTAAAAATTTGTCAAAATTTTACTGTTGTAAAAAATATTGTAATAATATTTTTACCTATTTTTACCTCAAAAAAAAAAAAAAATATATATATATATATATCGTAATAATTATTGTGTCGCATTGTTTAAGAACTAGAGACAAAGAATTTCACAAAAAAGGCTTGTGAAATCGGAGGGTTCTTAAAAAATAATATCCGTCCAATTTATAAGCTCATACAGGTACATTCTTTGAAGTCCAAGCTCAGTGAGCTACTCAAAACAAATCCCACAACAAAAGCAACGTCTACATCAACAGCAGCAAAGCCAGGTATCTCCAAAATCTTTCCACCTTTCTATTTCTATTTCTTTCATCACTCACACTCACACACATCAACACTTATGATCAATGCCACAATCCCCCAAACACGATATATTAGCTCAGCTCATTGTCAATAATAATTAAGGTTATGGTCATATATATTACCATAGTATTATTGATGCAAAATGAGATAAGACTACAGATCTGACCACCAAAACACTTACCATACCAATCATATTTGACGATTAGCAATATATTCCTTCCTCCCAAAGCACCCTTAATTGCTTCCCAATCACATATGAAACTTAATTGCCTATATATTCTTCTTTCCATTTCCATTTCCAATTCCAATTCTGTTCAGTTACTAGGCATGCATGCAACATGTAATGGTAGGTTCTTATCAACAACATTTAAAAAATTTGGTGTATTCAACATCATGCATGAACAAACTGCAATGAAATATATAATACCCATAATCCCCTTCCGAGGAAAAACTATATTAATGCAATGAGATAATGATGCATGTTACAAATGAACCCATGATACCCTGGCAAAAAATATTTTGGTCCCCTCTTTCCCGTGTGCCCCAAGAATAATAAAAAAACCTTTTGAACAAAACGAAAAATACCAACAAATCCAATCTAAGCAGAACTAATAGCCCCAAGAATAACAATAATAACCTTAGACAAACCAAAATTAACAACAAAATAAAGCATAAAATCGGTCCAAAGACTCAACAAAAAATACACACAAAACAATCATAAATCTCAAATCCCAATTTTTGCCCATTTAACTCTGTCTTGCTCTCTTTCCCATCTTTGTTGTTCACTATAGTTTAAAGCTTGCCTCCATTTTCCCTACTCTGTTAAACCAGCAATGCTTCAGCAGAAGTACTTTTTCCATTACATTCGATCCTCCCCTACAAATCTTCATAAATTTGCTTCAATTGCTCCATTGCAACTCCTAAGGAGTTCAGATTTTCTTTCATATTGCGAACTAATATGCAGCTTTGATCTAGTCCGTCCGGTTGGCTTCCGCTTCTTTTCCTCTCTGGTCTAGTCTCATCAACTCTCCACACTCAAATTGACTGAGGTATGGTCTTAGGACTCTCTTCTCTGATCTCTCTCTCTCTCTCTGACTCTCTCTATGATATTCAGATTCTCTCTCTCTTCTCTGATATGTCAACTTCTCTCTCTACGACTCCACTTTTGATTTTTTGAGTGAAATGATAATTATCTACTACTCTACCTTTCTCTTTTCATTTTATTAATTTTTGGCACAATATAACTATAAAATATGAAAATAATAAAATATCTTATTATCTTTGGCGCAATAAAATTATAAGATTTTTTTTTTTTTTTTTTTTAATGCTTTGGCCTCGCTAATTTAGACAGCAAGACAGCATTTTAGACATTATAAACGATCTCGAATAGTGCAGCTCGTACCAAGCATTGGTTGTCACATTAAATTGTTGAACTCTTTTATTTATTTATTTATTATATTTTTTTATACAAAATAGAAATTCTACTTTAGCATAATCTAAGTATATATGTTTGTGAAGTTACTTTCTGAAGATTTGAACTTCAGTCCTTACCCCCCACACTCTATAAATACTTAATACTTGTGGAGTGACCACCGTATTAAGGGAAGTGGTGGTGTTAAGCTCCTTATTATGTATTCAATAATAATATTACATTAAGTATGTCATTATGAAAAAAGTATATATGTTATATATATTACTTTTAATAACATATTTTAAACATGCGAATTACATGGAAGATTAATATGTGGAATTTCACATAACATGGAAAACCCCTGACATGGGCAAGTCATTAATATGTGCATTATAGTTTTAGGGGTTTTCCATAATATGGCCAAGTCGCTACACTAAGAGCCACATACTTCATTGAAATTACAATTTTACCCCAAAATTGTAGGAGAGTTATGGAAAACCCCTAAAACCTTGAAATTTTTTGGAAACACATTCCTCATATAGGTAGTGAGTTGTCTAACACCTTCTTCATGCATACTCATGTTTCGAACTCATGTTTTTGACCCATACTTAGGACATGAGATTTCTTAACTTTTCCTTGATCTATGTCTAGTTGTTAAACTCAATGAGTTATAACTAATAGCTGACCAATCATATTTAAAATTCTCATCTATATCATGAAATTCCTTATTTTCTCTAATTGATTGATCCTCCACAAGAGCATGTAGTGCCTATAATATGGCATATATGTGTTTGAGTAAAAACTATTTAGTGCAATGGCATCCTTTGTGGTGCCTTGTGTTTATAGTTCAAACTCCACCTCTCATTCCCATTGTCTACCTATCTAAAAAAAACCATTTGTGTAAGTTAACAATATCCAAATTTACTAAACATTATTACAAAGCTATTGATTTATGGATTACAGATATGATGCAAACAGATATAACAGTGGATCTAATTGTGCATATTGAAGAAGACAATCAAAATCAACAGACATATGAGAGTAAGACTTATGATTCTTTAAGTGCTCTATCTTTATCTCTTGTATGCATGCAGTTAGAGCATCTCGAACATATGTGGCAAATGCAAAATTATCTCTAAATTAGAAAGTAAAACCAAAAAATGTTGCTCCAACAATCTCTCTAAAATGAAAAAAAAAAAAAAAAAAAAAATCTCATTTTATTAGTTAAAAATATCCAAAGTTATCAAACATCATTACAAAGCTATTGATTTATGGATCACAGATATGATGCAGACAGAAGCAGCAAAGGGTCTAAGTGGGCATGTTGAACAAGAAAATCAAAATCAACATCAGAATTGTGAGAGTAAGATTGATGACTCTAATTAAATGCTGTCTTTATCTCTTGTACGTATGCAATTTTAGCATTTCCAATATATGTGGCAAATGTGAAATTCTCTCTAATTTTGGGACTAAAAGCATAAAATATTACTCCAATAGTCTCTTTAAAATGCAAAAAAGAAAAAATAAAAAAAGGCTCATAAACAATCACTTGCTTAGTTTGAAGTGTTACTGTTCATTAGCAATTTAATGAAATAAAAATTTAACACAACCCATTAAAATATTCAATCTATTTTAATGGCTATAAACTCATTTCCCTTTCTCAAATGTCTCTAAACAGAGACAATCAAAACACAAAATACAATTTTGTTATTATAGAACTCATCAAATCATAACAATAAAACAAACCAGGACAACAAAAATTAAAGGGATAGAGAAGAAAATTTAAGTTATCTAACCCAATTGAGCTACATCCACTTGGTGATGAGGAGGAGGCTGAGCGGTAGTGAAGTGGACGAGTGAGGCAAGTCTTGGTTGATTTCTCGGGTTTTGGGCATTTAAAACCAATCTGATCTAATCCCTTCACATTCCGCGTGTGTGCACGTGCGTGTGTGTATGCATACTACACCCAACTGCATAAGATGGAATTTTGAGAAAGTATGATACAAAAGCTTTTTGACTGCAATAAAAATGCAAGAATGAAAGTGTAGGAGAACCTTCAAAATAAGTGTGTAAAGTTGGTACCTTAAAACTAGAAAAGCTAGATCAAAACTGTGTTAGGAAAAGTAAAATAATAGGAGCTGAAGGTTGTGCTAGTATATATACGTGCACTGTATGCTCAACATAGAGTTGAGCATGATAATTACATGAAATCATTAAATTCAACATTCACTCCCCACTGAGGATTAAGCAAGAAACCCACGAAAAGTTGTCCTAAACACTCTAGAAACGTCCTCCTCTCAATTTCCTTCATCAAAATCAAGCTTCTAAGGATATAATTCTCTTATCCCTTCTCTTCTCAGATTCTCTTGTTATCATGTAGTTATGATATGAATAAATCTTTTATTGTTTGAATAGTGTGCTAAGCGTGGTTTAGTTTAGGATGTGAATTTGGATATGTTGATAGTATGTTAGTCTTTATCCTAAATTGAATATATAAATGCATGCTTAAAATGGATATCAATTGATCTTGCATGCTTATGTACTTCCATATATGTGCCTACCTATTTTCAAATGATTTAATTTATTCTTACCCACTCTTGATTTACATGCCTACCCATTTTTATGTGCATTGATTAATATGCTTACCCAATTTCACAGTACATGCTCACATACTTTGATTATGTGTTCATCAATTTCTATATGCCTTGATTGTAGGGAATTTAACTAAAATCCCAACCTGTGAGAAATAAAACAAATAGAGAAAACACACGCCAAAGAAAACAATCACACGTACAAGACAATATTTACATGGTTCGGCAATTTGCCTACGTCTACGGAGTTGCAGGAATTTCACTATTATCAGGGAAAATACAATAGTGCACAAGAACACTCTCAAGAAACCCAATTCCCAAATACACCCTAACTCTCTCACACAACTGCACTTGCTAGTTTATTGGGAATCATTACTATTGCACTCTTTTTGCTGCACCTAATCACATATATATGGATATATATGTTAAGTCGGCTAATGAGGTTCCTATTACAAATAGGATTCGGTCAACTAAGGTGACTTAGACTAACTTGGGCTTGTGGCAATTCAAGCCACACACAAGCCCACTTTAACAAATCTCCACCTTGGCTTGAAATTGATCAAGCTACACTAGCAAACTCCTCCATCACCTCCACCTTAGCCCTTAAGGGCTCACAAGCTGCAAACATCAACCACAATCCTCCATAACACAATCTCTCATCCCTGCAACTCATCCTCCTGTCCTCAAGCTAGAAGGCCAACTGAAACTGCACACAGCTTCAGCTTTTCAATAGTGACACCCTTAGTCAACATGTCTGTAGGGTTCTTAGATCCACAAATCTTCTCAAGTATTACCAGCTTATCTTCAACAAGATAACGAATAAAGTGATATTTTGTTTGTATGTGCTTCGACTTTGAATGAAAAGCTGAATTTTTGGCAAGAAAGATTGCACTCTAACTGTCACTGTGTAGAATGCCCATCTCTTACTTCTTATCCAATTCATCTAAGAAACCATGTAGCCAAATCATCTCATTTCTAGCTTCAGTTGTTGCAACATACTCAGCTTCTATAGTAGACAAAGTGACAATCTTTTGTAGATTTGAAGCCCATGATATAGCTGTACCACCCAGAGTAAAAACAAACTCAATAGTACTCTTTCTACTATCAATATCACCATCAAAATCAGCATCTACATAACTCTGCAGTTTCAAACTTGCACCGGTGAAGTAAAGACATGTATATGATGAACCCTTCAGATATCTCAGAATCCACTTGACTGCTTCCCAATGCTGCTTTCCAGGCCTACTTATGAATCTGCTTACAACTCCCACTACATGTGCAATGTCTGGCCTTGTACACACCATAACATACATCAAACTGCCAATAGCTGAGGCATAGGGCACCTTGCTCATATGGTCCCTTGCTCATATGGTCCCTTTCTTCCTCTATCTTTGGTGACTGTTCTTTACTTAGTTTGAAATGACTACCCAAGGGTGTGCTCATTAGTTTAGCTTCATTCATGTTGAACCTGTTGAGAACTTTCTTCACATACTCTAACTGTGAAAGCTTTAATGTATCATTAGCCTTGTCTCTAATGATTCTCATACCAAGGATTTGCTTTGCAGCTCTCAAATCCTTCATTACAAACTGTTTGGACAATTGCTTCTTCAGATTATTAATCTCCTCAATGTTAGACCCTGCAACAAGCATATCATCCACATACAACAGTAATATGATGTAATAATTGTCAGAAAACTTAACATAGCAATAGTGATCAGCTTCACATCTCTTGAACCAAATTCTATGCATAAAACTGTCAAATTTCTTGTACCACTGTCTTGGAACTTGTTTTAGGCCATATAAGCTCTTTCTCAGTTTGCAAACTAGATTCTCTTGTCCCTGAACAATAAACCTTTCTGGCTGAATCATATAAAGGTCTTCCTCCAAGTCACCATGAAGGAATGCTGTCTTCACATCTAACTGTTCAAGATGTAAGTTTTCTGCAGCCATCATTCCCAGTACCAATCTGATTGTTGACATCTTCACAACTGGAGAAAATATCTCTGTGTAGTCAATGCCCTCCTTCTGCTGGAACCTTTTAACAACTAATCTGGCCTTGTAACATTTGCTACCATCATGCTCATTCTTTATTCTATATACCTACTTGTTGTGCAAAACCTTCTTTCTTACTGGCAATTCAGTCAGTTCCCATGTCTGATTCCCCAACAAGGAATTCATCTTATCCTTCATAGCTAATTCTCACTTGCTTGAATTCTCATCTTGCAAGACTTCATCATAACATTCTGGCTCACCACCATCAGTCAACAAGAGATAATTTAGAGTGGGTGAATAACGCTGTGGAGGTCTAATGTTCCTGAAAGATCTGCGGACTTCAGCTACAAGTGTACTTAGATCTACCTGTGAATTTACATTCTCCTTATCTTCTTCACCCCTTTTTTGGACAGTATCTTCAGTCAATTTATCTAAGTTGACAAACTCAGATTTCTTTTGATCTATCTCTGTAACATTTGACACTACAGTTGACCTGTCCTTGTACATAACTTGTTCATTAAATATCACATTTCTACTTCTGGTGATTTTCCTGTTTTGTTCATCCCAAAACCTATAGCCAAATTTCTCATCACCATAGCTAATAAAAAAACATATTTTAGACTTTGCATCAAGTTTACTACGAGCATCAGAATCAATATGAACATAAGAAACACAACCAAAAACTTTTAAATGTGAAAACTTTACCTCTTTACCACTCCAAACCTCCTCAGAAAGTCTGAACTCCATGGGAATTGATGATCCTCGGTTTATCAAGTAAGTTGCAGTGCTAACAACATCAGCCCAAAAAGTTTTTGGTAGTCCAACGTGCAACCTCATACTCCTAGCACGCTCATTGAGAGTTCTGTTCATGTGCTCAGCCACACCATTCTGCTGTGGTGTCCCAAGAATGGTCTTCTCCATCCTAATTCCCTATGCAGTACAATGCTCACTGAACCCTCCATCTATGTACTCTCCTCCATTATCTGACCTCAAACATTTTACTTTCAAACCTGTTTCTGTCTCAACCATGGCCTTCCACTTCTTAAAAGTTTCAAATACATCAGATTTATTTTTCAGAAAATAAACTCATACCTTTCTGCTTGAGTCATCAATGAAAGTGATGTAGTACCTTAAACCTCCAAGGGATGCAACCGGAGAAGGCCCCCACAAATCAGTGTGTACTAACTCCAATTTTTCAGCCTTCGGTGTCCTACCAATTTTCAAGAAGCTCACTTTTTTCTGATTTCTTAAACCCTAGACCCTAAACCCTAAACCATAAACCCTAAACCATAAACCCTAAACTCTAAAACCCTAAACCCTACCAAGTCTGCGATGCCATAGGCTTGTATCAGTACTTGCATCAGCAACTGCAATTGTGTCTCTTGGACTTGAGGTCATGTACAGAGTACCAGTTTTCTTTCCACGAGCCAATACCCTAGCTTCATTTGTAACCTTCCAAGTACCACCAACAAATAGTATTGCATGCCCTTTATTATTAAGTTGTCCAACAGAAATCAGATTTCTCCTTAAGTCAGGAATATGTCGAACCTTCTTCAGTAACCAAACAGATCCATTAGGCAACAATATCCGGACGTCTCCCATACCTACAACATCTAAGGCTGAACCATCAGCCAAATACACCTTACCAAAATCACCTGCAACATCATTCTGTATGATTTCTTGGTGTGGAGTGGTATGAAACGAAGCTCTTGAATCCAAAACCCAATCATCAAGTGGATTATCTACTGCAAGAAGTAATGCATCCTGTACCTCTCCTGTTACAGCATTAGCAAAATCATCTGCATTCTTCTTCTTAGGACTTTTGCATTGATTCCTAAAGTGACTTATTTTCCCACAATTCCAGCATTGTACTTGTTGGCCTGATCTAGATTTGCTTCTGTTCCGATTAGAATTTCTGGATTTTGATCTGCCCCGATTTGAATTTCTGTCATTACCTCTGCCTATTGCCTCAAGGTTTAAGGCAGAACCAGATCCTGAGGTTTCGCCTGCATATTTTCTGCGAATCTCCTCAGCCAGAATTAAATCTCGTATGTCATTGTACTTCAGCTTTTCTTTTCCTATAGAATTGCTTACTGCCATTCTCATTACCTCCTAACTGTTTGGCAAAGAAGCCAAAACGATCAGAGCACGAATCTCATCATCAAAATCAATTTCTATAGACGACAATTGATTTGTGATAGTATTAAATTCGTTCAGATGTTGTGCTACAGAAGCATTCTCTGCCATCTTCAAATTGAACAATTTCTTTATCAGATGCACCTTATTGTTTGTGGACGGCTTTTCATACATACCGGACAAAGCCTTCATCAGATCTGCTGTGGTCTTCCCCTTTACAATATTGTGTGCAACAGACCTAGACAGAGTTAACCTAATAACTCCCAATACCTGTCTATCAAGAAGAGCCCATTCCTCAGCCTTCATAGCCTCAGGTTTTTCCACTAGAAGCGGTAGATGCAATTTCCTCCCATAAAGGTAATCCTCGATTTGCATCCTCCAAAATCCAAAGTTTGTGCCATCGAACTTTTCTATTCCAGACGCCTTTCCAGCTTCCTCTGCCATTGCTCCCACTCAAACCTAACCCTAGGCTCTGATACCAGTTGTAGGGAATTTAACTAAAATCCCAACCTGTGAGAAACAAAACAAATAAAGAAAACACATGTCAAAGAAAATAATCACATGCACAAGACAATATTTACGTGGTTCGGCAATTTGTCTACGTCCATGGAATTGCAGAGATTTCACTATTATCAGGGAAAATACAATAGTGCACAAGAATCCTCTCAAGAAACCAAATTCCTAATTACACCCTAACTCTCTCACACGGTTGCACCTGCTAGGTTATTGGGAATCATTACTATTGCACTCTTTTTGTTGCACCTAATCACATATATATAGATATATATGTTAAGTCGGCTAATGAGGTTCCTATTACAAATAGGATTCGGTCAACTAAGGTGACTTAGACTGACTTGGGCTTGTGGCAATTCAAGCCACACACGGGCCCACTTTTACATTGATATGTGCTTACCCTTTGTTTGGATGCCATGGTTTATTTTACTAGTTCTCGCATGTACGAATAATGTTCATATGGATATAACCATGAAATTTCATTAGATCTATGCATGCGATATTTGATTTTGGCCATATATTTGATTTTCCATTTGGTTCCATGCATGTAATAAGATAGTGACTAGTCATGTTAGACATATATTGATGAGATTGATGAAGGTTCATTTGTTAGTATCCATGACCCCGCAATAAATAAACTCTAAAAGGCATTGTTTAAAATGATTGTCATAGTTGTGATTAGTAAGGGTCTGTCCCCACATAGCACACTGTCACACTCTTATCAATCATAACTCATCTTGTTGCAAGTTATGACACAAAATTGTACCAAATTTGGTATCCCTGACATTATTACAAATTAGGTGGAGCCGCCACTGCTCTCATCTTATTTTTTTTGGTGTACAAGTAAGACCATATAAATATCTATTTCTTTCAAGAACGTATGTATTACTTTAAAGTCAATTTTAATATTCGTTATTATTATTTGATTTCAACCATGAACTTACCTATGGTTTCCAAGCCTATGAATTTTATTTACGAATAGTTATTTTTTGCTTGATACAACTAGTTCATATCATTGTTTAGCTGTCCAGCTCACTACTTTCTTTTGATAAAGTTATTTTTTGGTAGAATAGTTTTGACTTTTAAGCGAGACCTTAAACTTTTTTAGAATGAGTGAGAAGTTACGCCTTGTATGAAAAGCTTTAAAAATTTTGCAGTCAGTGGCTCATATAACTGGGTTTATGGCATCACATCACCAAAATTTTATAGTTTATGTTCTGCTTAAAGTTCCAGGCCAAACAACATCTCAGTACCTTTGCCTCTATCGAGCAGCCTTTGAAGGTAATTGGCAAGATGCTAAGAAAATACTTAAGGATGATCCAGATGCCATTCGATATTCCTTTACACAAACGAAGGAGTCAGTTCTTCACATTGCATTCGCATCAAAACACATGGCTTTTGTAAAAGAACTGGTGCAATTTTTGTCTGACGGCGGCTTAGAACTGAGAAACCAAGAAGGAGAAACAGCCCTTTGCTTTGCTGCGAAATCAGGAATTGTGGCAATTGCTAAGGAGATGGTGAAAAAGAACAATAGACTCCCATTAGTCCGCAGTAAAGAAGATAGGACACCACTTCACAAAGCAGCTTTGCTCGGACTTAGAGACATGGTGTCTTATCTATTCACTGTGACTTCTTTTGAAGGTTTGAGTCCTGATGAACACTTGGAGATCCTTGTGGCTACTATTACAAATGATATGTATGGTATGTCCCACATCAATAATTGTGAGTTTGAGGCAATTAATTGAAAATGCCATTTCATCATTTGATGTCCTTACAGAAAATTTTGATTGGGCATGAAAACTTTGGCAATGCTCAATGTATTATTTTTATGGACAGATATAGCACTCGAAATTCTGAAAAAAGGTCAATTACTAGCAACTGTAGACTACAAAAAGTATATTGCAGCACTGCATGAGTTGGCCAGAAAACCTATTGCAAATGGCAGCAAAAGTCAGCTATCATTTTGGAAAAGATGCGTAAACTGTTAGTCTGACTCAAACCCAATTTCATTCTTTGTTTAGATATAACGTTTTCCAAGTAGGTCTTTATGTTTCATTAAACACAATATTGACAACTTTACTCAAATCAACTTGAATGAGAAGTAGCTTGTTCTCATTAAATTTTAGATGATATTTACTTCCTAAACCATCAGAAATTCTCATGAGGTAGACTTTTTTTTTTATTTTTTATTTATTTATTTTTTTTTTATTTGAACTATCTTGCCCGTTGTAATACTTGTACCTGTTTCCTTTACAGACATATAAGAGCATTTTAATATAGCCCTTTTTTTTTTTCTTTTTCTTTTTTTTTTTTAATTTTATTTTGGAAGGTGGTGGAAGGCAGCATTTATAGATCTTTTTTCTTTTTAAAGATTTTTTTTTCATTTTTTTTTATATTTTAAAATAAGTTAGTCATCCAATGAGCACAACTAACCAAAAAAAAACCACTAGACTTGAAATTGTTAATCTCATTGTGCTTTGAATTTATATTAAATTTCAAAAAAAAAAAAAAAATATATATATATATATATATATATATATATATTTTGAGCCACAAGACTCTTGGTTGATTAATCATTTGTCATTTTCTTTTCAAATTTTTCAATATTATTTACCTTTTTTTTCCAATAGTTGCAACAAAAAATTAAGGATTTGAACCTTAGATATTATGGACATCCTAGAAAGTATCTATTAATTGAGCTACATGACTCTTGACTTTCATTATAACTAGCTCATAAACCTATGTATATAAATGAGATATATTTATAAATATGCATAACTTACTTAATGCACATTAAAATTTTACTAAGTTGATATATAATTATATAATGTTTCTTTATTTGAAAATATAAAATAGCTAGAAACAAAATAAATATAATTTTATTTGAAACAAATGAAAAAAAAATCATTTAAATTGCTATCCATGAAATTTTCAATTTTAGTTTGTCCAACCACTTATCATAATAATAATAATAATAATATAAGAAAAATAAATCAATGATCATGATTTTTTTAAAGTTTATTAATTTTAATTCTATGGTTTTCTCACTTAAAAACTCATTTAGAACAAAAAATGAAGAAAATTAAATTTGGCTCCTTGATTTTTGTAGTGTAGTTAAAAGCTACACCAAAATTAAGGAAGTTAAATGAGACATGTGACATAAAATTAGATTCCAACTTGAGATCTAATATGAATGTTAGAATCATATACCCAAGGTTTCTATGCATTGGAAGTTAAAAAAAATAAATAGATTGGTATAAGAATAATGAGGGAAGTATATGTAATAAGATCATGTGAGAGTTTCTTTAGGTTATATGTGAGATTTTATGATGGTAGGAATTCAGAAAATAAATGTATTTGGAATTAGGGGTTGAATGGTATACTATATATATATATATATATATTTATATATATACCCATTCATATGTCAAGTTCAAAGCAAGGGTTAGAGGAGAGAAATATAAATATCAAAGTGTTCTCTTACTCTTTTCTCTCCACTCTCTCTCTTATGGCCTGTTTAGATTGAAGGGAAAGGGAGGGGGAGCAACAATTAACTCTACTTTACTTTTCCTCATTCAATTAAAGTGGGCCATTAGTGTACTTTGTGAGTGTTAGTCACCTTCTTTGATTATTGTGGGAGTGTTTTGGATTGCAAATGAGGAAAGTTCACCAATATTTGTCCCAGCACTGTGTTCTTAGATTATATAATTAATATTTCTTTTTGACCAAATGATTTTTGAATTGATTTTTTCTCCCAATTTCCAGGGTTCAAAGGTGTCCGGAGCAACAAAGCTTCTATGCGGGCATTAGTCCATAAATTGGTTGTACTCGTCTCCAAGGTTCAACTATTCGAAGACAGAGAGTACTTGGCCACTGATGGCGGCAATATAATTTATGATGCTGCAAAATTTGGGAATAGTGAATTTCTTAACATACTTCTCCGCTTCTATCCTAATATCATATGGACAACAGACAAAGACGGTCGAAGTTTATTTCACATTGCTGTTATAAATCGGCAAGAAAGTGTCTTCAATCTATTATATGAGACAGTTGCTGCCAAGGAAATAATTCTAACCTATGTTATGGAGGGTAAAAATGAGAACGTCATGCACTTAGCTGGATATTTGGCTCCGTTAAATCGACTAAATATCGTATCAGGAGCAGCTCTTCAAATGCAACGGGAGTTGTTGTGGTTTAAGGTGGGTGTTAGTATGTATTATTTCAGTTTCCTTTTCTTGTGCATGTTTACACTTGCGAATTTACACCTCCAAAACTGTAGGGGCTAGAAATGATTGTGCTGCCTTCATTCCAGAAGATAAGGAACTCTGATAACCTATCACCTTGGGATTTATTTACAAAGGAACATGAAAATCTACGGAGAGATGGTGAAAAGTGGATGAAGGATACAGCTAACTATTGCATGCTTTCGGCAACACTGATTATCACTGTGGTTTTTGCTGCAGCTTTCACCGTACCGGGTGGTAGCAATCAAGAGACAGGCACTCCTATTCTTATGAAAAGTATTTGGTTTAGGTTGTTTTTCTTTTTTGATGCAATAGCACTGTTATCGTCTTCGACTTCAGCAATGGTGTTCTTGTCAATTCTCACATCACGTTTCACGCCAATGGATTTCCTCGTGTCATTACCATCAAAGTTGGTGTGGGGACTCACCGCACTCTTCATCTCTACAGTAGGCGTGGTGGTAGCCTTCAGTGCAACCTGCTTTTTGGTCGCTAAAAGTGAAACGCCGTCGCCGTGGCCTCCTATGGTTATTGTTACAATTGTTACGGCTTTTGTCCCAATTATTGCGTGCGTTTTGCAACATTATAAACTTTGGGCTGATATCTATGCTCTGCATACTGGTCTGGGTTTCTTTTTAAGCCAAGTAAACATAGAGTCTTCTGATGGACAATGATACCAATTGGGAACTGTTTGTCGTTGTCTAAGGAATTCAAAGTGTCGACTTTTTAATGTTTCAAGAGCACCATAATTCGGTACATGACAATAAATTTGTGTCTTGCAATTGTATTCTAATAATCTTAATTAGACTACATCAGTCTTTATTATTATTATTCATCATGATTAAATTTCATTTGTATTTGTCCCCCTAAGCATTTCAGTCGTAGTAAGTGAAATTAAAGGTTTTAGGGAATAAGGATTGTGTGAATGTTTTTCATCAACAAATGTGGGACCCAATCAGAATTTATCTGAAATCTTTCTTCGAAGAACCTTCATTGTGTTGGTCCTTCATGTGTTTAAAGATGTTGGTTCTCAAAGTTATCACAAGGTTTCATTCAATTGTGATCTCTCCAGCTTGGAGGACAACCGTCTTAAGTGTTTCAACATGAGTGAAGGATGATCGTTTGGTTCTAGCATAACTGGAGGTTTTAGGTATTGAAGATGATGAAAGCCTCTTCTTAGGTGTCATAAGAGAGGAGTCTTTAGCAAGAGAGAAGAAGAAAAACAACTTGTGAGTTTTTCTTTGAGCAAATTACTCTGACCTCCCGTGAGGTTCACAAAATTACACGCCTTTAAATGTTATAGGAGATGAAAATCCCACCCAAAGGTTTTATAAATGCAAAAAATAAGTTTATCTCCTCTCACATTTACTTTCCTAATGGAATATTCTATTGCATGAGAGTGTCAATGTGAGAGAGACTGCAATTATCAGTTGCATTATAAAACTTCAAAGGTGGGAGTGTCATTTAGTGAAGCATTTGGGGATGTGTATCATTTCGTGAAACCTCAATAAAGGTTGGAGTAACCACCGCGCACCCTTGGTGTAGTGGTCACTCTACAAGTATAAGTGTTTGTGGAGTGTAGGGGGTAAGGGTCGGGGTTCAAGTCTCTAGGAGGGAATTTTACACACATATACACTTAGATTAGGTTAGAGTAGAAATTCTATCTTGTATAAAAAAAAAAATGAAGGTTGGAGTAATTTTCCCTTTTTCTTTTAAGGGTGAGTTGAATAATAGAATAGAATAGAGCATCTTTTTTTTTTTTGATAAGTAGAGTAGAATAGAGCATCCTGAAGGATAAAATACAAAAACATTCCCTAAAGTTTGGATTAATGTCATGTGCTACCAAAACATTTCAAAAAACTTTCCTTTTTTGATTTTAAATAATTAAAAAGATTAATTTTTTGGAAACCATTCCTATACTATTTCCCAAAAGCCAAGATACTTCAAGCAGATAGCAAATGAAAATGAAAAGTTACATCTTGCGTTAAGACAAAGGTTGAACTTAACATGTAATTGCAAATATCTGCAGTGTTTGAGGGACTTTCTCCATGGACGTTGGAGCCTTGAATTCGACACTTTCTATGTAAGATGTAGCTAATTGAGCAACTGACCGAGCAAAAGAGGTCAGAGGTCAGAGGCCGAGGTTACAATCAAAGGTTTCTTGTCCTCTTCTGCATTTTGGTTAATCTGTGTGTACATATATTACATTGAAGCAGAAGTTGAATTTGACTTTAGGCTTGAGATTTGGAGTAGAATTTGCTAAAATGATCAACTTGAGAAAGTATAGCATATATCACACAGCATTTCATGTCACAGACTCACAGAGTAAAGATAGACACGCCAGAGTATAGAGAAAACAATGCGAAACTATAATGTAAGAAATGAGCAAAAGATGTGGCACATACACACATATATAAGAAAGAAGCAAAAGTGAATGTCAAATTATGAGATTAGACAGAAGAAAAACTAAGGCACTGCTGTTTTCGATTAAGTATTCATTTAGAGGCCTTAACAGAACACATGGAAGATGAGAGTAATGTAATTCAACACCAGCATAATTTTCCCCCTGCCACAATGTCCATACCTTTTACTTCTCATCTCAGATTTAAACATAATTGCATATGTGTCAGTTTGAATAGTCTTGATTAAGACATAAGCCTTCCAAGAGTATATATAAGGCTCTATTATGATAATTGCTAACTTTCATTCAAGTTTAAAGCACAAGTTCTCCAGTAATATTCTCCGAAATAAGTATGGAAAAATGTAAAGTAACAACAACTCTAAACAACAAATTGTATCTAGATACACGAGATATCTTGGCTCATTTTACTCTTCCAAACCTTCCATCTTTAATCTCTCTTGTTTTATCTTCTCCTTTTCTAATACGATTTACAAGAATCAGCCTCTCCAAAATAAAAAAGAATTTGGGGGTATGGCTACACACCTATCAGCACTAGGTACGTCCTTTTTAGATATGATTTAATTTCCAATTCTTTTACCCCCACAAGCTAAGCTGTCACTATTTTAAACACCTGAGCAAACAGAAATATGGAAAGGTAAAAGGTTTTAAGATTTGACTGGGGTTCACAATAATTAATTACAATATAAATAGAATAAATTTGTAAAAAAATTAGCCATGGTTACCGAAACTATATCTATAGAAGTTTAAACAATCTTTAAACATACTTTCCCAACTCCTACGAGAAAAATATGGAACCTCATGAAACGGAGCTCACTTCCCTTAGGTGCTAAAACCTACTTATTGAGATTTGAGATTAAAAAATAAAAGGACAATAATAGTAAATCATAAATAAGCAAACTAAAAGTAGAAGTGTAATTAATCTTTGCACTACAACAAAGCACAGTTGCATAAACAAACAAAAGAATTCCAAAGTTTCACATTGTACGAGACAAAGATATAACAACAACAACAACAAAACAATAGTACAAGATTTAATCTAAAGCAACATAAAAAGAGCAAATCGTAACTTACAAAATCAAAAGCACTCCTTATTTCATAAAGCAGTAAATTCGTATGCAAAATAACACTTTCTAAATCACATATAAATTATGAAAAGAACGAACCAAAAAAGTCAAAAACCATTAATAAACATACTTACTGAGGTCGGCAGTGAAGGAGTCGAAGCAAAGCTTTCTCAGGGCTGTGAAGAAAGGGTCACCGCAAAAAGGCAACAGTTTTAGTTTGATTACTTGATAAACCTAGAAAATATTATCCCCCTTTTCTTTTTTTTTTTCTAATTTAAGTTCAGTCCACTATTGAACACTGACAAATACATTTCCTGATTTCCACTTAATTATAACAATATGTTTAATTAAAAAAACGATATATATATATATATATAATAAAATATGTTCTCAAAAAAACAATACCATGACATAGTTCTCTCTTTCATGCAGTACTCCCTGCACTGGACGCAAGTCAAGCCTGAGAGTATTTACTATTACTCCAAAAATCATGCTCTTTCTCTCTAAACTACAAATATTGTAATTTTGCTTAATTTGGGTTCTGAAATTTTCAAATTGACCTAAAATATTCAAATTTCAGCTTACTTTCCTTTGCCACCCATTGAAATCATCAATTTTTTTTTTTTCAAATCTCATTTGTGGAATGCTGAGATTACCATGAAAAACGGGTTTTAGAGGGATCAAAGAGGGATAAAAATGAAAAGGGAATCAAAGGGTTTGAAGTAATGGTGTTTTACCTCTATACTCACATTTTAGTTAGTTAACGACCAAAATAACTCAAATGACCAATTTAGAATTGAATGCATTTTAGCCTATTTTGTTTCTTTTGCAAAGGTTTCATGCTCCAATGATATGGTCATTGACTCTAACTTTACGGATTGCTTAAATCCACAATCCCCATGTATATATTTTTTTAATCATCATCATCATCATCATCATTATTGTTATTATTAATATTATTATAGTGATGCAATGGAAGATAATCAAATCCTAAGACCTCTAGCATTGGATAAATCCCATTTCTTCCAAAAGAGTTTGAAGACTTGTGCACATTTTAATTGAGAACTTTCTTTTACAATTTTCTGTGTCAAATTTGTCTAAAATATGCCTAGATTCAGCGAGAGCTTCCTTATAATATTTTGCGCTCCTTGTATAGGGCCATATGCTTCATGTGAGAATAGTTGCAGCCTAAATTGGTTATCAGTGTGACAAATTCTTTTAATGAAAAATGAAAATTTCTGATTGTGTATCTCCAAACTGACGATCTTTCTCATATGTTCAGATACCACGCAATTGAGAAAGAAAAATACGACTATAAAAATGCTTACACCAGTATGATTTCTCCAACATGAACAACCAGAATCTAATAAACTAATTAAATGTCTGAGAGCATACCTCAATGTCAGCCATGTTTGAACATACAGATGCTACCAACAATTTCCGTACAAAAAGTTCTGGCTTCATTCCCGGCTAATCATCTCTTCCAACCACAAAACAGCTTCATATTGCCTGCCCACGGAGCAAAGACCCGTGATAATTATATTATAATTATCATCACTAGGCCAGTGTGATTTGATTAACATATCCTGAAAATCTTGACCTGCTTCAAATATCTCCTTTCATGACATAAAATATCGATTAAAATGCTGTTAGTTTCCTTGTCTGCATTGCAACCCAACTTCTTAGCCATATCCTTCCAATACCCTACAGTAAGGACCGCTTTCCTCTCATTACACAATCCTATCAGCACAATAGTATATGCCCTAACATTTGGTACACAATGTCCCCCAATTTCTTCTTCAATTACCTTCACTGCTGCATCAACATTCCCTCCCCCACACAATGCTGCAACCTTGGCTTCATAAGTTATGTTGGCCTAAATCTTCTTCCTTGCATTCGAATGATAACTTTGTTAGCCTCACTAATCTTACCTTCATTGTAAAGATCAAGAACCATAGCACTACAACTAACCGAACTGAGAATCCCACCTCTGATCAAAGCTTCATTAATCAAGCGCTTGGTGCCTTCTATATCTTCACCAGTACTACACTGAATGAGATAAAGATGCTGGAAACATCGTTTAGGAGCCTTCAGCCCCTTCCTTAAAATTTACCAAGAGATTACACAGCCCTTTCAACTTGCCGATTATCACATAAAGCATATAACAAGGCTCTATAGACTACAATATCCACACCGCTACCCTTCTGAGAGATCCTCCAAAGCATTGAATACAACAAATGGGTGGCCTCATTCAACCTCCCATCTTCACACAAACCTTTCATTAGAATCCGATAGCTTTCCTTCTTTGGATAGCAAAATTGATAATTCATCTCTAGGAAGACTTGCAATGCAAGATCAGAACAACCCCCCTGGCACAGAGCATCCATGAGCAAGTTCAAGAACTGAATCTGAGACTTCACTTCCCACCCATAAGAGCTCTATAAGAACAAGGGTTGAGTGGCTTCAAGCTCAGATTCATTGACCAATATCTGCAACAGGGTATTGAAAGATTCTGTCCTATTCACGCGGTTGAACTGAGGATTGCTTTTAAAAGAGAGACTGCTTCATCTAGCAGTCCAGCTACCGCATAGATTTTGATAGCATTAACAAAGACTGAACCTTTGCATTCACACAAATCTTCTTTCATCTCACAAATCTGTCCTGCATTTCCTAGGATGCCAATAATGGTGGCATAGACTGGACCATTTTGACCGTAATTGGGTTACTTATATTTGGCTTCCTTGAATATTTGGAGTGCTGTTAATGGTTTTTTCAGGTTCTGCATAATTTGAGAAGGGTGTGTCAGTGTCAAAAGTCTTGGCCATCTCACAATCATGGCATTTTAATATCTAGTCAATCATACCTCCAACATCTGCAACATCACTGAAACAGTAAGTCCTGAAAGATAAGCAAATAACTCAGCACAGAACAGCAAATTTATTAATCTGCATGAACACATGATATATAAAAAATCCAAAACTCAAAGTGAATGTTGGGCATGTATTGTGTGTAGGCTTATGATTGCATTCTTTGTGAAAACAAATAATAAGAATTCCTTGCATGAGTTCAATCATGTTGAATTTTTATATTTCTTTGGCATAATATAGAAAAATTAACGTGCAGAGCCTTTGCATCTTTATATATAGGACAAAACAAAATAACATGGTGACTCTAATAAGATTACCTGAACTTCTACAAATATGTGTCAGACAGAGATCTTGTTAGTACATACAATATAAAAGACAAGCAATAACCGATGTCAATTTAATTTATGGTTTAGTTTTATCAACCCTTTATAGTAAGTTCAGTAAAACAGAATGAATATCACAACTAGACCACCATTACCCACTGGCAACTTTTTTTTTTGGACCTGTTTTCTCATGAATTTTTACAAGATTAGACAATACACTAGTCAGCCCCCCCAGCAATAAAATATTCATTTCGAAGCCCTTAACAGAACATAGAATGATCAGGACTCAAGAGGGTAATGTAATACAACACCAACACTCTTTTATCAGTTGGCTTTCTTTTCAGGACAGATTGCTTATTGGCTTCTTAATAAATGGGATATGAGGGTGATATCTCGTGTGCTTATTCTATAAAAACTTTACTGAAACTTGTGATCATTTTTTCCGTCGGGTATTCTCTCACTCCTAGAATTTGGTGCAATCATATGCATTTGTTCACAGTTCACAAATTAGTGTGTTCATGGCATGAAGTTCTTAAGTGGGGGTAATAATATAGTTGTCAAATCGTGAATCGTATTGTGAATCGTTTTTTTATTTTATGTATCGTGAATCGTAAGATACATTAACACTATATAAAATTTATAAAACATTATACTTATACATATATTTATTATAAAATTGAAACATATGCAAATAATGACTACTTTAATTATCACTTATGTTATAGTATTTGACTAAGCTAACCAAATAAACCAAATAGAAATATATTTTTAACATCCATATCCAAAATATAAAAATATTCATATCCAAATTCATTAGAGTTCAAAGTTACTACATATTATATTAGTCAAAATACTTTTTTTTCCTAATCATCTTCATCACTGCCTAATCAAAATCATCTCTATAGTCCAAGTCAATGAAGTTATCATCTTTATCTTCTTGCAAAATCGTTTCATCATTGGCATCTTCTTGTACATCTTCTTCATCATCTCCAACATCCACTATCTCTTTTGGTTCTTCAACTTCAATAACTTTTTCTTTACTTTTCTTTTTGGCATTCAAATTTCTTGGACCTATAAAAATAATAACAAAAAATAAATATTGTCAAAATTAGCATTTTATTCATAATATAGAAAAGAAAATTTCAATTTAATATAAATTTATACCTCTCTTTCTTTTTCTACTACATCCTTCCTCATTAACTTCAAAGCATTCATGAATGTCCATCCATGAAGTATCTTCTGGCAAGCAAGGTTCTTCCTTTTCGGTAATCCATTCATCATCGGATTCCATATCTGATAGACAAATTGGATCATATGAGGCACCATTCTCTTCTCTCTTTATTTGTCTCAACTCCAAATTAATATTATAGTTTACAAACACCAAAGCATTCACTCTTTGTTACTCAAGACGATTTCATTTTTTAGTGTGTACATGATCAAAAGTACTCCAATTTCTTTCACATCCCGTTGCACTACAAGTTAGGCTTAAGACACGTATAGCTAAGTTTTGAAGCTCTTTGCAATGTACTCCATAAATTTCCCACCACAATGCTATATTACCAACAAAAGAAATTGTAAAGGGCTACAATATAATTACGATAACAACAAATAAAAAGCTACATTAAGATGATGATGATAATCAATAATAATGATAATAACAATAGCACATACCTGGCTACTTCTTTGTTCTTGTAAGTATAGCCATTTCTTTTCCAAACAAACCCTCAGCTTTATCAAATTTCTCCAATTGTAGATCAATCCTACACCTCTCCAAAGTTGTAGGACACATCCTTTCAATCACTTCATAAAGTCCAACTCTCACTTCTTCATTTGTAACAAAGTTGGGATCGTAATGAAACCTATCACAGTTTTATATCTTATAAATAAAAATGCATACAAAATATAAAGATAAAGATTAAAATATATAACAATTCAAATAATGAACTTACTTAGGATTGAGAAAATAAGCTGCTGCATGTAAAGGCCTATGAAGCTGAAGCTCCCATCTAGTTTCAATAATTCTCAATATAGGTCTATATCTCCTTTGCACATCATTAAATTTTTTCCGGATTTGCTCTTTTGCTCTTTTGCACATCATTGCTGGTTTTGCATCACCATCTACAAGCCTTAAAACTTTTACTAAAGGGATCACACATTTCAAGCAAAATTTAATAGCAAGCCAAAACTTTGGATCACTCAAGACAATTAATTGGACGTTAATGCCATCACTTTTCTTTGCATAGGGACTCTTAGCCCATTCCTCAGATGCAAACATAGACCTTAATCCAATCTTTTGTTGATATATACTCTTCAAAGTTAAGTAGGCAGTGGCAAATCTTGTGACACCTTGTCTTGCCAATTCCCTCCCTTTTGTATATTTTCTTATCAAATCAAGCACCCAAATATGACGGTAAATAAAAACAGTGATCTTCTTTGCTTTTTTTTTTTTTTTTTTATAGTATTTGCATGCACAGGCAAATCACCAATGTCATGAAGCATCAAATCAATACAATGGGCAACACAAGGATTCCAAAAGATCTTACGTCTATTTTCCATTAATTTTTCACCAGTTGAAACATAAGCCGAAGCACTATCTGTCAGTACTTGTACCACATTCTCCTCTCCAATTTCTTGTACCAAAGAATCAAGCAATTGAAATAAATTTTCAGCATTCTTGGAAATATTGGAGGTGTCAATAGATTTAAATAGTGTTCGCTGCAATAATATCTACAGTGTATTTTGTTGTATTGAGCTTATCAATAATATCTCATCTGATTCATCAAAAACAGAAATTGAATAAACAAACAAATGTTTTCCAAGTTTCACTCTGTAACATCACAAAATACAAATAAAAATAAATAAAGATATTGACAACTTAATCTAAAGCGAAATAAAAACTAAAAAGAGCAAATTATAAGCTACACAATCAAAAGCACTGCTCATTTCGTAAAGCGTTAATAAATCAACTAGAAGGTCTTAGACTTATAATTCTTTACAGCTTAGCTATTGCTAAAACTCAAATTTGAAATTTCTAGAAGGGTTTGGCCCTAACTATGCCCAATTATTCCAGCAATCTTCAAGTTAAATTTAACACAACTGTTTAAATATTTGTCCTTTCATGGAATGAAGATGAGGAATCAAACTCAACAATTTAACAAGATATCAATTTCGTCATGTTTTTAATAGCCGAACCTATAATGTCGGCTTTTCAAATTTCTCTACCTGGGCCAAAATAAGGTGGCGAATGAAGTCACAGTTGGGTCTAAGAATCAACTGTTCTTTCCAAATCCTCTAAATTACACTCTGATTAATGTTCATCAAAAGCTCAGAGTTATGTTCATTATCCAGGTCCAACCAAAAAAGAATTATGTTCATTATCCAGTTCCAAAAAAGTTTTTCAAGTTTCAACCGCAATCTCCTCAATATCTACATTTCATCAAAGCAAGCAAGTAGCAATGCCCCACACTGATGGACCAGACTCATTTTCTCCATTGTCTCCACTGTGACGGCATAACCCATACGGGTACAAATGCGTTGAACAAACACCTAGCAAAATTTTTTTACTATGATTTTTTTATTTATTCCGGATACAGTGGTGACACATCTTGAACACTGGAGTAAGAAAAGAGAGAGAGGGAGAAAAAGAAAACAATGAATCTTCGAATTCGGCAAGCACTCTACTGTTGACTGTGACCTCCATGCGGGTAGTCTGGTGAAAATAACTTAATACTACGTTTCCACAAAATTAATTTATAGCAAATTAGTACTCTTTCAAAAATATTTAACAATGTACTCGAGTTTCACAAAATTAAATTCTAAATAGTATACCTGAAATTTGTGTAATTAAAAAAGTAATTAGATATTCACTATTACGGAAATTAAGTACTTCTTTATAGTACTCGATCTTACTATAGTTAAATACATTTTCTTTTCCTTTTCTTTTTTTTTCTTTTTTCTGGTACAAAACTTTTAAAAGTACAGAAAATGGTGTGGTCTCAAATACTTAATATGAAAGTTTTATTTTAGGCCTTGTTGAATAAATATATACTTTACTAGATGTCATGTAGACACATACCTTTGGTGGAGCAGATCACCAAATTGCCGGATCTTTCACTTTGCTTGCTTTACGAACTCCTCACGATCTCCTTTGTAGAACACCTCCAAGTCGCAGGAAAGGCTACTAGAGTCTCTCCTAATTTCCACGCTCCAAATTCTAAGGAACAGTAGATGATGTCCTAGAGAGACGGCTTATTTTGAGAGAGCACTCAAAACTATACGTATGTTTTCTCACTGTATCTAACCACTATCTGACTGATGTAGGAGTATTTAAATACTAGTAGAGATTCACTTACTATCAGATATATGTGATCCCTAAAAGATCTCATCTTTTAAATTTAAATGACTCCACTACTGATATTGATAACTCATATCAATATCTGTTAAGTTCAAATTTAAACTCACTTATCAGATAACCCATGTGGACGATCCATGGGCCATGGTTTATGGGTTGGACCAAAACCAGCCCAATTTCTAACATCTCCCACTCATCCACACTAGGTACTACAGTCAGAACTAGCTCCTCTCAATCTTTTGTCCAATCCTCTCTTTATACAGAAAAATGGAGTGTGCGACTTGACGAGAAGGTGTAGGGTAGGAGTACTATATTAAGTCACCATCTAAACTAACATAGTACATCACTCATTGTATCTCGTCTATGCCCCAGATTATTTGATCACACCCGATCAAGTTTCTTTAATCCCTCATGAGTTCAAAACTCAAAGCAACACTTGATCCTATACCATATAATATGCTCATGATTATGTTGAAAAACAAATTCCTCATAATCGCCCGGGCTATGAGCCATAAAATAAATGATGTGTTCTAAATAATCTTCCCCAGACACTCATGTCAATTCATTTACACTTGACCGCTTTCCTAGACATGTTCCGCGAGACCGTATATATCATGGCCCTAAGATGACATGCTAAAGTAGCGACATCAAACATTCACTTCATGACATAGTTCTAGGTTGAAAAAGGGCACAGAATGGACCATATAATGGTCGACTAGGGCTCACATAGTGACAGAGTAGGGATCTATCCAATCACTCCCTTAATTGGTCGGCTATAGCACATACAGTATAATTTGTATGCTACGGTGGAGCTCCCACTCAACTGGGCTTGTCACACTCAAACACCGTACAAATCTTAGTCCAATTGCCACAAAAGCAACCAACCTGAGTTTCTCAGCACAGTTACACATCAAGTTCCTGTCCAAGATCTCACATTTGGCTTTATTCAGGCTTCATGAAGTTGTGGATACACTTCAAGTGCGACTCCCATAAGTCTCATCTTAGCCTAGCTAAGGCGACATTCATTATATTATCTTGCACGCCTCCCTAAGCGTCAAGATGATCACTTACTTAATTTACAGAAAAAACAAAGTGATCACTATGTCTCATCTTGCTCGCTACTCAAGCGTTAGGGTGATCGTCTATGTGAGTAGACTGATCTGAGCCTGGTGACATATTCTCAAATAACGTGTGCTCAGTATGCAATATCAATTACATCACAAGATGAATCAAAATGAATAACATCATTATTGCATAAAGTATGAATAAACATAAATGTCCATAAGGTATCCAAAAAACATATCAAATCCTACAAAGTCCCAAACTCCTAACATGAGCCTGAAAGACATCTCTAGCAATGGCTTTAGTAAGTGGATCAGCCACCATCCTGCTAGTGGAGATATGTTGGAGGATCACCTCTCCTTGTGTAATAGCAAGACGAATGTAGTTATAACGAGTCTGTATGTGTTTGCTTTTGCTATGATACTTAGGATCTTTAGCATGAGACAAGGCTGCCATATTATCACAATACATCTTTACAGCTTCATTTGCAAGAGATGTCACCCTTAGACTTTGGAAAAATCTCTTTAACCAAACAGCTTCTTGTGCTGCTGCTGAACAAGCAACATACTCAGACTCCATTGTGGATAAAGCAATGCAAGACTGTTTCTTACTGCACCAAGAGATAGCTGCACCACTAAGTAGGAATGCATAACCTGTAGTGGACTTGCGCTCATCTCTATCACTGGCCCAGTCAGCATCAGAATATCCTCTCAATCTCAAATCTCCACCCTGATAGCAAAGAATGAGATCCGATGTCCCACGAAGGTATCGAAAAACCCTCTTAACTGCTTGCCAATGAACAGGTCCTGGATTACTTTGATAACGACTAACCATACCAACTGCAAAACAGATGTCTAGTCGAGTACACAACATAGCATACATCAGACTTCCAACCGCACTTGCATAGGGAACTCTTGCCATTTCTCTCTTTTCCTTTTCTGATTTAGGGCAATCTTCAAGGCTTAATGTATGTCCCTTCGCAATTGGAGTGCCTATGGGTTTGGAATTATGCATACGGAATCGCTCTAAGATCATCTTTATGTAAGTTTCTTGAGACAAACCAAGAAGCTTCTTTGAGCGATCCCTGAAGATCTTAACTCCAAGCACATAATTAGCCTCTCCCATGTCCTTCATTTCAAAAATAGAGGACAACCACCTTTTGGTGGTGACAATCATCTCCATGTCATTTCCAGCCAACAAAATGTCGTCCACATACAAAGATAGGATAAGTAAACTCTTTCCTGATCGTTTGACATACACACAATGGTCTTCTTCCATCATTTCGAAACCAATCGAAATAATAGCCTTATGAAATTTGAAATATCATTGTCTAGACGCTTGCTTTAGGCCATAAATGGAACGTTTAAGGCGGCACACTTTGCGCCCTTGTTCCTTGACCTCAAAGCCAATAGGTTGATCCATATAGATCTCCTCGTCTAGTTCTCCATTGATAAATGCAGTCTTTACATCCATTTGGAAGAGTTCCAAATCCAAATGTGCAACAATAGCCAGAATAAGGCGAATAGAGACAAATCTCACTACTGGGGAGAAAGTCTCTTCATAGTCTATCCCTTCTCTTTGGGTATAGCCTTTCGCCACGAGACGAGCCTTATATTTGTCAATCGATCCATCTGCCTTGTGCTTTATTTTTAAGACCCACTTGTTTCCAATGGTCTTGCGCCCAGGCGGAAGATCAACCAACTCCCAAACTTGATTCTTTGCCATAGAATCCATCTCATCCCTCATGGCAACTATCCATTCATGTGAAGCAGGTGAAGCTAATGCTTCCTCATAGGAAGCAGGCTCATCAAGGTCCAGTGAATCACATATAAAAGATTCCCCCTCAATCTCAAAATGACGACGGGGAATAGTTCCACGTTCACTTCTACGTACCTTGGATCCTTGTGTGTCACTATCTAGTGGTTTGCTCCCACTAGGAGTAAAATCACTCCCACTATCTTTGGCGATTTCAGGATGAAGTTGTGATTCTCCACCCTCGCCCAAAGATGGTATGACACCTTCAAGTTCTTGCAGCTCATAAAGCTGAAGATCTTGTTTTGCTTCACTGATGCTTGGAAAATCATCTTCAATGAAGTTGACATCACGAGACTCTATCTCAGTCATTCCACCATCAGAATGTTCACCATACATTACATACCTCTTTGAGCTTTTTGAATATCTTATAAAGATTTTCTTACTTGCTCTACTGCCCAATTTCCCATACTTATGGGAAGTACTGTGAACAAAACCTGCATAACCCCAAGGCCGCAAGTTCTCCAAATTGGGTTTTGCACCAGTCCATAACTCATATAGTGTTGTGGGAATTGACTTAGAAGGCACACGGTTAAGGATGTAGGCAGCAGTCATCAATGCATCCCCCCAAAACGAAATTGGAAGGTTGGCTTGCGCCATCATCGATCTAACCATCTCTAATAGAGTACGATTCCTTCTCTCTGCAACACCATTTTGTTGTGGAGTACCAGGAATCGTCAATTGCCTACGTATCCCTTTTTCCTCACACAGTTCCTGAAACAGTTTAGACAAATATTCACGACCCCTATCAGTTCGAAAAACCTTTAGGTTCCTTTCTTTCTGATTCTCAACCTCTGCCACAAAGCGCTTAAAGCAATCTAATGCTTCAAAGTGATGAGAAATCAGATAGACATAACTGAAACGTGAATAGTCATCTATAAATGTGAGAAAATAAGAGGCGCCATGGCGTGCCTTAACATTCATAGGTCCACATATGTCTAAATGGACTAATTCCAAAGGATGAGTTGCCCTTGGAGCCTTACCAAAAGGCTTCCTACAAGCCTTTCCAGCTAGACAAGGTTCACACATAGGTAGGCTTACATTAGTGATAGGCCCCAATAGGGCTTCTCTAGCTAGTCTAGCCAATCTTTCTTTTCCTATGTGTCCAAGTCTAGCATGCCACATTACAGAATCAGAAATATCATCATTATGAGCAATGAAAGAAAAAGAGGAATGATCTAAATCCAACATAAAGAAATTATTAGATAAATAACCATGTCCATACAAGGTTTTATTTAAATAAAAATCCAACTGAGGACCATCAAAACGGAAACTAAATCCAAGTCTAAGCATAGTAAGTACTGAAAATAGATTACATTGGACACCAGGTGCATGAAGCACATCATGAAGAAGTAACGTACGTCCTAGACGCAATTTGAGTTGGTAGGTTCCAACTCCTATGACTTCTTCTTGAGCTCCGTTACCCAAAATAACGTATTGTGTGCCTGTTGGTATCCTTTTGTAATCCACACACCCAACTCTATCTCTGGCTATATGTTTGGTTGCTCCTGAATCTACAATCCACCCAGGAATAGTATGAGCAACAAAAACATGTGTACAAACATAAGTAATAGCAGAGTTGTTAAGAATGGATACCTTCTTCGGCTCAGTGCACTCACGAGTGAAGTGACCCTTCTTACCACAGTTGTAGCACTTGATCTTTGCCTTGTCCTTCTTAGCACGCTTGCCCTTTTGGCGCTTTGCTATCTTGCCTTCTTTAGGCCCAAGGTTACCAGCTCCTTTGGCATTCCTCCCTTGTCCTTTGCGTTTAGGCCTGAATGCCTTCCGCTGCCCAGATTGGGCGACAAAGAGGGTGTTTTGGTGCGCCCCCATGCGCTCTGCCTCAAGCTCGAGATGACGAGAAATATCAATAAAAGTCTTGATATTCTCACTATATGTCAAAACAAGCTTCATTTGCCCCCAAGTAGGTTTAGGCAGTGAACGTATCATCGCTGTGACCTGTTGTTCATCAGAGAGATTATTACCAGTAGCCTTTAGGTCACGGATCAATGCTGACATTGTCCTTAGATGTTCAGCTATGCTATGATTTGAATCCATAACATATTGCTCAAACTTCAAAGTAAGAGCCCGCAACCTAGTTGCTGAAGTCCCTCCAAAGGCAATCTTAAGCTGGTTCCACATCTCTTGGGCATTTGGGTAGTTCTCAAACTCCCCAATAAGATCATTGTGCATGCTACTCAGCATAGTGAAGCGTGCACAACAATCTTTCTTAACCCAAGACTCATAGGCCTCTAAGTCACGGCGATGTTGGGCAGTATTCCCATTTTCAGGTTGCATCATCACATTGGTTAGGGTTTCAAGGACCTCTTGTTCATTAAGCAGATATTGAATTTTTCTATGCCACATATCATAGTTGGTTCCATCTAGTTTCTCACCCTTAGTTAGATCAGCAACTACATTCTTAGTGGCCATGTTCACTACATTCATTACACAAGTTGACATTAGCACATACATTTTTAGATTTTATTTCCAAAAAAAAATCCAACTAGACCATGATATTCCTTTCTACATAGTAAGATCGAAAATTTCGCTAAGCTCATAATCATCTCTCACTATGTAAATTGGAATAACACATCTAATTGATTTTTAAATAAAATTTTGTGAAGAATAAAGCATCACACCATACACATATTAAATCATACATATAACATGTGTCCATACATTTTTGTGCACAACACATTGTGCATGGGCTCCACTATAAGCCCTATTGGTAATTTCATACAATATGCTAAGACAAAATTTGAAAATTATAGGTAACCGTGAAACACATCCCCTTACATGGCTTCCAAAATTAAATTACATAGCCTTAAAATTACATTGCCAAAAACAATGGCCCAAAAATTTGCCAAAAAACATTGGCCCAAAAAAAAAATTACATATTCAAGTATCCTACTACAAAGATTCTATTTGTAATTAAAAAATTGGGGATGTCACGTTACCAAATAATTTCAAAATTGTCTTATCCATCCATAATAACAATAAATAAAAATATACATGTTGCATAAATTACCAATACAATCTTTAACTATTGAGATGAGCCAAAGAGTTTCATAAACCCTTTGGATACATATTCATCACATAATGCATTCATATAATATCAATTCAATCATATCACAATATGTTAAAAAGACATCATAAATTAATTCAAAGAATTAAAAACATGCATAATTATACAGAAAATTAGAAAACTAATTTCACAATTTTCTCATGTTATCACAATTATATTTTAACATCACAGTTAAAAAAAAATTGCCACTACAAGTACACATATGTCACATTAGAAAAAATGTGGTCTAAACAAAATTAAGAATATATATAGTTTTACTATAAATTAAAAATATATATATAAATTAAAAGCCCACTGTTTGTAAACAATATTACAAACCCACACAACCACTTGCATGTGGCTTATCACTTGCACAGTTTCCTTGTTGAAGGAAACAACAACAATATGTGATACACCAACGTGATATGCACATTATCTTTATCAAGGTGTAACTAATAAAGTAGTGTGGGGCCCTTTTATTTGTTTGTATATGAAACAAGGATAGTGTTCTAGTGTAACTAACACACTAAGTCACTAACATCAACGTGGGGCTCCCTTTTTTTTTTTTTTTTTTGGTGAAAGCAACGTGGGGCTCTAATATATTATTATTATTATATTAGATAACTACTCAAACAAATAGTGGTTAGTGGAGCCCGCACGGTACACTATTACAAAACAATTTTCACTTTATTGTTCATCCTCTTCCACGTTAGACATCAAATTTTCAGATTTTATCAAATACAACCATAATCTTTAAAAGACCATAACTTTCTCATTTAAAGTCTAAATTAAGCATGTAAACTGTCGTTTTAAAGCTTATGGAATGTACTTTCAAATCATTAAAAAAATATTTGACATTAAACAAGATTTAATGGGTCAAAATAAGCCTGTAAATTTCAGATTTCATGTAAACAATCAAAAATTACAGCTTTTTATTTCTCTCTCTACATGCCATAACATGCCTAAAAAAAAAATTACAGATCTGAAAAATTAAAAAAAAATTACAGATCTGAAAAAATTAAAAATTACTTAAACTTTTAATTTTAGCATGCATATGGGATTATATATTTAAGAGATCATGGCATCATTCAAGAGTGAAAACAAGCATAAAACGGCTCTGATACCAATGTTGAATAAATATATACTTTACTAGATGTCATGTAGACACATACCTTTGGTGGAGCAGATCACCAAATTGCCGGATCTTTCACTTTGCTTGCTTTACGAACTCCTCACGATCTCCTTTGTAGAACACCTCCAAGTCGCAGGAAAGGCTACTAGAGTCTCTCCTAATTTCCACGCTCCAAATTCTAGGGAACAGTAGATGATGTCCCAGAGAGACGGCTTATTTTGAGAGAGCACTCAAAACTATACGTATGTTTTCTCACTGTATCTAACCACTATCTGACTGATGTAGGAGTATTTAAATACTAGTAGAGATTCACTTACTATCAGATATATGTGATCCCTAAAAGATCTCATCTTTTAAATTTAAATGACTCCACTACTGATATTGATAACTCATATCAATATCTGTTAAGTTCAAATTTAAACTCACTTATCAGATAACCCATGTGGACGATCCATGGGCCATGGTTTATGGGTTGGACCAAAACCAGCCCAATTTCTAACAGGCCTAAACAACTCGTGTTTGATCTTATCTCTTCTCTCTGGTAAAACAACCACAACTGACAACACACAAAAGTTCTGGTTTACCTACTCCCTTTATATTCTCAAGATCGTTCCAGAAAATTCCAAGCACAAATCGAAGATCTTCAACTGTAAGTTATATGAAGATGAGCTTTTCTTCTTTTTCAGTCCGTAGACAAGGGAGCAAAGCCAAAAAAAATAAGATTTGGAGAACTTTTTTCACCATTATTCTCAAATTGAAGCAAAGAACAAGAAAGATTAGAAAAGGAAAGAGATTGGTAGATCAGGTGAATTCATGTACGAAATTGACTCTCTTATATCGGTTGATACGGTATGAAATTCACTTCCTTATTTGCTATACTCGTATGACTGTGTCACTAATCCGAGTATGGCAACGTCCACAAATATAGTTAAACTCATGAAAGCACGTGTTGTGACTTGTGAGTTTATATTAATAATTTTTTTTGCTCAAGTGTCCATTAATAATTTTAAGATATATTCGTTATTTTATCTTTATAAATCTCGTAGGCGTGCTTTTTTGAAGTCCAAGCTCAGGGATCTACTGAAAGTCACAACGACTTCAATAACAGCAACGACTACATCAACAGCATAGCCAAGGTATCTCCAAAATCCTCCCATCTTCTATTTCTATTTCTTTCGTCACTCATACTCACACGCACGCACTTAACACCACTTATCACAACTCCCACAAACGGACCATAACCACCGCAATACACCACCGTACACAGTGGCTTAATCACCATTCACCACCCAATTTTAAGCCAACAATCAACATTATGGCTCCCAAAACAGGAAGAAACAAAACAGCACCCTCACTGAACTATGGTAAAACTAACTAAACACACAAATAAATAAAAAAATAAAAATAGAGAAGAAAGAAGAAAGAAGAAAAATGAAGAGGAAGATTAGATATGGTTTGGTAGGATCTTCAGGTTAAGTCTTGAAACGTTTAGTTTCAAACCTGATTGATGTAAAACTAATAAGCCTAAGAATTATATAGATTCCTTTTAATTTCTACTTCAATTTTCTTTGGTGAAAGGAGTATTCCACATACTTTTGGAATTTTTAACAAACAATTTTAAGATGCTTTTTATATTCTTCCATTGTTTAAAGAACACAATAATATCATCTATATAGACTACACAAAAATCTTTAAACTCTTTAAAGATTTTGTCCATCAATCTTTGAAAATCTTGAGGAACTATATTAAGTCGAAAAGGCATTACATTACACAATTCACCTTAAAATTGATGGGATCTTTATAGCCTGTTCGACTTGGATTAGAGATCTCAAAAAAGGACTATGATTTTTCCATATAATATAAATGATTTATTTATCTAATTTTAAAAACATATTTTTAAATTGTTTTATATTTGGTCATTTGAAAAAATAAGAATTCTGTTAAAGAAAGAAATCAACAAATACATTCAGTATCATTCATGATTTATTAATTATAAAATGATAATCTCCAAAATGTGTCTTTTTAATTTATATAACGTTCGGAATAAAATTACAAACTTTCAAATAAATTAATTCATACTTATTTTCATTTCAAACTTTTAAACTAATTTCATAATATTTTTCTCTAAATAATTAATTCGTACTTATATATGTGTTTCCATTTTTAATATATTTTTAATTCTTTTTCATAATCTTATCTTTTAATTATATATTTCTATAAATAGATAAACTCAATATTCTTTTATGACTAATTATTTTAATTATTTTAATAATGACTTTATTTAGTTATGTAATGTAAATTAAGGATTTTATCATTATAAATATTTGTTGATAAAAAATTTAAAATTATTTATCTCTTTGGAACCTTAAAAAAAAAAAAAAATTGAGCTCTTTATTGTAAAAAAAAAAATGTTTATCTTACATGAAGAATTTTCAAAAATTAATATTGTATACGCCTGTCCTTATATGCTTATATTTTTCATTAAAAATATTATTTTAAAATTGATCAATCAATTTTTAACCTTTTAGATATTTTTTGTAAAATATTTTTAACTTTATTTAAATTTTGATCACACATATTATTTGACTTGTAACCTGCAAGTTGAAGAATGACCAACCCAAAGCTGTCCAGTCTAATGACCCAAGCCCAGCCCGAAATGAAAGGCCCAAAATCCATTATTGCCGAAACCAATTAACCCAATCAGATTTTTTGACCCAATGCTTCTAATAAAGGAACAAAGCTATGTCCAATAAAATCAAGCCTAGTCAATGGGTCCACCAACGGACCATCTTTGAGGATTGCTCCATTTTATTGTGATTCTAAAATCCTTAAAATAATTAATGAGTTTCAGTCAGTTTAAGGGGTAAAATTTTTTGTCACTAAAATAATAAATCGAAGTTATGAATCCAGCTCATACCAAAAACCAATCAGTATCTAGACATAATGATAAAGAGTAATTATTATGGAATGGATATAATAAATTAAAATTCTATTATTTTTTATAGTATATCTGTAATTAAATTTTTTTTTGCTAAAATGTAAATTGAATCCTCTAAGTTTGGCTAATATTTATTTTAATCCTCTAACTTTATTTTAGTTCAATTGAATTCTTTAAGTTTCAAATTTATTCAATTCAAGTATTCTAATTTTGTTAGAAAAGTTTTCCATTAGGGCTCACCCATAAAGGAGCCGGATGTGCTTTTATAAGTCCGGGC